>VXBW01006303.1:772679-793024 GCA_013400375.1 Thinocorus orbignyianus | reverse complement strand
TTTTTGCAAAACTAACAAATGAAAATAGAGGTAAACAGAAAAATATTTCCACTTCTGTTTTTCTGCTGAATGAGAGTCTGGTATTGGGTGAATGTGGATTACAGCTCCTGAAATTTAAGGACAGATAATGAAAACAGAAATTCATAGAAAAGAGGATGTGTCTACATGTCTTCAGAAGAATGCATTAGCTAAAAAAATATTTTACTTTCCCAGATAAATTGAAATTGAAAGAAATGCAATATAACTGGAAGCAAAGCATTGTGAAACTCCAACACTGGTTAGAAGTAAACTGTCATTCAAACTTTGCTTAAAAATGAGTTACACTGATAATTTTAAGCATGCAAATCTGCCAAAAGCTGCTTAAAACCAGCATAGTATTTAGTTTTATCTACAACCCTGTGGTAGCAAAGAGATACTGCTTCACTGAAATTTTCCACAACATTTTCCAGTATTGTTATTTTAAGCAACAAGCTTCTTTGTCCCAGTGATTTTTTAGTGACAATGTATATTTAATAAAAAGCACTACTGTTGTAAAAACACATATGAAATATCCCACTTTTTCATATTTAATATAAACACTGACAGCTAGTACCAAGGAAATAGCTTGGCCTCAACTGCCTTACCTGAGGTATGTACCGTATATGAAGAACAGTGACATCATTAATCCATTCAAAAGAAAAATCACAGCAACATAAAAGGAAGCAGGGTCTCCCAACCCTAACAAACAAACAGTTAAAGCATGTTGTTAAATATAGAAAAAAGATCACTTATAAACCACCATATAATCACTGTAATACAACGTGCTACCTTAATACATCTACAGAAAGAGACAACAAAAAACTGAAAGTCAAGGTCACCAAGATTATTGTGGAGATTCAAATCTGAAGACTACACTTCTGGGACACAAATAATAAATTAAAAATTGAGGAGGGGCAGCTGTAGCACTGTGGTAGTCAGTAAGAGAACAAGTCAAGAGGGAAATATTAACTCTAAAGAAAACCCCGCAACATGCAGAAGTCATAAGCATTACTAAAACATTTTCTACAGACTATGCTTTGGCTTCATAGAGCTTTTTAGAATAGGTTTGTACTCCTTACACTCTCACTTCCCATTTCTTGCAGGAGTAAATCCATCTTTAAATATATCACATGCAATGCTCTTTGCTTTTTTTTTTTTATTACAAGCCAAGAGATTTTCCAATAACGCAATTCTTTCAGTTTATTCATTCAGAAACACCTCTGCGTTCACACTTCTGCTGTTATTCTGTTTCCCATCGTTTGTTTAAACCCTCCTGGCTCTAACCATTTCAGTAGCACAGCATAAAAAGCCTTATTTGTTACAGAGAAGGAAGCAAAACTTCCTATTTTCGTATGGAGAAATGATTATTCAACCACTGCTGAAAACACAGCAAGACAGCTCTCTAAAAGTAAGATGATAGTCTCACCAAACACAGTAGTCTCAATAGTTGGCGTGTTTGTTGTTTTGCTTTTGTTTTTACAAAAAAACCCCAGAATGATAACTTACACATTTATTCAGCGTTTATTGCTTCTGACAAAATTGAAGAAAGCGAATCATTCAAGCTCTGAAGAAGTTTTTTGCAAAGACTTTTTTTTTTAAAAAAATCTTTCCTTTGTGCAAAGGAAAAGTGCTACCCTGCCACCACACAAAAACATTTTAAATGATGAAATAAAACGACTTCAAAAGCTACCATCCATCGTTCAGCTCTAAGGGATTGTAGAACATCTCAGAAGTAAGTATCATTGCATAACACTTAGTTGCTAAGCCAGTATTTTAAACGTGGGAGAAAAAAAAACAAACAAATCATCGTCGTCCCCCACCTTCTGCCCCGAAAAAAGGGGCAGCACCCAAGCTTTGGTATCAAAATTAACATATATGATTGAAATTCTTATGCTTATTAGGTCACCAGAGGAAGAAGGTTCTTCGCAGGAGAATCACTACACAAGATTTCTGCAAAAGGGAGCTGTGTAGTTACCTCTTTCTCCTTCTCACCCCGCTCCTCAGGTTGTAGTTAAAGGGGAAGAAAAACAAGGTTCAAAATGCAGGAATGTACTGGGGGTTCTACAGAAGTGTCTGGCTGTATTTAGGACATCTTAGTCTTTATAAGAGTCCAACATTATGAATGCTCAGATGACAACTGTCAAGTTTTGAAGTGCAGTTTAGAAATTCAACCTAGGTCGGAGGAGCTATCTAATAAGCAAAGCCCCACATTCTCATCCCTGGTGTTCTTAAAAATATCTTTTTTTCCATGCTTCTTGCTTACGTTTTGAACCTGCCAAAACCACAGGCTTAGCCAAATGAAAGTAAATTAGTGATAAAGACACGGGAGTATTTATGACTCCTGAACCCTGTAAAGCTACCATCTGTGCTTCCAGGAAAAAACAGGAACAAAAACAGAACTCACCCTCACAGCTTTCAACAGGACTAAGCCCCTTTCCTCTGTTTACAGTCCAACACGTCTTTGTTGGCACACCAAGGCAATCCATGAAGGTGGTGTATATGCGGTACCAGCTGGCGAGGACCACCTAAGTGGAAAACAGGATTTGAAGTTTCTGAAAAGAAACTTTTGAGATTAGCTTCCAAGCCCAAGGTAATCTCTCAAGACAACTGGCCCTCATCCAGCATTTACCTTCCTTTTTTTCTTTTTTAACTCGGAATTTCTCAACTACTTAGCATTTTTGACCATAATTTCCTAAAGGCAAACATAGACCAACTGCTCATTAACAGACTAAAATGATGCCTGCTTTCGAACAGAAATAATTTCACCTATCAAACAGAAGTATTTGAAAAAATTACACATTTCAATATTGGCTGGAAGGATCCCCACTTAACTACTAGATACTAAATTCCCATATTTTGTTGACAGAAGACAGTTAGCCAAATTAAAACCATTAAAGCCAATTAATTATTTTTTCCCCACCTGACAGGAATATTAATGCACCAAATCCTTGGGGTTTCTACTCAGATAAACCTTGATAGGTTAAATCTAAGCATGTGTTAGGAAGGGCTTCCAGACACAAAGTAAGACATACAAAGGTGGTAATATTCTTATAACAATAACCAAATTCTATGCTAGCACCTCATCATTATTTTGCATACAGAAAAATGTCAGCTCATCTCCCAGCAAAGTCACTGGTTACCATCACTGAACTATTCCGACAGGATGTAACTGGCTTTAGAGAGTTCATAAATAAGTAATGTGGCCATTCCAGTTGAGCTGCTCTGAAACTTAAAACCCAGGAGTTCCCAGACTGAGAATATGTTTTTCACCACTACAGTATTAGCTGTCTCAGCCCTGTGCCACAGAAAATACCTATAAGAAGGATGATTCCCTCTAGTCTTTCTCCATATAATTAATTAAACTCATTATCTCACTTCTGTCTTCAAGAAGGAAACACGGGGAATTACACTTTGATCCCCGACAACGCGATGGTGTAAATTCTCCTGGAAAACACTGCTGAACGTACTAAGGACAAAAAAAGTGATTGGAAGTGGTCAGGAAGGATTCATGAAAGTGAAATCATGTCTGCCCAACTTCGTGAACTTCTGAATGACTGTCTTAGTAGGTGAGGAGACAGCTGCGGATGTTGTGACTAGATGATGGCACAAGAGAACATCCTCAACAAGTTTGCACATCATACGAAATCGGAAGGAGGGGTTGATGCTTGTGCTCCCATTCGATGGGACCTCAAGAGGCTAGAGAATTGGGCCAAAAGGAGTCTCACACCACCATGCACCAGTACAGACTGGAGCTGACCAGCCAAAAAGCAGTTCTGCAGAAAAGGACCCGTAAGTCCTGGTAGGCACGTTGTACTTGAGCCAGGGATAAGCCCTTGTTGGAAAGAAAGCCAAATGTCTCCTCGGCTGCACGTCATTCCCCTCTCCTCAGCACTGCTAAGACTGTATTTCCAGTGCCGAGTCCATGTCTGGGCTCCCTGAGACAAGAACACAGAGTAAAGGTGAGCGAGACAGACTCTTCTCAACTGACAAGACAAAGAGAACAAACCCAAATGCAGGAGATTCCACTTAGAGAGAAGAAAAATCTTCTTTACTTTCAGAGCGGCCAAGCACTGGAACACGTTGTCCAGAGATGGAGGTAGTCAAATGAAACTAGGGATTGCCCTGAGCAACCTGCTCTCCACTCCACCCTGCTCCAAGCACAGTGTTGAGACTAGGTGATCTTCAGACGTCCCTTGCAACCCCAACTGTTCTGTGATTCTGTAACTCATTAATTTTTAATAGAAAGGCTCCAATCATCATGATTCACTTCACCTGTGCCCTTTACACTCTCACAATGTAAATCTTAATTATTAAAATACAACTACATCTTTCTAGGCCAAGACTCCCTGCCTCAAAATTGTGTTCTGTGAAGTACACTGTCCTGAATTCCTGGAGGTTTTCTGAACATCTGCTCTGAGAAACGCAGCTCTCAGGAAAAAGACCTGGGAGTCCTGGTGGACAACAGGATGCCCATGAGCCAGCAATGGGCCCTTGTGGCCAAGAAGGCCAATGCCATCTTGGGGGGCATCGGGAAGCATGTGACCAGCAGCTGGAGACAGGTCATTCTCCCCCTCTGCTCGGCCCTGCGGAGGCCCTGTCTGGAGCACTGGGTCCAGTTCTGGCCTCCCCAGTCAGAGAAGGACAGCGAACTGCTGGAGAGGGTACAGCCCAGGGCAACAAAGACAATGAGGGCCCTGAAGCATGTCTCTTACATGGAAAGGCTGAGGGATTTGGGTCTCTTTAGACTGGAGAACACTGAGGGGGGATCTGATCAATGCCTATAAATACTTCAAGGGTGGGTGTCAGGAGGACAGGGCTAGTCCTTTTTCAGCGGAGCCCAGGGACAGGACAAGAAATATAAGGCACAAACTTGAACATATGAAGTTCCATGTAAACATGAGGAGGAACTTCTTGACTTTGAGGGTGTCAGAGCCCTTTAAGAGGTTGCCCAGAGAAATGGTGGAATCTCTGTCTCTGGAGGCATTCAAACCTCACCCGGACACATTCCTGTGCCAGCTGCCCTGGGTGGACCTCCTTTGGCAAGCAGGTTAGACTAGATGATCTCCAGAGGTCCCTTCCAACCCCATACCATTCTGTGACCTGTGCCCTGGAACTTCTGACTGTGACACTCGACCCATCTCCAGATAAGCAACAACAGGACTAGGGAACCAAATCCAAATCTTTCCTCTTATCACCTGAGTGTGGTTTGTTCACTGCCAATAGAACATACAAGGCAGCTTAGAGACATCTGTTGAACACATCTGCATCACCAGCCCCAAAGGCAACATTACCCTCTGGAGACATTACCCTAAGCATGTAGAACATTCTTGCTGAACCAATGCTGCACCAAAAAATAAATAAACTATTAATTTATCAACTTAACCTTTTTATGTCACAAGCGCTTGTGCCTGCTGCAGATATTACCAGATGTGAATACTCCCTAAAAAAGGTACCAGATTTGGTGTTTCATGCAAAACACAGTAATATTTTATGCCAAAAGCTACTTTACATGTCAGAGTTCACATGAGCATAAAAATGGAAGGAGATCAATAGCACCAAATTGCTAGGTCAGTTAGAGTACAATGGAGTTTTTGAAATTTCTACTGTCCCAAATGAAGCAAGAAGTAAATGCAGAACTCAGAAAACAAAAGACTGGGTCCCAGACCCAGGAGATCTCCAGGGGCCAGAGCAGTCCTTCGCTGTAAAAGACCACATAGAAAAAACAATCGCTTTTACTGGCTGCCTTTCAGTAAGCACTTTAATGCCACCTACGTGTGTCTTTGCAACACTCATCCCTCCAACTCAGATCTTCCTCACCGCTGCCACAAACAGAAACATCAACTGCTGTGTAACGATGAACAGCCAAAGAGTAAACTTTAAATTCTGTTGTATATTAACTTTAAATTCTGCCATTTTGCTTCAGGGATCAGATATGAAAATACCACCACAAATACTGGAACAACCTGACTGTGCAGCAAATACCTGGGAAATCACGACTTTATTGGGACTGTAATGTTGTACAGCTACAAAGACTGACTTGTTGCTTTTGACAGGTATTTTTACTGCTTATATTTATAATTTCCACAGAAGATGTAGTGATTGCTATAGACTCGCTTTGCCTTTTTTCTTTTCTCTCCTTCTTTTGAAGTTTTCATGGCTAGTACCAGCTGTACACGCAAGCAAATTATTCTACTTTCCTTAATGGGTTTAACATCCTGTTTTAGTAAGTGGATTTCAAGGTTAATTTTGATGCAATTAGTTTTGAAATCTGCTAAACAAGCAAGCCTTTTATTAAAATTCAGCCTTGATGCTACTATTGGGCTGAAAGGGCTGGCAAGATCCTGAAATACCAAAAGGAAACTAAACATTTTCAGAAAACATGACTGGATATAGAGTATAAGAGGAAAAAAATACATTGCCAAAAAATAAATCCAGAGACATCTTCCCACCACTCAGCCCCATCACATTCAAAAGGAAAATTAGAGAAATCTGAAAAATGTACTTCAAATGTCAAGTTGCACCTATTGACAATTTATAGATGTAGTTATATGGAAAAGAAAGAGTACTCAAGAAACACACTTTTAAAAAAAAATATTTACAGGAAGGCTAAACATCAAGCAGTAAATGACTGAAAGAAGCAAAGGAGACTGTCTGCTTTGCTTGCCCACATGGGCACAGGAACCATGAATGGAACCACTCTATCTGGTTGCTCTTGCTTTGATTTTATCACCCAATTTCCTTAGACACCTTTTGTGGCGATGGTGATCCTCTGAGATTCTTCAAGTTCATTTGACCACTTGCCTTTGTGGTTTGTTTTTTTAATTTTATTCTATTTGAATACTGTTAAGTTATATTTTTTTAACTGAGAAGGATTTATTTATTTCAGCTTCAGTCTGATTTGCAAGCATAAAAAAAACCAAACCCCAAACCAGGGAGAGGGTAACAAAAAGTACTCATCTTTAGCATCTAATTCCTTGCTCTGGAAGAACTAAGAAGCAAATGAACCCACTACATGCAAGTTGGATTAAATACATGCAGGCCAAGAACTCTTACACACCTAGTTCCTGAAATTATTAATTATAAATGTTATTAGTCCTTGAGACTCCAAAAAATA
Organism: Thinocorus orbignyianus; assembly: GCA_013400375.1. Lineage (NCBI taxonomy): Eukaryota > Metazoa > Chordata > Aves > Ciconiiformes > Thinocoridae > Thinocorus > Thinocorus orbignyianus. The sequence continues at coordinate 785,892 of VXBW01006303.1, read as the reverse complement.
AGCTGTTGCTGACACAGGGAGTCACAGAAATGTACACTAACCAAAGGAGCTTTCCCTTTGCCAAACATTTGAGAGACAATAGTAAAAAACCTAAGAGAGAGAAAACCAAACATTTCTATAGTTAAAGATACGTTCTTTTTAGTGACAAAAAAAGAATCAGAGTAGGAATGTAACCTAAGCAGGTAACAAGTCTAACATCAAGGACATACAAAAGAACAGCAGCCAGCCTTCTACAGAGGTATTTCTTGTGCAACATGCAAGTAAACTTTTACCATTCATGGTTTTAGGGCCACAGTGAACTGACGTGTTAGTTCCTTGTCCTACATAAAATGCAAGCAAAAATAACCTCTCAGTACCTGTATCACTGCAGGCATTGTTGTCACACACTACCGATACTTCCTATGCCATAGCTCCTGAATTACACAATGTCACTAACTTACTTACTTTCAGTGAAAAGAACAAAGACAGACATGAGGTATAAAATTGGATTGCAACTTTAGAGCACAAAACACAAAGATGTATAAAGTCTTGCCATTTGATTGGACATATTTGAAATCTGAGAATTGATCATCAAATTTGAAGTAACTTACTCATTTTAAATCTGGAACTAAAATACAGTATTTAAGCAACACTTCATTAGTCTATATATCTTTACCACCACATTTTGCAGAGTAGAAACCTTTCCATTTCTTAGAAATTTGTAGTCAAATCTAAAGAAACCAAAGATTTACCAGAACGTATTATTTTTAAAACACAGCTCACCTCTGGGTAAAGATTGAACCTTTGTAAGGTGTTAATCACTAAAGGATATTCAGTTATTCTGTCATTCATAATTGCCCATACTCCATTCCAAAATGACGGTGCCTCAACGATGATCTTGAAGTAGGAATAATAAAGACCCTGCAGGAAAGCAGAACAATTATTTACAATTAAAGAGGTCACTTTTGCTTCATGAACTGCCATATACAAGCTTCATTTTTAAAATTGACTTTGGTAATATAACAAATAGGACAAAATGATTCAAGACGACTATCCAGTTTTTCAAATCTCTTCTATTAGTGCTGCTGAAAGAAGCAAAATGCATTTCCTTCCACCCTGTTTCAAAGCACATCGGGAAGTCTCTCATTTGGGCTGGTAATTACACACTAGCAGAGTACCTCACAATTCTCAAAACAAAACCAGCCCAAAGGTGTATATATATATATGCAAACATTTCTTAATTTAAAAAACAAAATATCACAGCCAAATGCTGCATAACGAGACTGTAATTGCAAATAAGCTACAAGGTACTTGTATTTTTGCATTTTAGGTCCTCTAGAATCATACTTCTAAATTACTTTTTAAGTGAACTGTGAAGAGACACAATCACAGCCATCAGCTGCAAAACAAATAAAAAGCTCTGCACGTAAAAGTGTAATGAATGTTATTTGCAAGATATCGGTATCTTTACTTATCCAGAGGTATTAAGAAATTTTGGAAAGCCCACAATAATGAGATTACAGACAGAAGTTTTCCAATCATTGAATTTTTATGGAAACGTAATCTAACCATTTCCGTGCGAAAAGCCATTTCTCTTTCCAGCGTTGACAGGTGAGAAAAATGACGGTCATTTTCAAAAAGAGTTGTTATGTGACACCTGTTGAAAAATAATAATTAAAAATTAATCAAGAGTTTCAGAACATGAACCAAGTCATATATACCAAGGAACAGCCGGAAAAACATTCAACAAATGCCCAAGTTTAATTAAAAACTGGTAATTTCATAGAATGGTGTGGGTGGGAAGGGACCTTAATAATCATCCAGTTCCAACCCCACTGCCATGGGCAGGGACACCCCCCACCACACCAGGTTGCTCCAAGCCCCATCCAGCCTGGCCTTGAACCCCTCCAGGGATGGGGCAGCGACAGCTTCTCTGGGCAACCTGTTCCAGTGCCTCACCACCCTCAGAGCAAAGAATTCCTTTCTAATATCTCATCTAAATCTCCACTCTTTCAGTTCCAAACCATTACCCCTCATCCTACCACTCCACTCCCTGACAAAGAGTCCCCTCCCCAGCTCTCCTGGAGCTCCCTGAAAGGCTGCTCTAAAGTCTCCCCAGAGCCTTCTCTTTTCCAGGCTGAACAGCCTCAGCTCTCTCAGCCTGTCTTCATAGCAAAGGTGCCCTCTGATCAGCTTTGTGGCCCTCTGGATCTGTTCCACCAGGCTCACGTCCTTTCTCTGCTGAGGACTCCAGAGCTGGACACAGTACCCCAGGTGGTGTATCCTGAGAGCGGAGCAGAGGGGGAGAATCACCTCCCTGGACCTGCTGGCCACACTCTTTTGATGAAGCCTAGGATGGGGTTGGCTTTCTGGGCTGACAGTGCATGTTGCCAGCTCACATTGAGCTCCCTTGTCCACCAGCAACTGCAACTCCTTCTCCTCAGGACTGCTCTCAATCCATTCTCCACCCAATCTATATTTGTGCCTGGGATTGCCCTGACCCTGGTACAGGACCTTGCACTTGGTTTGGTTGGACTTCATGATTGATTCTCATTTTAATTTACTCGTATATTACACCTACATTCCCCTCTATTCAGATTATTTTACATGGGAAAAATATGAACCCATAGAAAATTTATTAAATTTTATCATCAAATTAGTTATAATACTCTAAAGCATTTTAACTTAAGTGCAGACACTTAAGGAACAAAAGTTTAATGCTCTTAAAACTATCAAGCGTCCGTATTAAGAAAGAAAATGTAAATATCTGACAAATGAAAAGAATCACAGATTAGAAACTGGATGGAACCTGAAACACGAGGATTATGTTGACAAACAGTAGCCGAAAGGCCATTCTTACATACACAAAGAAAAAAATGGCCGGACTTCTCTTAAGAGGTTAGAGAAAACGTGGTATAAAACTAAGAAATCAAAGCAGAATCTAAATAAGGAGAACGTTTAAAGGATTTACCTGGACTTTCAAATCCCACAGAGTTAAAAGGCCTGTTAAATATAGGCAATACGCCTGAATTTACACAGCTAAGCAACAATTTTCCAGCTGGACAGCAGGCTTTACTCCTCACTTAAGAGGTTTAAGAGACTCTTTATGTCAGCTTCCCAAGAACGGAATTATTCATCTTAGAGACAAAAATTAGGTTGAGAAGATCTAAATATAAATTATCCCAAAATTATCCCAATAGCTTGTCTAAATAATAAAAGTATCACTTTGATTTATATTTTAAAATACCGTATTACTCTCGAGCAATAAATTTAACCTTACCAATGTAGGACTCCTGCAAAAGCAGCTGTAAAGGAAACAAAAGATGTCAAGTCACTCAAATATTTTAATAACTGAACATGAAATCATGTTCATTAAACTAATTACAGTACTACTTCAGAGATGCATAGAAGGTTCTCAGCCTCCAGAGAAACAGAGGAATAGAAATATCTGAGTTAACTTTCACGGCCAGCTCTTTCAAAATTTGAAATTATGCTGATGATATTTAGCAACAGACAACATTCCCACCTGTATCACAGAATCATAGAATTATTCAGGTTGGAAAAGACCTTTGGGATCATCAAGTCCAACCATCAACCCCACTCGACAAAGTTCTCCCTTACACCATATCCCCCATCACCACATCTCAATGACTCTGAAACATATCCAGGAATGGGGACTCAGCCACCTCTCTGAGCAGCCTATTCCTGTCTCTGACCACTCTTTTCTGGGAAGAATTCTTTCCTAATGCCCAGTCTAAACCTACCCTGTTGCAGCTTGAAGCCATTCCCTCTTGTTCTGTCGATAATTACCTGGGAGACCAGCACCAACCTCTCTGCAATGTCCTTTCAAGCAGTTGTAGAGAGGGATGAGGTCTCCCCTCAGCCTCCTCTTCAAACTAAACAGTCCCAGCTCCTTCAATCGTTCTTAGTATGATTTGTTTTCCAGACCCTTCACCAGCTTCGTTGCCTCCTCTGCACCTGCTCCAGCACCTCCAGATCTCTCTTGTGTCGAGGTGCCCACAACTGGACACAATCATCAAGGTGTGGCCTCACCAGTGCTGAGTCCAGGGGAACAATCACCTCCCTACTTCTGCTGGCCACACTGCTGGCTAATATTCAGCCGCTTGTCAACCAGAATCCCTAGGTCCTTTTCAGCCAGGCAGCTCCAGCCACACTTCCCAAAGCCTGCATCACTCAAGTTGATCCATCAGGATTGAATGCCCCTATTCCAGCCACCAACAAGAAAAACGAGTTATAAGCATCTTCAAAATACCTACTCAGATTTTGGCTAACACACAGTTCATGCTAAGACCTGATGCATGCCAGGGGCAGTGCTGTGAGATCAAAGCAAGGAGCAAGATCCAAGGTCCAGAAAGAGCTAAAGGTCATTATACAGTCATTATCACCTGCAGTTTGCCATCTCCTGCAGCTACAAATGCTCTGGCAGTTTCTACAGAATCTACTAATTAATGGAAACAATCAAGATCAAAATTCCAAGACAGAAGGTATAACATACATTGGCTTATCCAAAAATTTTTTTGAAGCTTATGCCTTTGTGCTTCCCTGTGTGATAGAGGTGATGCTTACACCATGACAGAAGAAGGGTGAGCATTCCAACCATCAGTTACATACCTATTTTGCTCATAGGTGCGTAAGTTAGAACTAATAAGTTATGAATTTGTGAATTAGAGAATTTGTGAGTTAGAAACCTCATGCCTTAAGTGACAAAGTAGCGAATTCCTCTGTTAGACTAATCTGTACAAATGGACTGAGCCCTTGTTCGCTGTGTTCATTTTCTTTCCTCGTGAGCTCATAAAATGAAGTTTAATTTACAGAGTGCGTTATCCTGTAAATGTGAGAGATCAAAAGAGACCATGATAACCAATACAACCCTAATTGGGACTATAATTGCGTATTATAAGATTCAATTTGTCCATTGAGAGACTATATACCCTATTGTTACAGAGGTACACAGAAAGGGAGATAACCCGAGAGACAAAAGGAAAACATAAATAATGATAAAGAAGAGGATAAACAATCTAGGTCTCTGACTTCTTGAGCATGAAAAGTCACAGAATCAGGGAATTGTCAGAATTGAAAGGGACCTCTAGAGAGCATCCAGTCCAACTCCGCTGCTCAAGCAGGGTTGCCCAGACCACAGCACTCAGGGCTGCATCCAGGCAGGGCTTGAAGATCTCCAGAGAAGGGAACTCCACACCCTCCCTGGGCAGTCTTTGCCAGGGCTCTCACACCCTCACCCCAAAGTAGTTTCTCCTCATATTCGCATGGAAGTTCCCATGTTCCAACTTGTGCCTGTTGCCCCTCGTCCTGTCACTAGGAACCACTGAGAAGTCTGGCTCCATCTTCCTTCAACCCACCCTTCAGATCCTTGGGAGCATGAAGAAGGTCTCCCCTCAGCCTTCTCTTCTCCAGGCTAAAGAGTCCCCAGCTCTCTCACCCTTTCCTCATCAGGGAGATGCTCCAATTCCTCCAGCATCTTTGTTGCCCTACACTGGACTCTCTCCAGTAGTTCCCTGTCTCTCTTGACCTGGGGAGCCCAGAACTGGAGGCAGGATTCCAGTTGTGGCCTCCCCAGTGCAAAGCAGAGGAGGAGAATGACCTCCCTCCACCTACTGGCCACACTCTTCCCTACGCAGCCCGGGATTCCATTGCAGTCTCTTCCAGTGAGATCCACAAAGAACAGGAGCTTGGGCAGCATTCACAACATATCCGGAGCTCACCACAGAATCAAAGCCAGCATGAGTGAGCGAGGGATAAAGAGCAGCCATTGCCAGCAGTGTGCCCAGGAGGAGAACAGCATCCTGGCCTGGATCAAGAACAGCGTGGTCAGTAGTACTCGGGAGGTGATCATCCCCTTCTACTTGGCACTGGCAAAGCCTCACCTTGAGGGCTGTGCACAGTTTGGGGCCCACAAACTGCCTCAACCTAACTGATGAAACAGCCAGCACAGAGCACAACATTCAACATTCTCTAGGACTGAATGCATCAAATGGAGCAACCTACTGGTGGTGCCTGCATGGCTGAGGGGTTTAATTCCTTGACAGCAGGAACAAGACACCTGATTTAAAGCATTATTGTAGAGATATGTTTATTTATTTTTCCATATATGTTTATTGCATGCCTCTGTAAGTTAGTCTATTCCACAACCTGCAAGCCCAAATTAAGATCTCCAGCTTTCTCAACCCCAGCAAAAGCAGCCTCTTGAGCAAGGGGGTGGAATGTGGGAAAGTAACATAAGACCAGCAAGGAGGACTGTAACTACATTCAAGCAACTCGCACCTGGGGTGCTGGGAAGCACAGATATTATACAATTTGTTTAGTCTTGTATGTTTGCAGGTAGAATATCTGCACTTAGATAACATAAGACTGTGATGGACTCACGTACACCTTATCTTGCCACTTGAGATTCCTGCCCTTCCCGCTTTTGAAGATCAAATCACCAGGTAAAGAGTTATGCCTGCTCGAACCNCCCAGAACTGGAGGCAGGATTCCAGTTGTGGCCTCCCCAGTGCAAAGCAGAGGAGGAGAATGACCTCCCTCCACCTACTGGCCACACTCTTCCCTACGCAGCCCGGGATTCCATTGCAGTCTCTTCCAGTGAGATCCACAAAGAACAGGAGCTTGGGCAGCATTCACAACATATCCGGAGCTCACCACAGAATCAAAGCCAGCATGAGTGAGCGAGGGATAAAGAGCAGCCATTGCCAGCAGTGTGCCCAGGAGGAGAACAGCATCCTGGCCTGGATCAAGAACAGCGTGGTCAGTAGTACTCGGGAGGTGATCATCCCCTTCTACTTGGCACTGGCAAAGCCTCACCTTGAGGGCTGTGCACAGTTTGGGGCCCACAAACTGCCTCAACCTAACTGATGAAACAGCCAGCACAGAGCACAACATTCAACATTCTCTAGGACTGAATGCATCAAATGGAGCAACCTACTGGTGGTGCCTGCATGGCTGAGGGGTTTAATTCCTTGACAGCAGGAACAAGACACCTGATTTAAAGCATTATTGTAGAGATATGTTTATTTATTTTTCCATATATGTTTATTGCATGCCTCTGTAAGTTAGTCTATTCCACAACCTGCAAGCCCAAATTAAGATCTCCAGCTTTCTCAACCCCAGCAAAAGCAGCCTCTTGAGCAAGGGGGTGGAATGTGGGAAAGTAACATAAGACCAGCAAGGAGGACTGTAACTACATTCAAGCAACTCGCACCTGGGGTGCTGGGAAGCACAGATATTATACAATTTGTTTAGTCTTGTATGTTTGCAGGTAGAATATCTGCACTTAGATAACATAAGACTGTGATGGACTCACGTACACCTTATCTTGCCACTTGAGATTCCTGCCCTTCCCGCTTTTGAAGATCAAATCACCAGGTAAAGAGTTATGCCTGCTCGAACCCTTGAAATATCAACTAGAGCACAGAGTTGGTTCGCTCACTCTCTTCCATACTCCGGCTAACGAGGACTCTGGCTAGCACGGACTCTCTTGCTCTGCAGTGCCTATAGCACCTGCTTGCCTGCCTCTGCCTGGGTGTTGTTTCCCTGATCCACGAGGTATTGAGACTAAATTTGTGTTTTGCCTTTAACCTGTAGCTTGTTGTTGTTCCTGCATCGGCTCATGTAGCCCCTCACCCCAAAAAAGACATTGAGGGACTAGAGTGGGTCCAGAGAAAGGCAATGATGCTGGTGAGGGGTCTGGAGAATAAATCTTCTGAGAAGAAGCTGAGGGAGCTGTAGGTATTCAGCCTGGAGTAGAGGAGGCTGAGGGGAGACCCTCTGGCTCTCCAACTCCCTGAAAGGAGGGTTTAACCAGGTTTGGTCTCTTCTCCTGTCACAGGCAATGGGAAAAGAAGAAACAGTCTCAAGTTGCACCATGGGCAGTTCAGAATGGAGATTAGGAAAAATGTTTACACAGAAAAGGTTCTTAAGCCTTGGAACAGGCTGCCCAGGGAAGGGGTTGAGGCACCACGCCTGGAGGGATTTGAAAGATGGGTTGACATAGTGCTTAGTGATAGTTCATTATCTTGGGGCCTTTTTTTATTGGTTTGCATTGTGGTTTTTTTTGTCAGAGTCAGGTTGATGGTTGGACTAGATGATCTCAGAGGTCCCTCACAACCTAACCTAGAGAATTCCATGATTCTATGATTTAGAGAGAACACTGTTTTCCTTCTAGACCGCAAGTGATTTGGTTGCCCTCTAGGTACACAGTGGCTCTCTGCCATGGTTAATATTGAGCCCCCTCATTCACATGGGCTATACAGAGCAGAGAGAAAGGAGGGAGGACAACCAGCCAGAGAAGACAAGACACCCAGCCAGAGCCAAGGAGGTGCTGACCACCGTGTCCCTCTCCAGGGTGCTGAACTGCACACACCTCCCACACACAACAGGGGCCTCCGTCAAGGTGCTGGCTCACAGGTAAAACACGCGCCAAATTCCTACATGCCCATACAGAACCGTCCCAGTTTGAAGTAAAGTAGAGTCAACTTTCTGTTTTGTAATTTCACATCTTGTCTAGGCCTCTGCTAACTCTTTTAAATTAGCAGCACATCAGGAGAAAACTGTTCATTCTCAGAAACATTAGTCTTACCTCTCTACTTCACACCAAGGAATTGTGCACAGAGAGGCTCTTGCTTATACTTATTGCTATAACAGCCAAGGTCAACCAATGTCATTATTTGCCCCATTGGAGGGCTAGAAATGGAAAAAGTGTAGAGGGGTCACACCTGCGGGGAGGAGCGGTCAGAAGAGGTGACCCAAACCTGACCAACTGGAGCATTTCATTCTAGCTGCCCCATGCTCAGTATAAAAGCTGAGGGATCAAAGAGTCAACTCTCTTTCTTCAATGGCTGACATCCAAAGAGGACTCTGTTCATCTGCCTTTAATCCCAACCTGTGTGTTCCTGACGCCAGAGGTGGAAGCCAGTTTCCCTCCATCACTGGATCCACTCCAGGACTTCCCCAGGGCCTGCCAGTGACATGACTGTCATCCTGGGAGCTTGATATAATTCTGTATATATACAGTCTATTTCAGTGTTTTCTTCTTTTTTATTTTAATATTAATACATCATTGAAGTAATTTAGTTCATTCTAAACTCATAAATCTCCTTATCACTTCCTTTCCTCGCTCTTTTGGGGAGCTGGGGGGCAAAGGCCATTTGTAAGTCCGCTTTTGGTAAATTTGGCCAAAACCACAACAACAATATACTCAGAGTTAGCGAATGTACACACGTTCAGACCGCATGTTACACACATATCATGGTCTGTCTTTGGAAAGCAGCAGAGACAAGAGAAAAAACACCACCTTTGCAAAACCACCAGATGTATGTGGAACAGGAGCGGGCTGAATGTACACTCCATGCCCCAGTAAGCATTCCCAAACTACACGTTCCTCCAATGCAGGGCCTGAAATTACTGCTGCTGCTGGCAGGACTTGGTATGATTGTGACCACAGGTCACTACATTTAGGAATCTCAATTTTTAATATTAAACTTTTGTATGCACTGATGTCTCAGGTGAAACAGGTTAAGACAAAAAAAAAATTACTTAAGGGGAAAAAGAATTTCTAAACTACCTACCTGTACAATTTAACATTTACATCAAGCTACGTACTTCACATAGTACTTCAGGTTGTACAATACCACACTGAAACTTCCTTAAGAGTTTTTCAGCTTCAGTCACTGAAGTTTTCTTACAGAGAAGCCTGGATTTCAGTTAGAAAATGAATACTGCAAGCTTTCATTTAAAACTTTACATCTTCACATATACTTTCAAAAAATAAAATAAATAAAAAAAATCACTTAAAAATTGCTCAGTATAGTTCACATTAAATAGAATTTAATGTCTTAAGAAAGTCTCTGCAGCTAGAGTTGGGACTTTTTATATACCGAAGACATGTTAGATCTCATGGAGAGCTGCGAATTCCTTTTTCAGAAAAGCACATCTGGGTGTGATATGGAATTCCAGGTAAGCACATTAGTTATATCAGCAACACAGCAAACCATATTCCATAAAAAACCCCCACATTTTGCAGTAGAGAGAGTAGTCCATGCCTTTCTTAGTTATTGCTTATTGTGTCTCACATTTGCACAAGGCATTATTTCATTTATCAGCAACATTTTCAGGTTCCCAATTAGATGCTAAAATAAATACATCTACATACAAACACACCTCAAATATAAAAAAAAACATATCAAAAGACAGAATATACAATAAAGTCAAAGTAAATGCCCATTAGCTACCAATACTGCTCATGATTGTAAATTCATGTGGTTTCAAATAAGCCAAACATGCAGCATTTTACTGCTGCAAGTAATTTATCCATTAATATGAAAATGACATTTCAGATTCAAACACAACATTTCATAGGGAAAACAATGTATTTAAATCCGATTCTTCCCTTCACTAAACGTTTTATTTGAAGTCGATGCATTAAGTCCAAATATATTCACTGCTATTTCAGAGAATTTCACGTACAGCTTTATATAACTTCACAGTATCGTTCTATAATGAAAGACCACTTATGATCACACAGCAATTCATGTAATTACTCGCACTTCATGAGATAACGTGCTTAATTCACAGACTTACACTACAAGTCCAAACAGACATTTTTCAACAGACTGCACTCAAGGCTGACATTAAACTAGTTTCTGAAGGAAAACAAGCAGATTAGGTCTCTTAAACTACCTTCCTTTGATCCCACTGATGTTGTTACTGGGAAGGGAATGAAGGAGAGGACAAGCAAGGACTACTGGAGTCCTAAGGCTACAAAGACTTACACAGGTACTCTGTACTTGAACTTGCAGTTGTCATTTTCTCACCCAACCTAAGAAACCCCAAAGGCAAAGCATACGATCATATTTTTGCAGGCTAGGGCTATTATGTAAAATCTGATAGTTTATTCCTCAGCTTTCCTATTTTCGCCTGTGTTCTGTTCTAAGAAAAGCTGTATGAGTGGCTTATAAAAAGCATTCTAATTCCGGAAATTAAATACTGCAGAATAAAGTCATGATATACAGAACGCATTTACTGAGAGAGCAACAAATGGTGAGATTCTGTAATGCAACAGTATGCGAAAGGGACTAGAAACAGATTATTACTTGCAAATAACGAGGATTTGCAAGTATCCTCAAAAGTGACTGGATAGAAATACAACAGAACAGGGAACAAGGAACAACTACCCCTGCAGCTTAGTCAAGATGCTTCATCATGCGATTCTGTGCAATCTGGGAAGGATGTCTTCAAGAATAAGGCCTCAACTCAATGGTCATTAAAAAAACCACCAAAAACCAAAAAACAAAAAACCACACACACCGGAAAAAACAAACCACAACCTATTAGGGCAAACTGTTGTGTAAGGCTGTCCTTGAAAATCTGACAACTTTATTGTTGCAGATCAATTGGAGATTTATCCACATCAATAAGAAAACTAGCTCCAGCTGCAGGAGCGTGTTTTAAAAATCTGGACCCTAAAGCAGTAGTAACAACAAAAATTCAAGTACAACTATACAAAAAACACTCTTTCATACTTAGAACATGTACATTCTTTGCTACTTTCAACATTGTGTGCTATTACATACTTCACTATTAAAGTTTACTTCTACTATAAATGTAAATAGCTCCCTGAAGTATTTAATTGGTTACCTGGGTTTCACAGCCAACTCCATACTCCAGAAGTGACAAAGCTCTCAACCAAATCTGCTCTCCAGCTTTAAATGAAAGCATTTTTCCAATCTCAACCATCAGTTTAACATTTCTACATCTTTTAAGTAACTACTAGTCTAAGAAACGCTGAATAAACAGAGGTAGGCAAAGCAGTTCAGGAAGAGTTTATTCATCAATTATTTCACAAGCTAAGGGTTGTTTCCCAGGTACTACTTTGCAACATAATTCATCCAACAGAAGAAACTCCCTCTAGCAACGAGGACTAAAGGCAGAGTGATTAATAGCACCAGCATCTTTGGAACACCCTGACAGTCTTTTACTATAACACCTTTAAGAACATATCTAACTGCATATATGGCAAGCATCCTATTGTTTAATGTTTGTTAACTTTATGAATGCATTTCATATTTAATTTTGCAAAATACCTCAAGTGCTTTTCCCAAGACCTGGGCCGTCAGCCATTTTATCATTTATTCCAAAATATTCCCAAAGATAGTAACATCAGAGTTTTCATCCTCCTACAGCTGTATGGTTTTGCACACATAATAATCTAAATGGCTTGTTTTGTGAGGATATGATTTAATAAGAGCTGCTTCCCCCCACCATCCCCTTGAAATTAATGACTTGATAAGAGAGATACATAAATACCCGAGCAATTATTTTCCTACAAACCTTGTGATACCACATCAGCTGCTACAAAAGCTGTAACAGTTTTACAAAAGTTACCTAGTACGAAGTTATTTAATGTCCCTCTTCAAGATTAACTATGCTTATTTTGTCTTTCCAGGTTATATTTTGATACACCTTATAATTCCAGAGGAAAAAAAAAAAAAAGGTAAAGAGAACACTGTTTTCTCCTGTCATATGCCTTCTACTTACCCAAAAGGAAAGTGAGCCATATCTTGCTATCAGCCTTTATGATGAAGGCCTTCCTGTCATCAACAAATGCTGCCAAAAGAAAACAAATATCTTAAGCATCAATTAAGAACTGACTCTGTAAAAAGAAATCCGCTCCAACCCTGCACCCTTGGCTTTCCGTGAAATTCTCGGCTAAGCTTCAAAAACGCCGGAAGGAATTTCCTACAGCAAGCCGGCAACTGCACATAAAAAGCTTTAAACATCACAGACGATACACAAATCGCGAGGTTTTTTCAATTCCTGAAGCAACTTTTACACAATAACTCCTCCAAAGAGCGAGAAGAAGATACACGCAGAAGAGATACACGTTTGTACTTATTCAACCAACCCGTTCAAACCCGAAACCATCCTTTTAAAGATTAAGTAACCCCTACAATCCTTTCCAGCAAAGCCTCAACGAGAACCAAACCTGCTCAGGCCAAGCACACAAGCTGAACTAGCCAAGGGCAACCGGAGAGGCTGGCTGAAGAGGAATTAGTCAGGGGAACACCGCATTTCCCCATTTCTCCCCCCTAAAAAAGGCTAAAAGCGCTAAAAAGCCTCTTTCCCTTCCCTCCTCCCCAGCCTGGGTCGGGGCAGCTTTTAATTTAATTTCATTTTAACCTCCTCCTCCCCGTCGTGAGAGGAT
>VXBW01006303.1:747436-772023 GCA_013400375.1 Thinocorus orbignyianus | reverse complement strand
TTCTAGTGACAGGACAAGGAGCAGTGGCTTTAAATTGGCAGAGGGGAGATTTAGATGGGATATTAGGAAGAACTTCTTTGCTGTGAGGGTGTTAGAGGTTGCCCAGAGAAGCTGTGGCTGCCCCATGGTGAATCCCTGGAAGGGTTCAAGGCCACGCTGGATGGGGCTTGGAGCGCCCCGGTCTGGTGGGAAGGTGTCCCTGCCCATGGCAGGGTGGTTGGAATGGGATGATCTTGAAGGTCCCTTCCAACTCTTAACCATTCTATGATGATTCTCTCTGTTTGCATCATCCCTGGAGTCTTCACCAGCTGCCCCTTCCCGCCGCTGTGTTGCTTTGGAAGCCTGGTCTTGGTGGAATCAATCACACACACCCCCCCTATAACAACAAGAAATCTGTTTCGAGTGTCCCCCCCTCAAATTCACAGAATGTTATGGGGTTGTGAGGGATCTCTGGAGATCATCTCCTTCAACCCCCCTGCCAAAGCAGGTCGACCTAAAGCAGGTTGGACAGGAACCTGTGCAGGTGGGTTTGGAATGCCCCGGGAGATGGAGACTCCACCACCCCTCTGGGCAGCCGCTTCCAGGGCTCTGCCACTCTCAAAGTCAAGAAGTTCCTCCTCATGTTTAGAGGGAACTTCTCATGTTCAAGTTTGTGCCTGTTCCTTCTTGTCCTGTCCCTGGGCACCACTGAAACAAGACTGGCCCCATCCTCCTGACACCCACCCTTGAAGTATTTAGAGGTGTTGATCAGATCCCCCCTCAGCCTTCTCTTCTCCAGACTAAAAAGCCCCAAGTCCCTCAGCCTTTCCTCATCAGAGAGATGCTCCAGGACCCTCAGAATCTTAGTAGCCCTCTGCTGTAACCTCTCCAGCAGTTCCCTGTCCTTCTTGAAGTGGGGAGCCCAGAACTGGACCCAGTCCTGCAGACGGGGGCTCAGCAGGGTGCGAACTTCTGAAAATTTATAATTCCCAAAATTTTAACTACCGGAAGATGTCCCGGGGGTACAGAAAACACTCCTTCTGCCTTATTTTGGAGTTCAGGCATAGGTTTGCCTCACTGCGCACCAGTGGTGGGGCAACACCTGGGTGGTTTCCACCACAGGCACAAGAGCTGGGTCCCAAGGCTTGCCCACAGGCCTGGGGCTTCCAGCAGAACAAGGCCATGAGCACTGTTCAACAACGAAAATGCTTCTCTGGGCTCAGAGGTTGAAAGGTCCCATGTCATACACAGGTGCCCTGTCACAGCAGGACCCTCCAGGCCTGAAACTTCACTTCACAGCTTTCTAGAGCAAGTCACCGTCAGCATCTTGCAGCAGCGATTACTGTGGCCCCTGCACTAACGAACGTTGTGATTCCTGTTCTTTTGAGGGCGGTGAATGTAAAACACAACTGTCAAAAAAGTCCCAGCTACAGCAGAACAACCTTTCCTCCTCCTGCACCTGCTTTTGTGCCCAGCACATGACAGTGGTCAGCCTGATTCATCCAATAGGGATACGGTAATGACCACTTTTTTGATAATATTGATTAAATATAGCAGAACATAACCTCGTCACTAATGGCACCCTCTCCAAGCAAATCCAGTTTGCTCATTTCTCTCTGGGTTACTTTTTTGCCCTAGAAGTTCCTTCGTGACCGTACACATTCCTTGCCTCCCAGGTGCTCTTTATCCCTGTCTTCAGGCTTTTCTTTGACTCTGTTCACTCTTCATGACTCTGTATGTTTCTGCTGACAAGTCTTCTACACATTTGAAGTTTCGTCTTTCAACTCTTCTCTTATTTTTCCTGTTCTTTGCACCCTTTTCCTCCAACACAACAAGTGTGGGGCTCTTTCTAAAACATTTACAGCTTCTGTTATTCATTCATCTCCTTTTCCTAGTTATTTTTATGAATCCTATCCTGCGAAATTCAAGGTTTGAGCCTTGAGTAGTAAATATCATACTGAGTATTTTTAAAAATACGTGTAATCAATATGTAGTTGGCATATCATTAGCATAGGCAGGTGATTTTGGTCCAGATTCAGCCACTGAGGTAACAGATGTATGAGAACAGGATGGCCTTTGCCATCTTCTTTGTGGTAGGAGGAATGTTGTAACAAAAATAAGGGTATATGTGTGCAACTGGTACGGTCAGAGAAAACAAACAAGCCTGTAGGACTGACAGAGGGTCTGTGCGTCCGCAAGTGCTCTTGGCTCCACTTTTTTTTTGCCTGTTGAGGCAAAATTGTCCTTCTACCCCCAGGTGTTTGGGGCAAATAATCACAAAGGGCATCGATCTCAAAAAATGAGCAAGGAAGAAATAGTATTTTTCATTTGACCAGCTTACATAGTTATTTGAAACAGCCAGTCTCCCAAGCACGCAACAGGAATTACCTGTAGCAGTTTAATATTTCAAGAAACATCTGTGGTTATTAGGTATTAAACATAAATGAAAACATGAAAGGAACACCATTTGAATGTGTGAAAGCTCCTTACTATTTTCCCCACCTGCTTTCCAAGAGAAGATGTTCCACAATCTGCTATTTTTCATATTTGTTTATCATAATTTTAGTAACCAAAGGAGTCTATTGTTGCCGGCTGGGTGATCAAAACGTACAGGCTCCGGATAGTAAAGGAGTTCTGCCTGTAACCAGCATAGAAAAAGAGCAATGCAGTATGTTCTACTGATTTTTAACTCCTGAGACCTATTTTCAGTTCTTGCCAAAAAGCAATAGAGTGGTGAACCACTTCAGAACTCGAAGGGTTGAGATTATTAAGGTTCAAATGATTGCTGCGGGATGGCTTAGCCATCAAGATTCATTGGGCCCGCTCCAGCTGCAGCAAATCAATTATTTTCAGGCTGTTTTTATTAAAACTCTTTGGGCAATTTATTTCAAAAGATACCACCCACAGAACCTGATTACAAAGGCACACGCTACAAAACTAAACAACTCTAATGATTTTAAAGGTTATTCTAAGACCCCAAAGGCAGAACATCATATACTTAAATATAAAGGATCCCATATTCGGCAACTGTGAATTGCTAAAGAAAACTCAATGCTACTTCAAAGGAGCTGCAGTGGAGCAGTAGAGTTCTAAAAATAAAATGACACTTGCTTCAATCTGTAAGAGACAGGAGTAGTAAGAAATAAACCTTGGGTTTATATCATTGAAGGGGTTGCATATTTTTCCAGCAGTGCTCTGTTTATTCCCAACGTCACGTTTCATACCGAGTCACTCATTACTAAATCCCACACATCCCAGTGAAAGCAGTGATCCCGGTAAGCCAGCACATACCTTGCTATTTATAACCCCAAAAAGGGGGGAAAAAAAAGAAAAAAAGGTGGGTGGATGGAAGGGGGAGGAAATGTGATAACTCTGAAAGTAAATTTGATTTCTCCCAACTCTTGAGGGTGCTGAAGGATATACATTAGGAGAAATATCAGTTCCATCAGCTTACCCTAACTTACTTTGTCCAGGGACAGCAAAATCTGTAAGATACTGCTCCAGAGTTTTCTGGTGTCCCAGCACAAAGCCCATCATGGACCACAACATTCATGTTTCTGCTAGGTCTTCCCTATCTCTCTGACCACGTGTTTTCCACTGTCACTGGACTGGCTCTTTGCATTTCCAAATTACTCTGCCTGATATCAGCAACCTCAGGGTGACGAGATGGACGGTGGTTGTGACACCCTGTCAACAGAGATAACCCATAGCCTGCAGGTATCATGCCCTAGGAGTAAAATGCGTTGCCTTGGCAGTTCCTATATATTCTCTAGTGGAGTTCATTCCTCAGGAAGCTGGGCACATGCACCTTGTCACCAAATAGTTCCCATCTTGCTTTCTTTTCCTCCACTTATTCTCATCTTCTGCACTGTTTCTTGCCACTTGTTTTCTCACTCTTCCTCTTGCCTCCAGCAAGACCTTCACTTTGTAGTTTATTACCGAACCCAACCCTCTCTCGCCAGGTGATCTGAATTAGAGTGCCTGCAGGAGATTCCCTTCTTGCACTGCTCTGCTTTGTTCCAGTGGCACTGCCTGAGACTATATTCACAAAGTGCTATGGAGTTGGAAGGGACCTGTGGAGATCATCTAGTCCAACCCCCTGCCAAAGCAGGTCCACTCAGAGCAGGTTACACAGAAACATGTCCAGGTGGGGTTTGAATGTCCCCGGAGATGGAGACTCCACCACCTCTCTGGGCAGACTCTGCCACCCTCAGAGTGAAGAAGTTCCTCCTCATGCTGAGGTGAAACTTCCTATGTTCTAGTTTGTGCCCATTCCCTCTTGTTCTGTCACTGGGCACTACTGAAAAAAGACTGGCCCCATCCTTGTGACACCCACCCATGCTGCACTGCACTACATTCTGCAGATTTTGCAGCAAGACTGCCGTTGCCACCTACAACAGGGCTTTGGTTCTGCAAAGTCTGTGTTGATCCCACACACTTCCACGCCTTCAGCAGCAGACTTAATAACAACAGCAGGGAGTTAAAGAAAAGCTAGGCAACTTCAGGCTCCCTTTCCTTGGTTTATTTAGTGTAACGAAGGCATAATGTGGGAAGTATGACTCTTCAGCAAACAAGTGTGTGGCTGCTGCCTGGGGAGATGTTCTCAACCTACCGTTAAACTAGCCAGTGTGAGTGCTGACAGCACCACAGCTGCAAGTGATGGGGAGTTTGGGGGGCCTCAGGAAGCTAGCCAGGCAGTTAGAGCATTTTGAGCTCCACACCGTGTGTCTTATACCTAACTTAAATCATTATTAGTCTTACTAAAGCTTCAGTCACAGAGCAGACAAATTCTTACCTCGGTAAAGAACTTTACGAGAACAGGAATAATTGGGACCTCTTCTGGTGATGACAAGGATGAAGAGAAGGGCGGGAGGCTAAGGATTCTGTAAAGGCAGACATAAAGAAGCAGGATCTCCCTCAGAGTTTGTACGTGGAGGAATCTGCCAGGAAAACCAAGTTTTAGTGGGTATATGGTCCTATTGGACAGTTCTGTGGGGCCAGTTCTCCTTCTGCAGGGTACAAATAACCGCCTCTGAGGTAGCTCCTTTAAACATGCACAGCCTGTCACCTGCAGAGGGAAAAATACACCCCTGGTGAGTCAGTAATACAGCAGTGTGGTCTCTGCTTGCGTATCTCCGTTCACACCTCTCTTCTCTCACTTTTAAAATCTCAGTTGCATTTAACTGTGTGTATATATATAGGTAACTATATATAGCTAGAGCGATTGCAGTTGCATTTTAGCTATATATATATATATAAAACTTGATAGAACTGGAACATCTATGTCTGTATGGGTTACTTCTCATACAAGTGGAAGCTTGTTTCTACTAGAAACAAATGAGAACGATTTACCCAGCTTGCCCACCCTGGCAGCAAAATAAATAAATAAATAAATAAATAATCACATTTTCAGAATGAGAGATCCTAAAGACCCTTCCTTCTTTGACACAGAAATTACTTCCTTCATTTCTCTGAAGATGATTGTAAGCCTCAAACTGCCTGCCTGCTGCCAGAATACCACTGAGGAACACTAGTGACTCAGAGAAACCCAATTATTCTCTACCAGACTGTTTCTGATTTCTTGGCTTTCAGTTTCCAGCACCATTTTCATGCTCCCCTTAAATACTCCCCTGCAGCTCTGAAAAAGAAGAAAAAGAAAAAAAAAGAAAAGAAAAAAAAAGAAAAACAACAACAACAAAACTTAAAAAAAGAAATACTATGAATATCAGGAAAAAAATTCAAGCCCCACTGGTGACCTCATAGGTCTAAAGTGTCTGCAGTTACTCTTCCTTCCCTGTGGCAGACAGACTGATCGCAGCAGCACAGCCGTGCCATTGCCCTGTTGAGCAGCTGGTTTGGGAGATTTGCCAACGGCCCTTCTTACGGCGTGGAGAGTGATCATCTCCTCCCGACCAGGGCCTGGAATGTTTCTGTAATTCTTCACCCTTCTGAGGACTTTTAACTCCTCTGCATGATATAATCTCCTAACAGCTTTCAAAATGAAGATCTCTTGCTGTATGCTCCATGGTCTCCCTGCGTGGCATTTGGCCCCGGTAAGTAATCATGCTCATTTGGCATTGATACCATGACTCTCAGCCACAGCAACTGCATCTCATTGTGCTTCTATTTGGAGGAGTAAATTACAGAGCAAGTTATCCAAGGCCCACAGAACTCACTATCACAAGCAGAAGGGATGGATCCTAACCTGGTTTACCAGCCACTGCGGGTTTTGCTTCGTTTTTTTTGCAGAGTCAGTGTTTATCTGGTGTGGCTCCAAGTAGCTGCTGCCAAAAGATGCGTCAGAGAAGATGGAGCAAACAGCTTTCAGCGACAAGCAGGAGCTAAGTGGCAACGACAAACCAGATTCGTATGAACATGGGCTGAGCTATTACTATATTTCATGGCAGATCCCCTCTATGTGAGACTATGTGCACCATTTACAGTGGAAATACAGGAAGGCAGCAAGTGGGTTTAAAACAGAAGCATGAGAAAAGCAATGATCTGGAAGTGCTCCCAGAACATGAGAGAGTATCTGTGAGAAACAGTAGGGCCCTTGATATATTTTGCCATATCGAAGTCAGTAAACCCACACTGCTGGAGATTTACTGGCAAATCTACTTTGGCAAGAGAGTGAGAGGAACTTGTGGACCACTGTGAAATACTTAAAGACAGCTGGATTAGAAACAGCAGGAGGGTCTGAATTTGCCTGTTCAGATGTTATCAAGCTTATTTCTGTTTCACCCTCTGCTTACCCTGATATTCATAGAACCGTCTAGATTGGAAGGGACCTTCCAGATCATCTTGTCCAACCATCAGCCCAACTCTGATAAAAGACATCACTGACCCATGTCTCTAAGCACTAGGTCAACCTGGCTTTTAAATGCCTCCAGGGATGGGGCCTCAACCCCTGCCCTGGGCAGCCCAGTCCAAGGCTTCAGAACCCTTTCCCTAGAAATACTTTTCCTAATCTCCAATCTGAACCTCCCCTGGTGCAACTTGAGGCCACTTCCCCTTGTCCCATCGCCTGTGACGTGGGAGAAGAGACCAGCCCCTCCTGGCTGCACCCTCCTTTCAGGGAGTTGGAGAGAGCCAGAAGGTCTCCCCTCAGCCTCCTCCAGGCTGAACAACCCCGTTCGTTTCAGTGTATCTCTTACTGCCCTGGTGGTTAGTGAAGGTATAGAAAAGGCAGGGGGGTTGGAACTGGATGATTTTGAAGGTCCCTTCCAACTCTAACCATTCTATGGGCTCGGTTTACAAATAGGTGCAAGTACAGCCCGCTTTGGAGCTTATTTTTGAGGTCACAGTGCCCTCTGCTGTCTAAGGCGTCCTCTTTAGTTCTGCATTGTCTTGGTTAAAAAAACCAATATGCCAAATGTTTCTAAATACTCATTAAGAAGCAATTTTATATTTTTTTTTTCTTCCCGGAACGAACACATTAATTTCTGTTTCAACATGCATCTTTCAGGTGGACCAAGTTGTTGGATCAGACAGAAACTAGGTTGTTCAGGGTGCAGTCACAGAATCATAGAATGGTTAGAGTTGGAAGGGACCTTAAAGATCATCAAGTTCCAACCCCCCTGCCATGTGCAGGGACACCTCTCCCTAGAGCAGGTTGCTTAAAGCCCCATCCAACCTGGCCTTAAAATTTCTTGCTGAACTCTAAGGCTGCTTTGTCCAAGTTCCTGTACATTTAAATTAAACCACTGATCTATGCAGAGCTTGAATCACACCTGACTTGTGAATGTGGAGTAGTTCCACATAAGGAAGTGCTCTGACATATGTGCAAAGAAAGATCAACCAGGCTGATGTCTCAAGGACAAATTGTAAATACACCTGCCACATGTTTGTACTGTCCCTGGGGATCATTCTGACTCTGCAGATACAAATCACCTATTGCATATGGAAGTGTTCTTGACAAACTCTCATCCTGTTTGTCTTTGCCTTCACCATCTCTCTTCGTGAGCGATATGGGGTACTTTAGGTGACACTCTGTCCTGGTTTCAGGTAAAATGAACCAATTTCCTGTTTTACAATTTTACTTTTTTAGTTAGGCCTCTTATAACTAACAAAACTCTGAAATTAACAGCACATTGTTCAGAAAACTGTTCACTCTCACAGTGATAAGACCTGATTCTACCAAGGAATGCAGAGAGGCCCTTGCTTATCCTTATTGCTGGAACAACCAAGGGGCAGGGAATTGCGTTCTTTGCCCCGTTGGAGGGTGGGAAGTGGAAAAGTGTCAAGGGGTCACACCTGTAGGGAGGAGGGGACAGGGGAGGGGACCCAAAACTGACCAACTGGGGTATTCCATCCCATCCACATCATGCTCAGTGTAAAAGCTGAAGGATCAAAGGGTCAGCTCTCTTTCTTCAATGGCCGACATCCAAGGAGGACCCTGTCTGTTCGTCTGCCTTTGATCCCGATCAGAGCATTCCTGACTCCAGATCTGGAATCCAGCTCCTGTCGGTCACTGAGACAAGTCTAGGACTTTTCCTGATGCCTGCTGGTGATGTGATTGTCATCCTGGGAGCTTGATGCAGTTTTGTATAAAGTGTATACTTTTTTTTTTTTTACTTTCTTTTTATTACTTATTATTTTATTATTTCTATTTTTCATTAAAGTAGTTTAGTTTTTTTCTAAACTCCTAAACCTCTTTAATCTCCTCCTCTCCTTTCTTTTTCTTAGAGGAGGGAGGGGGGACACATCTGTCTTTTCTGACCGGTCAGAACCACAACACCCAGTGTCCTTTCAGTCAGTGTGTGGATTTTGCGCCTGAGGACCTGGTTGAAAATCTGAGCAGCCACACTCGGTGCAGACCGTAGGTTATATATTGGGTAGGAAAGAAAAAAAATATTCCTTTTGCTGCCTGAAAAAAAGCTTGAAGTGGTACAATGAAATTTTGCAGCAGAGACAGAGTAAGTTCTTGGAGAAGCAACTGACAAAAACACTGTTGTTGCAGGGACTTGAGGTTGAAGGATGGAGCCCAGCGGGAACAAGGGAATTTGGGGAATACCAGAAACAGCACCTGGAGCATTTGGATACACCAAATATTCCCCCCCCCGCTCTGATTTGTCACTTTCCCCGATTTTCCACCTCTGTGTTTTTCCTTGAAGAGACCTCACGCTGAGCCACCAGGAGCCCACTGCCAGGGCAACGGCTGCTGGTGGGGTGCTGTGATGGCCCATCAGGCTGCTGCTGTCGGTGGCCAGTGGCTGGTGGTGTTGGTGGCCCACCAGGGTGCCGCCGGCAGGGGGTGCAGGACGCCTGTGAAATACACCGCTGCAAACCTGTGCTTGAAATGAGCCATTTTTCACTTCCAGGTGGCGTTTTTCATAGAATCATTCAGATTGGAAAAGACTCTTGGAATCATCGAGTCCAACCATCAAACCCCGCCTCTACAAAGTTCTCCCCTATCCAAGTACATTTGGGGAAGGATCAGAGGGAGGGTGTCCCAAAGTTCATGATTTTTTCATTAGAAACAAAGGCAGGAATCGTTGCTCTGTGTACATAGCTTCAGACTGGCTTCGAAGTTTCACGGCAAGGTTGCGCCGTAACACCTGTGCCAGGACCTGTTTTCATGCACACATGGATGCCAGCATGAATGTCGGGCAGGCAAAGCTTCCAACTGCTGCAGTATTGCAGAGGGACGGGCTTGTGGCATGTCAGCTGTTGTCCCCTGGCAGAGCATGCGAGAGGGAAGCACGACCCTACCTGTAAAGAGAGGCTGGTGGAAAAAGACAGAGCTGCAGCAGCCCAGGACCTCTCCATTCTCCAGCAGTCAGCGCTCCACAGTCATAGAATGGCTTGGGTTGGAAGGGACCTTCAAGATCATCCAGTTCCAACCCCCCTGCCATGGGCAGGGACACCTCCCACCACACCAGGTTGCTCCAAGTCCCATCCAGCCTGGCCTTGAACCCCTCCAGGGATGGGGCAGCCACAGCTTCTCTGGGCAACTTGTTCCAGTGCCTCACCACCCTCACAGCAAAGAATTTCTTTCATCTTTTTTTGCCATCTAACAATTAGAAAGTATGATGGAACGGAAGCGTGTAATAACATAAAGATTAGCCATTCCAACGAAGGGCTGTGACTTTGGAGCCCACATGGCCAAGAAGTTCAATGAGGAGTGAATTTGTCAGAAGAAAGGTCTGGTTCCTTGAAGTTAAAATGAGTTTCTAATTCAGAGCAAGTGATTTTCAGCTGGAAATAAAAAGAGGAAACTCTATCATAAGTTTTAAAAAAGTAATAATAAAAAAGTAGGTTGATAAGTTGTTTTAATAAAAATAATAATATAATTAAAAAATAAGGGTGATAAATTGTTTTAATATTTCATTTTGAAACTCCTTGTAAATAAATAAGTTAAGGTCGAGTAATAACTAACCTGAGGACAGAGTCAAATGTTTTCACTGAACACAACACTGCACATTTACCCAAAATATGTGCTGCTTCTTTTAAATCAGCCTTTTTGTACTCCTCCAAATTCAATTTTTGCATTTTTTTAATTTCATTCTAGTTTTCTCTTATTTTTCCAGTTTATTAGCCAACAAAAAACCAAGGCCATTATTCCAAGGTACAGCTGTCACTAAAGAGTGATGGTGACAACTTATTGTTTCTTTTGGTTATATATATATAAATATATAATAAACAATATATATATAAATATAATAATAAATATATATATATAAAAATAACTGGAATAAACTGTGGTAGGAATAAATATATTTACTGGTGTAGCAGCAGCAGCAAAAGTTATTCTGTTATTTCCAGTCCCAAATATTAAAATAAATAAAAAAAAGTAATGACCTAACAAGAATCATAAGCTGGTTTAGATATTATTATGGATTTTGGAGCAGAGTTACTTCACCTGTCTCTCTCCCTTTTTTTTTTTTTTTTTAATAGAAGCTGTCATTCTCACGAAGTTGACTTTTAGTAAAAATAGTGAAACATTACAAAATTCACAACAAAATTACAAAAGAAAAATTAGAAGGTCTTTTAGGGTGGAGGGTTGGGGGGGCAGGGAATGGGAAGGATGCCCTAATGCTGAAATGAAATGTTTTAGCCTGAAAATTAGATTATGATGATTACAGCCATCCTGTGCTCAGATTTAAGATTAATCTTGTACTGTATAGCTTTCCGTCTGGATACCTGATACATGTGAGGTTGGGTGAGGCAAAGCAAAAGGAATAGTTTATAATGTCCTGGAGATATAAATAAAGAAATCCAGTAAAAACAGATAAACCACATTTGTGCTGCGTGAACAAACTCCCTGCTACACGTCTTTCCTTTGCAGATACGCACCAGGTTTAAGTGTGAAATTTATCATATTTAAAAAAAAACAAAAAACATCTCTTTCTTTACTACCAAAAGCGTAGACTGTCACGGAACATTTTTGCAAAGGCTTTCGTCTTTGTTTGTTGGGGTTTGTTTTTTTTTTTTTGTTTTTGGGGGTTTTTTTGGTCTTAAATTTGTCATTTCCTCACTAGCTTAAAATGATTCTTGCAAGTGCTACTTTGCAAAGTGACTTCACCTGGAGGAAGCTATTCCAAGGCATTTGCTAATTCAACATCAGTGAAGCATGAACTGAAGTCACTGTTCATTTTAAGATTATATATGTCGTATTTAATATTGGGGGGAATTTTTCAGAGCCCTGTTTCTTTTCTAAATTTTATTCCACCATCTTGGTGCACTTATTAATTCTTAAGGCTGTCATTATTTAAATTATTTATTATATTATTTAAATGAAAATCTGAAGGGAGTCTACAGGAGAGCTGGGGAGGGACTCTTTGTCAGGAAGTCTATGACAGGATGAGGGGTAATGGTTTTAAATTGAAAGAGGGGAGATTTAGATTAGCTATTAGGAAGAAGTTCTTTCCTGTGAGGGTGGTGAGGCACTGGAACAGGTTGCCCAGGGAAATTGTTGATGCCCCATGCCTGGAGGGGTTCAAGGCCAGGCTGGATGGGGCTTGGAGCAACCTGCTCTAGGGAGAGGTGTCCCTGCCCATGGCAGGGGGGTTGGAACTTGATGATCTCTATGGTCCCTTCCAACTCTAACCATTCTATGATTCTAAGATGATATATGGTCCTCTGTCTCCTTTTCTATGGTCCTTTTTTGTCTTCTCTGAATAATTCCTCCATCTGGATGCATATTCATTATTGCAGATAAAGCACAAATCTATTGTTGTCAGCCTGTTTGTTGTCTTTGGGCATTTGAATCATTAGTTTAGCCCCAGCCATGCAAATTATTTTCTGTGGACATACTCCAGAACCAAAGCCGTAGATAGGGCATTAGCAGCTCGGACACAAAAATGAGGATAAGCATTTGTTTTTCCTGTGTTTAGTTACGCTTAACACAGGTGATTTTTAAGGTTTTCTTCAGTCAGGATTGGGTATAGCTGAAACTTGGCTATATGATCTGATTTTCCTGCAGTTTACAGCGTAATGAAAACCTCCTTCCTGGAGTTGTCTTTATCCGTACTGCAGTTTTGTTTATGATTATATTGCATGTGTGACTTCGAGCAAAGCCTTCTTTTTTGTGGTTTGCCATTTCTCGTGTGATTTTAGGATTTCAAGCCTCTCCCCTAGCCTCCTGGTACCATACAGCTCGTAGTCAGTGCAGAGTTTTATGCTTGGCTCATAGAGCAATTCATCTCAAAATTACATGTTATTTGCTTAATTTGGTATTTCTATTTACACTAACTCTAAATACCCACTTGGGTCTTATGATCAGCTTCCAATTTATTTCTGCTGTAGCATCCAGACAGTTGCTATTTATGTCTTTCTGCTTTTTTCCAGGCTGTTCTTTCTGGTGAATCTCATCACTGCTGCGCTGTAGAACTCACGTTTCCAGAACAATACAGGTGTTAAAAATATTATAAGTCATAAGTTTTAGTACGAGTGAGAGACAGACTTGAACATTGCTGATTTCTAGTTTCTAGGCTCCTAGATCACTGCAGGAATCCACAGTCTTGAGGTGCTCCAGGCATGAGCTGACAAGGCACTTCCTCAACATCAAATAGTCTGTGTGTTGATATGTTGGTGGATAGGAGAGGATGGAATCACAGAATTGTCAGAGTGGGAAGGAACCTCTCGAGATCATCCAGTCCAACTCCCCTGCTAAAGCAGAGTTGCCCAGAGCACAGCACTCAGGGCTGCATCCAGGCGGGGCTTGAAGGTCTCCAGAGAAGGGGACTCCACACCCTCCCTGGGCAGCCTCTGCCAGGCCTCTGACACCCTCACCCCAAAGAAGTTTTTCCTCATATTCACATGGAACTTCCCATGTTCCTGATTGTATCCATAGCCCCTCATCCTGTCCCTGGGAACCACTGAGAAGAGTCCGGCTCCATCCTCCTTGAACCCACCCTTCAGATCCCTGGGAGCATGAAGAAGGTCTCCCCTCAGCCTTCTTTTCTCCAGGCTCAAGAGTCCCAGCTCTCTCAGCCTTTCCTCCTCAGGGAGATGCTCCAATCCCTCCAGCATCTCTGTTGCCCTACACTGGACTCTCTACAGTAGTTCCCTGTCTCCTTTGACCTGGGGAGCCCAGAACTGGAGGCAGGATTCCAGTTGTGGCCTCCCCAGTGCAGAGCAGAGGGGGAGAATGACCTCCCTCCACCTTCTGGCCACACTCTTCCCTACACAGCCCAGGTTTCCATCGGCCAGACACTTGGGACAGATGAGTCCCAAACCTGCTGCCTATATGAAAGTCCTGAAGAGCAAAAGATACTGCTTTTGCTGTGGGGAGGGAACGTTATCATGCAGGGCAGCAGCAGCTGGTCAGGAGCAAGGCTGGAGGCACCACTTGCTGATGAGCTGAACCTATGCTCCTGCAGATAGTTCTACCTTCTGTCTTCTCCTAGCTTCTTTCTTGTGGCAAGACTTTTGTGGCTCTAGCCCACCTCTTGTGTTTTCCATATCCTGGCAAGGTGGCAGCTGTGCCTTTGAGACAGATTGTTCTTCTGCAAAGCATGACAGAACTAAGGTCCCAAGGAAAGGATCCACAAAAAAGTAAACATATCCCAAATGCCACAAACAAACAAAGAGAAATGACCTGGCTCCTTTTGAATCTCACTGACACCTCTGAGAGAGTGTCTTGACATGACACAAGGATTACTGGAGTCAAACCACTTCACAGATACAGGATGTTGTAGTTTGTCATTACAGCCAGCGCAACCTGGCAGAGATAGGCAGAAGGACTACCAGCTGAAATTGGGTGAGATAAATACAGTTTTAGATTATCTCATTAAATTTATAGGCAAGCTGCCCTCCATGGGAACACGAGCAGGGTGTCAGGGGTTGGAGAATCATGAGAGCTGTACAAGCCAAGTATAAATGTTCAGTTATTTGAAGAGAATTCAATTTTGGATCCTGACTCTATGTTATATTGACAGGTACAAAACGCCCACCTCGGCATCTTCGGGTGTACACACATGAAAACGTTAACAGCTACAGCTTATGACAAAAGACTGGTAGGACTGAGTCCAGTTAATTAACCTCTGCAACTTAGCTGGGCGCTCTTATTATAGAGGTAGCAGGGAAAAAAATAAAAAGAAAAGAAGGAAGTATCCATATGTTCTCTAACAGTTTGGCCAAGGTTAAAAGAACAGGAGAACAAAGGCATGATATCATGGCATGAAGCAAAAGAAGCTTTAAAATACTGTGTCAGGAAGGGATGATAAAACATTTAGGCTGGTTTCTGGGGGGGGGAAAAAAAAAAGAAAAAGAAAAAAACAAACCATAAAGCTTTCAAAATAGCAAACACTATAGCAAAGACTTTCAAAACAGGACTGCAAAGCATGATTCTTACTAAAAGTAGTGGGAGCTGTATATCTACATCTGTAATGGCTTTGAAATCTCAGCCTGTAACATTCCTGGTTAGTCTTCTCCCATGTCAGGCACATAGGAAGGAAAACAGTTTCTGGGACTGAAAACACAAGTAGTTGTCCATCCAGAACTACTGGAAACCACGTCAAGTTGTCTGGAGTGCTAGGCAGGCTATATACTACATATTCATTTAAGAACAACTGAAAGACCTTTAAAGCCTTGTAAAGGAAATTAGGAGGCACAAGTGTTCGTACAAAAACACCTAGGGTTCCTAGTGAATCGTAAAACGAAGGAGTAAAAGAAGACCAAAGTCTTTTACCAGCTGAAACAATCTAATTGTCCTCTGGAAATGCACTGTCTGGGGTGACTATGTTAACTGAAAATGGAGTGATTCAATAAAGTCAGGCTGATAAACCTCCCGAGTGCTACTAACGTACCTGTAACATCATTGCAGATGAGCAGTGTGACTGGTGTCTTGGGTCTGAAAGCTACAACATTCAGAGGAAGGTAATTGAAGCCTGCCGTTCCAAAGCCCTGAGTATACCTTCAGGTACTATTGTTGCAAATTTTACAGCCAATGATTTGCATCAAGATGAAAAATTAATTCTTCATTTGGCTGCCTTGGTATTGATCCATGAGAGAGAACAGGAAGAAATAATGACAGACTTGTTAGTGACGACGCATCAACCATGACTTTAAGATAGGGAGTGAGATAAACAGAAAAAAATCTGCTCTTTCCCACACTTGGCTTTCACACCGGAGGACACCTGGGAAGACCAGTAGGCTTTTTGTGTCATATAAGCACACAAAAATGCAGGCTCAGGCAGAACAGGAGGAGTGGTTTTCAACAGAAAGACCCCTGACTGAAGGCAGTCCAGCTCCAGCACTCTGTTAAGCACAGGCTGCCAGATGCAGAATCACAGCTTCTTCCAACATCTCTGAGAGCTCAAAGAGAAGGAGTAGGTTCTGATGACATCAAATAACCAAATGATTGAATATTTTATAGTCAAAACTGCGGTATGCATTGTCCCTGGAAGCCAACTGGAAGGTGGTGCAGACTGTACATAAAGGCGTCGTGAACTTCTGCAGTTCCATATTGCTGCTTACAGAGTATTTTAAAATGCCTTAAAACAGAGCTCCAGGTAAAAAGCAGTAGTTCTGGTCTGAGCTGACAAAGACATATGAAATGCACTGTCTTCTGAAAGAGTAGACAACAGCCTTCTGATGCAGGCAGATGTTATGATATGTACTTGGTCTCTTCTGTAGCTCTCTAAGAACACACAGACATAAAGCATCTAAGCAGAGAAAAGCTGCAGCTGTTCAAGGAACTGTATCAACTCCATGTTTTGGGGGTGTTATTTCTTCTCAATATAGAACCATAGAACGGTTAGAGTTGGAAAGGACCTTAAAGATCATACAGTTCCAACCTCCCTGCCATGAGCAGAGACACCTCCCACCACACCAGGTTGCTCCAAGCCCCATCCAGCCTGGCCTTGAACCCCTCCAGGGATGGGGCAGCCACAGCTTCTCTGGGCAACATGTCCCAGTGCCTCACCTCCCTCACAGGAAAGGATTCCTTACTAGTATCTCATCTGAATCTCCCCTCTTCCAATTTAAAACTGTACCCCTTGTCCTGTCATTCCACTCCCTGACAAAGAGTCCCTCTCCAGTTCTTCTGTAGCCCCTTTAGATACTGGAAGGCTACTCCAAGGTCTCAGCGGAGCCTCCTCTTCTCCAGGTTGAACAGCCCCAGCTCTCTCAGCCTGTCTTCACAGCAGAGGTGCTCCAGCCCTCTGAGCATCTTCATGGCCGTCCACTGGACCCGTTCCAACAGGTCCATGTCCTTTCTCTGTTGAAGACTCCAGAGCTGGACACAGGACTCCAGGTGGGGTCTCACGAGTGCAGAGTAGAGTTGCAGAATCACCACCCTGGCCCTGCCAGCCACACTTCTTTAGATGTGACCCAGGATGGGGTTGGATTTCTGGGCTGCCAGTGTGCACTGCCGGCTCATAAATTACAGATTCAATTGCAAGCATTTACCCTTCTTTAACTCATGGCACTTTCTGAGCTAGCTCCCCACCATATCTGGCTGAATTAAAACAAAGGACTGAGTGTCCCTTACATATCTGAAGGACACACATTCATCTTATCGCCATTTCTGCTGACCACCTGTCCCCAAACACAGGAGAGCACAGAAAGTTGAAGCAGGTGCTCATGAAGCTGGTGAAAACAAGAGGACTCAAACTCAAGAGGTTCTCCAGGAGGGAGATACCTGAAGCCACTCAAAAGTTACCGCACATACTCCTGGCAGGCCGCACAGTGAGAACGCAGAAAATTCAAAATCAGCTCATAGACCCTAATGATTGAGTATGGCTGCTTGGTTTTACTTCAACAAATTAGTTAATTCAGTCCCTGTGATAGTCTGTCTTTCAACCTAAAAAGCCTTAAAGAACCTGATTTTGCTGGGTCTCCATGTAAAAACTCTAGCAAAATTTCCTGGTAGGCATCCCCATAGGTTTTTCTTAGTCCCTCTGGTTATTACTATTCAGAACAAAGATCAGCTTCTGTAGTTCCAGCCAAAATGTCTAAGATCCTCACTAACCAACCCTGATATCAATGACATGACTTAAATAAAGACCTTGGGGCATTACAGCACTGACAGCTTAATTCTTTATTCTTAGAATTACCATTAATGATTATTGTTAGTTTCTATATATTCAAATATGTATATGAAATATATATACTCTGTGTATTTTATGTGTATTTGAAATAGTCTTTTTACTCATGATTCAAAATATTAGGATTTTTCCTCCATATTTCTACATACCATCAAATCAGTGCATTCACCCTGCTGCTGCACAGAAGCATAGAAAATATCACTCTCCAACTCATTTGTTTTCTGCACTGCTTGTCTCCAAAACTGGTCATTTGGATATAAATCTGTTTTCTAAATGTGAAACGCGAGGCAGTTTACAGTCATCACATAATAATATAGGGTTGGAAGAGACCTCTGGAGATCATCTAGACCAACCCCTCTGCCAAAGCAGATCCACCCACAGCAGGCTGCACAGGAACCTGCCCAGGTGAGTTTGGAGTGTCTCCAGAGATGGAGACTCCAGCACCTCTCTGGGCAGCCTCTTCCAGGGTTCTGCCACCCTCAAAGTCAAGAAGTTCCTCCTCATGTTTAGATGGAACTTCCTATGTTCAAGTTTGTGCCCATCTCCTCGTCTCATCTTGCCTACTCATCCGTCTCTTCAAAGTGACCCTACTGTGAGGCAGTTCAGAATCCTCACTTTATTCAATCCACTAGTGTCTCTTCAGACAACAGCAAATACAGGCTCCGGTTACACAGGTGTTGGTTGGACAGACAACTTTTCCCTAAAGGTCTTGATTCTCCAAAGCACAAGGGGTTTTACAGTTGGAGAGTCACCAAAATACTTGAGTGCTGATCTAACTTTAAGCAATTTCAGCGAGACCATTAGCATAACGACACCTCGAATCAGCAAACTGCCTGCATTTCTGCTTTGGGAAAGTGCCAACGCATGCACTTAGTTTCACATGTCATCAAGAAAGCCCCCCCTAGCCTGAGGTTAAGCAAAAGACTTTCACAGCACTGAATATCTATGAGAGAGATATACAGGAGGCTGAGAGAATACAGGAGGTTGGGGTTTTTTGCTACCAAAACAACATAAAAAAATAATACAGAGTCAAAAGGCATCACACACAGTTACCAGCTCAGTCAGCTGTCCTCTTTTACATATATTTCAAATGTAAAAGACATTAACCTATGGTTGCAACTCAGCAGAGTTAAAAGTGAATTTGCATTACCTCGGGCTGTTCTCTTCTTGCCTATATTCACAGACAAAACCAAATTAAGGCAATGCTACTGCTGTTCTAAAGGACCTTACAGCTCTTCTATAACATCGGGTCTCTTTGTAAGCCAGCAAAACTTGTGAAATAGCTGTGAAAGACCCAGCAGCTGGTCTCAATTTGAGGAGGAGCTGAACTACAGATGCATAACAATCATTTTTGCAGCAACACTTTGTCAGAAGCTACTTTAAGGGATGGGTCTCACAGAAAGCCTGGAAGCACCTCAAGACATCCTTTGGTTATCCCAAGGCAAGATTAGTTCTAATCACATCCTTCTTGGCTAATGCACGTTCAGCCTGCTCTTAAAGACTTCCAGTAATAGAGGTTGCTCCATATCTTCTCCAGGCAATCCAGTGCTGGGCTCTACGTGGCCTCTTCTTTGAATATCTTAGGTACTTCAAGTAACTCCCCCTTCTTTTCATACATGCTATTAAAATAGAAATAATAAAACTGAATCAAAAAGATTTCTTCATCAAAAGAAGCGTAACCAGCAGGTTGCTGGAGGTGATTCTACCTGTCTTACTCTGCACTCATGAGACCCCACCTGGAGCATGGCATCCAGCTCTGGAGTCCTCAACAGAGAAAGGACATGGACCTGTTGGAATGGGTCCAGCAGAGGACCACCAAGATACTCAAAGGGCTGGAGCACCTCTGCTGTGCTGACAGGCTGAGAGAGCTGGGGCTGTTCAGCCTGGAGAAGAGAAGGCTCCAGGGAGACCTTGGAGCAGCCTTCCAGGATCTGAAGGGAGCTCCAGGAGAGCTGGAGAAGAGACTCTTTCAGGGAGTGGAGTGACAGGACAAGGGGGAATGGTTTTAAACTGAAAGAGGGGAGATTTAGATGAGATCTTAGGAAGAAATTCTTTGCTGTGAGGGTGGTGAGACCCTGGAACAGGTTGCCTGGAGAACTGTGGCTGCCCCATCTCTGGAGGGGTTCAAGGCCAGGCTGGATGGGGCTTGGAACAACCCAGTCTGGTGGGAGGTGTCCCTGCTCATGGAAAGGGGTTGGAACTGTATGATCTTTAAGGTCCCTTCCAACTCTAACCAGTCTGTGATACTATGACAAATACAATCCTGTTAAATAAAAGGCTGCAGCAGATATGGAGAGGAATGTATTCCTCACTTCCTTACGTTCTTTATACATTTGAAAACTATTGAATCTTCCTATAATCTTCTCTTCTCTACACTAAACAGGCCAAATTCTTTTCCAGTGTCTTCTTAGACTGTGTTTCCTAGGTCTCCATTTATTACCTGGTGGATCCTGGGAACCCCATATTTCAGCCACTTACTTGGCTCCAGTGGCAAACCCAGCAATTTTTCCAAGTACGATTGCAAAGCACTTTGAATAAAAAAATCATTCGTGTAACTACATGCAAAATACTGATGTATTTAAGGACAGTGCAACTATCGCTCTGTATGGATCCAAGGTTTAGACCACCATTGGCAGATTTTCATCTGCCAGATTTTCATCATACTAAGCCCTACGGGATTTTGTGTGGTCACAGAAAAACTGGTCGCTGGTTCCACTGCACTCAAGTGACTGGGTTAGAGAAAAACCAAAAGAGGCAGTAAGCTTTGGCTAAATAAGAATGATATATCAAAACACCCAATATTTTAATGAAAGAAACTGAATATCCACACATTTGCACTTCTGTACAATTTTTGTGATATATATATATATATAATTTTAAGCTGTTTACAAATAACATTTAATGCTTCAAATATTACATAATGCCGAGCTTATATTTCCAGCAGAAATAAATATATTGCACTTAAAAAAGAAACTTTTCATTAGATGCTGTTTCATAGTTTATGTTCATAACTTCTTCTTCTTCCATAAAAAGTTTTCCCCCCAACCCCCATACACACAAACACACACTTCAGTACATGGTGAATGTGCTCACGCGATGCCTTATAAACAACAAAGTCAACACAGCAAACAGCAGAACTCGGGTATGTTCTGCTAAAGAGGTTACATCCAGTTTTTTACCTTCCTTTTTTAAATTTTTTTTTTAAACAAAAAAACCTTTTTCTTTTTTTTTTTAACCAAACAATTCTTTCCTCATGTTTCTGAAGGTATAATAAAATTGAAAAAGAAAGAAAACAAGAAAGAGATTGTTTAAATGTGCTAAAGGTAAAATACAGGAAACTGTATTTTTTGTCCTTAAACTATTGTAAAAAGTTACTTCAGCATTTACTTAAATCACTGCTTAGTTTTCTTTTAAAAAGATAAAATAAAGAAAAAGAAGTTGTCACTTGATAAACTAGAGACTATATGCAAGGAGAATTTATCACAGAGAATACATAAAACCTCTGGCCAGCAAGTGAGCGGTCAGTAAAAAGAAACCGCGTCTCCTGCAGCAGAAATCGCTCTACGAGGAGCAGCCAGAGTAAGATCCCATCAAAACCAAAACCAATCTTGCAGCAAGTGAGTATCATCCCTCTGCAGATGATGAGTATGAGCGCCGTGGCCACCAGATCCTCCTGGATAAGGTGCCCTAAGCCTCATCATTCCTTTTACCCCTTATGTGGGGGTAAGTTACCACAACTTCTATTAGCTTACAATTTTGGAAAGGTCCCTAAGTTTTTGCAGTAATTTTTGTCAACGTTTCTGTTTCTTTATGGTGCACACACAGAAAGAGGAATCAGAGGATTGTCAGAGTTGGAAGGGACCTCTGGAGACCATCCAGCCCAACTCACCTGCTCAAGCAGGATTGCCCAGAGCACAGCACTCAGGACTGCATCCAGGCGGGGCTTGAAAGTCTCCAGAGAAGGGGACTCCACACCCTACCTGGGCAGCCTCTGCCAGGCCTCTGACATCCTCACCCCAAAGAAGCTTCTCCTCATATTCACATGGAAGTTCTTGTGTTCCATCCTGTGCCCATTGCCACTCGTCCTGTCGCTGGGAACCACTGAGAAGAGTCCGGCTCCATCCTCCTTCAACCCACCCTTCAGATCCTTGGGAGCATGAAGANTTGCTCTTGCTGAACTTCATGAGGTTCTTCTCTGCCCAGCTCTCCAGCTTGTCCAGGTCACGCTGGATGGTGGCACAGCCTTCTGAAGTGTCAGCCAGCCCTCCCAGTTTGGTACCATCAGCAAACTTGCTGATGATACACTCAGTCCCCTTGTCCAGGTCATTGATGAATATGTTGAATAAGACTGGACCGAGTATTGACCCTTGGGGGACACTACTGGTGACAGGATGTACTGCATAGTCAAGTTGGCAGCCAAAATACTTTCAGTGTCAAAGAGGTTCATTTTCTAACGCTGGTTAGTGTTTGCTGGATGTTAGAGGCTGCAACATCTTACACGTATGCGCTTGTGCGGTGTGCCGGCTCCCGCCGATAAAGAATTCTGGCAGAAAATTCTCTGTTGCCTTTCCCAGAGTGTACTCCCAAAGACGAGAGCTACCATCCAACATACAGCCTTTGAGCTCCTGGAGAAAGATTTCCATTACAAACCCCTGCACCTTTATCCATCTTGTCTGTACTTATTTGTCACAGTTTATGCTCAGAAGAGTACCGCAGAAACCAGTGGCGCTGACAGTGCCTCAGGCCATATAAAGCAATACTGCAAAGTAAATAGCCACATTTAAATATTTTTTTTTTTAATATCTAGCTTCTTTCAGGGCTCCAAATGTAGAAGAAAAGAAAAAAAAGAAATGCAGACAGATGCATCTGAGTCAGTTTTGTTAGTCTTCGGGATGCTTTTGTTGGATTAAAGACCAGAGGCTGTTGACTATGTTTTATCCATAAAACAGAAATGCAGAAAACACCCAAAAGTACTTGTGACACTTTGGAGGATAATCTTATCTTTCTCTTTGAAAAGCATATTCAGGCATGTTCTCCCCTGCCTTTCAGAAAACAGAAACAACATAAACCAGCTCCAGTATGTTCAGCCAAGTGAGCTCATAAAGGTGAAGAGCACTTCTCGCGGGATATAAAAAAGGGAATTATATCAGAAAATAACCTCTAGATTATTTGAAATTCCTAGACCATCTACCAGCAACAGATGTTCTGTCCTGAAAGTGATCATTTTGACAGCAGTACAGCAACTTCTTCAATTTAATTGAATAAATTACTGAGTTATTATCGAAGTAGTACAGACATATTTTTTTTTAGGAAAATCTATTTCACTCTTTCAGCAATTAATTACAGGACTGCATCCAGGTGGGACTTGAAGGTCTCCAGAGAGGGGGACTCCACACCCTCCCTGGGCAGCCTCTGCCAGGGCTCTCACACCCTCACCAGAAAGAGGGTATTCCTCACATTTGAATGGAACTTCCCGTGTTCCATCCTGTGCCCGTTGTCCCTCATCCTGTCCCTGGGAACCACTGAGAAGAGTCTGGCTCCGTCCTCCTTCAACCCACCCTTCAGATCCTTTGGAGGATGAGGAAGGTCTCTTCTCAGCCTTCTCTTCTCCAGGCTCCAGAGTCCCAGCTCTCTCGGCCTTTCCTCCTCAGGGAGGTGCTCCAATCCCTCCAGCATCTCCGTTGCCCTACACTCTCCAGACTGGACTCTCTCCAGAAGTTCCCCGTATTCTGCCTTGGCCTGTTGCATTCACATATGGAACACCTTGCAGTAGCTCTGAACCCAGAAACTATAAAAATTTGTTTTCGTTAACATCCAGAGCACAGAAGTTGCAAACTGCCTTAGGTCAATTTTTTATCAGCAGGTCCAAGGCAAGTAAAGGGAAATTAGGATGACACTGCAGATAGTTGGGGTGATTGAAAGGGCCAGTTTGACAGGCTTTTAAATTCATCTACTGGGAAAAACACAAAGATAGCCCTTATCTGTGGGGATGCAAATACTGGCCGACAGTAGAAACTGGGGAAAACCTGGGAGGCTGTCGTTGCTCTGTGTGATGGGGTGCCGAAGACGAGGCAATGGGACAAAGAGGGCTCATGACTTGCCTTGCACTTCACAGCAACGGCAGGCAGGTGACTCAGTGTACTGCACTCTGCTTCTTACCACACGATGCCAACACACACTGGCCAAAAATAAAAATAGTGCCAAAAGAGATCTGGTTTCCTTTCTGCGTTCCAGCTCTACACAGATCTTTAATACGTGAGATTGGATTGCTAGTTCTTTTTTAACCAAAGATGTGTTATCATCTCTAGCTTGGATGCAACTCTGCCGAGAGACTCTGTGTTGACTTCCTACTTACAGTGAAATCCCAGCTCCTGCCGTGCTGAATGCCAGCATCACGCTGGTGCTGCTTCTAGCAGTGCAAAGGACTCATGCTAGCTCTCTGCAGACTGAAATTATACCTCCACATTTCCTCTGTTGCATCAGACACAGCATACTAGAAAAGGTGGACAGAACTTCGAATGACAATCCTAATTACTAACAGAAAAAGAAGGCATGTAAGATTTTTTTTAAAGAAAAAAATCAGGTGAGGTTCTGCACTGATACTTTCCCAAGGAAACTCCACAATTTTGCTGGGACATGGAAAAACAGACACTACAACCCTCATTTCTCTGGCCAAAGAGCATGTATAATAACAGCCATGGCCAAATGCAAGATATCCAGAACAAGTAGAAGGATGCTCCAATGCCACTCATCATCCATCAATTATAGTTCCATCTAGAGAGTCTGTAGACTGACCTAGCCTGAAATTCTGTTAACTTCATACACATTTGCAGCTAGAAAGAGGTCTTCAGTGGCAAGGGCAGCAGTAAACATGCATTGATTGAAAGGTTTGATATCCTGGGTCTCTATGTTGAAGGAACGGATTTTCCCAAATCAACATTTTCCTTCATCATACCTTCATACAGAGTTAAACTGCTCCTTCCAGGACAGAGGACAAACTTCTATTTAGACTGAAGGACAGAATACGTAATTACTGCTACAGTTTTGTAACACAGTTCTCTTTTTTTGGAACTGGGAAGTGTTTTGTGAAAGGAAGGAAAGAAGGAAGGAAGGAAG
>VXBW01006303.1:733622-747272 GCA_013400375.1 Thinocorus orbignyianus | reverse complement strand
GAGAAGGAGAAAAAGAGAGAAAGAGAGAGAGAGAGAGAGAAAGAGAGAAAGAAAGAGAAAAAGAAAGAGAAAAGGAAAGAGAGAAAGCAAGCAAGCAGGCAGACAGACTCGTTAATAATTTTCTGTTTGGGATTAGAGTAGCAACTAAGAAATACTGCTTTTTAGTGAATACAAGCCAGTCTTTTAAAAAGGGAAGGAAGTGGCCTTCTCCACTTTGTCCCGTTCCCAGCAAAGGTGTGCTGAGATAGCCTAAAACATGCTCAAAGTTATAGCAATACATTTTTCTGTTTAGATGCTCATCAGTCACAAGAAGAGATCGTGCGTAAGAGTATTTGTGTTTTCAGAATTCTGCTAGCGTATGAAGAAAAAAAGACCTGTACACAACTCATTTCGTATGTTTCTGCACAAACATAATCTCTTCCCGCTAGGTATAACGAACCTTTGGAACAAGCTGCATGCGACCAAAAATCCTGGGAACACTGGTATCCATTTGGGCTGTGTCACACGTCGATCTGTGAGCAGCTCCAAGCTGCAAGCTCGCCTTTTGGGATCCCCCCCTACAGAGGAATCTGTATCCGTGAGGCATTTTCTCAGCTGGTTTGTCATGAGTTTCAGCGCTCGTGCCACAAGCCTTTCAGGAAGGTCCTTTTTCATACCAAACTGGCGTGTTTGAAATCTGGTGCTTCCCTTGGCTTAACGTCACTCATACAAACGGCGTCATCACTGCGGAGGAGTGACGCAGTCCCTGGATGGCTGCGTAAGGACCCTGCTGAAAATAATGGTGATACCTGGGCATGTGGAAGGAAGGGAAAGTAGGACCACTACCTTGCATAGAGCTGGCTATAGCAGAGGGTGTAAGAGGCATTCCCAGGCGGCTGTATGGGGGCAGAGATCCTTGGATCGGATGAGGAATGGGCGTAGCTATGGATGCAGTGCTGGTACCCAGGGCGCTCAGAGACTGCGGATGCTGAAATCCAGGAAAACTGGTGGAGGAGGACACCCAGGAACTGAGGGACAGGTTATCAGATGTTGTAAAGGCTGACCCTGTAAGCAAAAGAGAAAGAGTGCCTGAGGTTTACACTGCAACATGCAAAGCTGGTGAACTGGCAGAAAGGGAGAGGAAAAGTCTTTCACAGCAAAGCTGATTTTAATGACAAGTTGACATCGGGAATGCTTCACAAATACTCCTCTCTCTTTATATCTTTCTTTATATTATTATATGCCAGTTGCTGTCCTTTATCACTATGTCTTAGATGCATTTCCTTTCTAAGAAGCTGGTTGCAGGGGCTTGGACAGTCAAATCAGCTTTGCACATGGGACATTTTGGGTATTAAACACTGAAGAACCTTGTAATGCTGGACTAAACACTGATGCTTCAGCTATGACCTATAATCTCACCACATTACATCCCTGTTTTGAAGATATGTTTGTAGATTTTTACATCAGATCCTCAGTAGAGCTAGTTACTTTTTTCTAAAATTTCAGTCTGGCAAAAATGCAGGGGAAAAAAAATGTAGTATGTGCTACAAGTTCTGCTTTTTCTTTTATATATATATTTTTAACCCCAGTAAAACTTGTCAAGGCTGCATCTTTTCACTGAACCTGACATTTTCCAAAATATAGAACAAAGAAATTCTAAAATGTCAAAGCATTTTATATTTTTCCACCTGTGTACAGCGTTCTGAGAAGCAACACTAATGTGAAATGGTAGTAAAAGATGCAGGGTTTTAAGTTAAATGGACACAAATATTAAAAACTTGCTCAGGGTAATTATCTCTTTATGATCAAATGGAAATGGTTTCTTTGGCATTTTTGTAAGCTGAAAAGCTCCAAAAAGTATTTTCACAAACCTTCCACCTCTTTAAAACACATTTTCTCTAAAGATTGCAAAATCACTATAAAAGGAAAAATTGTTTCTTTAAGTTAGAACTAATTATTTATTTCATTTTGCTAGTAAAATTTTTGGAAAACAATAAACAATTTGTTTGGATAATTATGGTCAATTTCATAAATCATATTTTTTCAAAAAAAGGTCATTTTCAAATAATCTGATGATAACGTTGCCCTGAGAGGAACCTCTGCAGTTCCTGTGTTCATCTGGTCATCATCACATGTCTGATTTCTAGAAATGGGGACCACAATAAAATCCTATAAAGAAACCCTTAGTTTTATTCCTACTCAAACAATAATTCCAACTCATGTCCCTTCTGTATTTTCTTTCTTGTCCCAATTCATGCATTGTGAAAACGTTTCTTATTTCAGTAAATTTATTTCAATAAATAAATTCACTGGCGAGGATATTTGGGAAAATATAATTTCAAACCAGTATTGCAAAACATTCTGAGGCAACAAATTTTACAGCAGGTATTACTTTCTTAAATCTGTTTCTGGAAGACAGGTTCATGCAAATTGTTAAAAGAAAAAGTGGGAAGACATCTATCTGTCAAGGTAAACTTCCTGGAATTATGTATACTAACCAAGCGCAGCCACATACACAAAGCAAAACTACAAGCAAACAACAACAGAAAGAAAAAGAGGTGAATAATTATTTCTTTTTTTAAATCATAAATCGCTTTAGGGGTATGTTCTCAAATCAGAAGGGAGATACCTTTGATTAATTCCTCCTCTGTTTAATGAAACGAACAAAATGGGCCAGTAACAGGAAAGAGAAGTCGTGCCAATTCCATGCTAGAAGCAGACTTGGACCAGATCCTGGCTTCTGGGGAAGTTAGGATCCAGAGCTAAACCGTGAGGCTCACACCATACTCCCAGACCAGAGAAGAACCCTCTACAAGTCAGAGGACGGTGGAGCATTACTGCACTGTGGGGAAACTGGGATGCGAACCTGGATGTGCCTACAAGGTTTAACTCCGTTCAACGTCGCTACGGCGAGTCCAGCAAGCAGACGCTGGAGTGCAGGCACCCCAAACGTTACGCATTAAAGAGTTTTAATTGGATTTATTTATTTCGTAGCTGTTAATTCCTCTGGGAATTTCTTGTGATAAATATATTACCGAAGGCTGGCCGGTCCCACCTTTAGATGGCTGAAATCGGCTGGACCCTGAATGCTCTGGGTGGGTGCTGAAATAATCAGACAGAAATAGCTGTGGCAGACTTTCTTTGCTCTACACAGAATAAAATGTTTGGTTCCTTCTCATGGATGAGCTCATGAAACGGGCACCTCTCCTATGAAGACAGGCCTAAGACAGTCGTTCAGCCTGGAGAAGAGAAGGTTCCAGGGACACCTTATTGCAGCTTTTGAGTACTTGAAGAGGGCTTGTAAGAAAGATGGGGACAAACTTTCTAGTAGGGACTGTTACAATAGGACAAGGGGTAATGGCTTTAAACCAAAAGAGGGAAGATTAAGGCTAAATATAAGGAAGAAATTTTTTACAATGAGGATGGTGAAGCACTGGAACACATTGCCCAGAGAGGTGGTAGATGCCCCATCCCTGGAAACCTTCAAGCTCAGGATGGATGGGGCTCTGAGCAACCTGATCTAGTTGAAGACGTCCCTGCTTATTGAAGGGAGTTGGACTATATGACCTGTAAATNAAGGTTCCAGGGACACCTTATTGCAGCTTTTGAGTACTTGAAGAGGGCTTGTAAGAAAGATGGGGACAAACTTTCTAGTAGGGACTGTTACAATAGGACAAGGGGTAATGGCTTTAAACCAAAAGAGGGAAGATTAAGGCTAAATATAAGGAAGAAATTTTTTACAATGAGGATGGTGAAGCACTGGAACACATTGCCCAGAGAGGTGGTAGATGCCCCATCCCTGGAAACCTTCAAGCTCAGGATGGATGGGGCTCTGAGCAACCTGATCTAGTTGAAGACGTCCCTGCTTATTGAAGGGAGTTGGACTATATGACCTGTAAATGTTCCTTCCAACCCAAAGCATTCTATGATTCTTATGAGGAAACCTCCATGAGCTCCCTTTCCTCTTCCATCAACAATGGTCTCTAATTGCAACTTACTGCTCAAAAAAGTTTCCCATACCCATTTGCCAGCACCAAGGAAATGTGGTCTAGTAATTCGGAGGCAGTCAAGGCCTCAGAGAGCTTCTAACACACACAAACCAGCAAGGTGTGTGTATTTGGCTGTCAGTTCTTTTATGTATGGAAGGACATCCCTCAATTTTCCATGCAAAGTAATTTTAAAATGCAGCAGAGGAAATCAAAATATGTGTGGAGTTTCAATATTATTTCTCTCCTTGTATCCCGGAGGACTTTTCCTTATTGAAGGACACAAGACCTAAACAAAGAATGAAGGCAGTACCAATTACTCCTCTGCAAGAGCAGTATATTTTACCCCCTGGTAAAATGCCTCTGGTTGCCCAGAGCAAGCATGTCCCATGCTAGCATATGGCTCCCAGATTAGAAAAAAATTGTTTGCCACAACTCATCATCTTTCCCATTTACTGATTTGCCATATTGTGAGCAAATGCAGAACTGAACCCTGTATATTTTATACAAGAAATGAAGTGTAATAAACTGTTCTTCCCTCCTATGAGACCTTCCTCGTGATTGTCTTGAGAAGAGATAGGTTTTAATGTCCAGTTCTCACACTGAGGTTCACCTTGTTTGCTCTGTCACTCTCAAGGGAGGACATCATACCGGGGAGAAATTAAATTCTTGGAGAGAAGGTGCCTTGCTCAGAGCACTTCTTGCATGGGAAAATTTAAGTCATCAACAAGAACTGGCCTGGGATCTAAGCTGACGTGAAGCGAGGTAATCCCCCAGAAGTATGTGAAAGGATGGCATCGTACCAGCTGAGGAGTCGCTCCAGAAACTCCGCAATCTAAGGAACTGTTCTTAGAATAGACATGTGTGAACAAGCCCACCTAATCACCCAGTGTTGACGAGCAGCTCACGGTTAAAAATAAGTGTGTTTTCCCCATGCACAAGTCCAAAGAGCTTATGACCAGAAATACTGCTCTTATCTTAGCAACGCTGCATGAAGTTAGAGGACAAGACAAGGGCACTGCCAGTCGGAAGGCAGATAGAACCGCTTCACCTCAAGTGGCTGTTGCCTATTAGGCAGGTCATGAAGTCAACATGCAAAGCATAATGCCGCTCTAGTTTATGCTAGTCAGCTGCCCCACAGGGTGGGTTGGAGATCTATTCCCAGTGGCAAGTTACGACACATGCAATTCGTCCAGCCAGAATCCCCACGAAGACCAACTTAGAGCTGGTCTAGTTCTAGAGTCGCTACTACTTTTGAGGCTGCTAAAGTAGACAACTCCTTTGTTACAGCATTTGAAGGTGAAGCACCTTTTAGAAACCTGGAGACAACAATTAAATACCACTTTTCCAGGGAGCTATGGACTTTACTTGCGGTAGAGGCAAACATATATTATTCTTCATTATAGGACTTCACGGCAGAGAGACACATCAGAGAAATGCTTCAGAGTACCACAGAACTGACTGTAGTCCTCCTTTTCTCAAGCATAACTAGTTTACCAGCACTCAAGTTTACTCCATGAGCCCATTTTCCTACCTCTGCTTTGTGTTGCCTGGCTGTCATCTCCGAGATCATCTTCTCCTCCGTAGGTTCGAATGGGGGATCGGGCGTAGGAATGCTTTTGGATAAGGCTCTCCACACTTTCTCTGTGAAAGGAAACAACCTACTGTATCAACACATCCCAAGCAGCCTCCTAATTCATCAGGTTAAATACAATGAGTATGCTGCCTTTTCCCCTGTTCAGATCACAGCTTTCTCACACAGACTCTCCCAAATTTACTTAACCAGAGGGTAACCTCACAGTAGGACACAGGAAATGATGAACTTGGCCTCTGGTGTCTTAGTGTTGCTCTTACCTGTGTGGCACTTCAGCAAAGCAGAGTGAGCTTCCCACTGCATTTCCTGGGTGTGGTTCCAGACAGGGAGCACAAGACCAACACTTTTCAAAAATCTGAACATACGAACTCTGCAGTTATTTTTGCTGTCTGGGTTCAAAGGGACA
The DNA here is from genome assembly GCA_013400375.1 of Thinocorus orbignyianus. Classification (NCBI taxonomy): domain Eukaryota; kingdom Metazoa; phylum Chordata; class Aves; order Ciconiiformes; family Thinocoridae; genus Thinocorus; species Thinocorus orbignyianus. The sequence goes on along the minus strand of VXBW01006303.1, from coordinate 741,307 downwards.
CTTGGTCGTGCATCTCCTTTTGAGCAAGCTTCCACATCACACATGAGGCACCATCACAGAACTGTCGGAGTGGGAAGGGACCTCTCGAGATCATCCAGTCCAACTCCCCTGCTCAAGCAGGATTGCCCAGAGCACAGCACTCAGGACTGCATCCAGGCAGGGCTTTGAAGGTCTTCAGAGAAGGGGACTCCACACCCTCCCTGGGCAGCCTCTGCCAGGGCTCTGACACCCTCACCCCAAAGAAGTTCTTTCTCATATTCAAATGGAACTTCCCGTGTTCCTGCTTGTGCCTGTTGCCCCTCGTCCTGTCACTGGGAATGACTGAGAAGAGTCCAGCTCCATTCTCCTTCAACCCACCCTTCAGATCCTTGGGAGCATGAAGAAGGTCTCCCCTCAGCCTTCTCTTCTCCAGGCTCCAGAGTCCCAGCTCTCTCAGCCTTTCCTCCTCGGGGAGATGCTCCAATCCCTCCAGCATCTTTGTTGCCCTACGTTGGACTCTCTCCAGTAGTTCCCTGTCTCTCTTGACCTGAGGAGCCCAGCACTGGAGGCAGGATTCCAGTTGTGACCTCCCCAGTGCAGAGCAGAGGGGGAGAATGATCAGACCTTATCTGGAACTTTCCCATTTTTCTGAAATCAGAGCCGAGAGGTAGACGTGTCCACAGGCAGCTGGGCTCTAACCACGATGCTCTCTCAGCATCAGGGCCAGGGCCAGTTTGTAGCAGGAAGTCTACAGATACTACCAATCTTGTGCCACGTCTATTCTGGGAGGTTAGACCTGTCTGCCAGGCCCCCCGCCTTGCTGGTGGCACAAAGCCCTGAAGTCACCCAAGCAATTTTTAAATAGAAGGAAGGCATTATCTGGGTGATAAGCCATAGCAGTTTGTAAGGAAGATCCAACCTTACACATTCCCAGTGCATTTCCATGTAAGTAGGTGGCATTACACCAAAGATGAATATTATCTAGGCACATTTCCAAAATGGCTTTGACCTTATGTTCCTGTTTAAGAAATCTAGGTAGCAACAGCAGTTCAGTTCTGCTGCTCGGTGTAGGTTTTGTCTGAATTTTCGTTTTGGTCATTCATATTTGCTAATGCCCTTTCCTCGGAGAGCCTGGCTGTTGCAGAAATTCCAAGGAAAAACATTTTCCAAGTATCACGATAAATCAGAACAGCGCATGTTTTCCTTTCCTGCAGAAAACCCATTATAGTCATTTCGTCCTTGGTCTATCACTGGCATCATTACTTATGCTAGTCTCCTCAGAAAAAAAAAATAAATAAAAAAGGGATCTTATCAAAGTGATTTACTTGTGTCAGGATTGGAAGTGGACTGAAAGCAATGGCAGTTCCTACGTAGAGGATGATATAATTGAATTACTGCCTTTTAAGTGATTGAAAACAGTAGGCATATTGGGGCTATCTCCAAGAAGATTTTACAAAGAAAAAGACAGATGGCATTGTTTACATTATGTGCTGAATGCCTCTTGAAACTATATATTATTTTTTTTCTCAAGCAGAATGTGAAATGCAAAGAATTTTACTTAACCAAAAAGATTCTCTCGGATGAGCACAGCATAACAGAAAAATGGATTAGACTGGTGCTGTTGGAGTGATTTAGAAACCGGTCTATAAGCATATTCATAACCAAAGAATTACCAATCTCTAAAGATCTGCAGTGAAATGTGATGAAGGTGATTGTCTGCATCGTCTCTATTGACTTTATTTCTAATAAAGGTCTGCTTATAAGGACAGATATTGCAGCATGTAATAATATCCTGATGCAACAGAAACAATGCAGGCTCTAGTTTTAGTGCAGTGGGCCAAATTCATCTCTAAAACATTGGATCCAACGGCAGTTTGGGGATAAACTCACCCCAATAAATTTACCTTTTAATTACCTACAGGGATTTAAAGCTAAATCAAATGCCCACAATTATTGCAGACTAAATTCTTTCCAGATGGGCTTATACGCTAGACAGAGAACTCTATTATTCTATATGGTTGTCTTCTTTTAAAGGAAAAAGAGAGATGACTTCTTAGTGAACCCAAAATCTGCAAAGTTTGAAACCAGGGAACTATGTGGTAGGTTTATTTATTTAATTGTAATGTTGCAGGTAGCATGCTAAAGGTTTTAGAAGATTAATCTCATTCATCGGCACAAGAGGGAAAGGCCTTTATGGCAGAGGGAAGAGCATAACGAGGAAAATGAGGGTTGCAGTAAACAGACTTTCCTGAGTCACTCTACTAGAAAAGTCTGGTTTTTTTCCCCCTTCTCATTTTCAGCAATGTTTTAAAGGACTTAAAAGCAGCTTTAAAGGCAGAAGTGCCACTTCTGTCCCTGCTTGTGGGTATGCCACCTGAAATCGCGTGAAACATAAATGGCTTTAATAGATAGCTGCAGAAGCTTCACAAATCCTTGTGATTCAGACTTCAGAGGAGGCTAAAGCAGCAATTCAGAAGAGGAGGACAGGGAGACTGCAGTCATGTTTTGTGCTGGTGACTGATTGAAACAGCAGTGTAACATTTTGGTATATTAAACCCATACATTTAGGGCTTTCTCCTCCCACCCCACTGCAGCCCCTTAAATCCCTTATCATGGAATCAGGGAATTGTCAGAGTTGGAAGGGACCTCTCAATATTTAAAAACTAATTTCACAAAAGCAGCTCCTCTTGTGCAGCTGGGATTTAGTATTCCAACCTGTGTATGCTTCTCTTGCCTGACCATGGTGGTGGTTTATGCTGTAATCACAACACACCTACTGATTTTTTTGTTCTAGAGGTTGAGGCTGTGGTTCACATCCTGAAGGCAAAGCACTGAGCTTCACACCCAGATTTAGGCACCTGGTCCCAACAGCCTTCAGGTAGACGCTATTCTTTCCACATACAACCTGTGCTGCACGTAAACCTCCCAAAAGACCTATGAAATGCAAAAGGCTGAGCAGGGAACCAACTAAGCATACAGAAAGAAACAAAGAAAAGTAAGAAGTGGTGTATTTTTTGCACTCATTATGCCTGTATCTGAATTATCCCACTGTACTCTTTCTTCCACCCAGCAAAACAAGAGCCGAGGTCTGCACTCAGGTCTCCTCTCTCCTGGACAGGTGATCTCACTACAAATGAAGGGATAACCTTTCCTTCCCTTCTGTATCAAAGGGAAGAGGTGGTGGCCTCTGCACCACACTCGGAGAACACTACCCAGGGATGAAGTCTATCATCTATCATCTGTCTGTGGAAACACGTGGAGTCTTCCACACAGGTTGGAAAGAGGAGCTGAACCTCCTCCACCCTTTAAAGACAGAGGTCTTGCTCTAAAGTAGATGTGTAGGAGGAAGCAGAGCTTTAATATCAAGCTTTAAGGGCCTGTGAAATCTTGTTCAAAATGCAGAAACAAAGTTTGTACTCTGGAACACAAGTTCCTGCTTATACCCTTTTGCCAATCAGGGTCAAAAGGACTGAAATCTCAAAATCTTTTCGAAGATTCTGTTTATAAAAGTGTGACTGTTCAAGATATCCAGAATCATTGAATGGTTTGGGTTGGAAGGGACCTTAATGACCGTTGAGTTCCAACCCCCCTGTCATGGGCAGGGACACCTCCCACTAGAGTGGGTTGCTCAAAGCCCCATCCAGCCTAGTCTTGAGCAGAATATGTTGCTCTGTGGAATTGATCAATAAAATAAATTTTTATAAGTCTGAAAATATTATTATAATACTACTGCTAAAAGGCAGAGACATTAATTTAAACCTCTGGCTTCGTAGTTCTGTACAACATCTTCAGATATCTCAAAATGGTTCAAAAGATTTATGGAAATAATTTTATAAATTACCAAATGATAAAACAGTACTTGCCATTTTATGATTGTGATTAATTAAGAAAAAAAAAAAAAAAAAAAAAAAAAAAAAAAAAAGAGAAAAAAAAAGAAAAGTGAAGAGCATGGAGGACTTTTTTTAAAGTTTTCCTCTAGTGTTTTTTCAGAGCTGATCCACACTAAAGTAGCTGAAGAACAGAGTGACTTCCAGTTACTCAGTGATCAACCTCTGTGCTTCTGTTCCTCAGTTTGTGATCAGACACTTATTATCTAATTCTTGGACCTAACAATTTTAAACTTTAGATGTACCTTAGAACTCCACAGTTTCTTCTTTTAGCAGTAAATTAGCAACAAACTTAGTTTTGAGAGATCACAAACTGCCAGCTGGATAAAGGAAAGACGTCTTATTTCTGTCAAATGCTTCTGTGTGGTCTACCAACAATTTTCAGTCTTCCAGATTGCTCTTCAACTCACAGATATCTTGTAAATACCCAGAGGAGGGGAAAAACACATGCAGAAGCATAATATATTACTACGATTAAGCTGTGCTACGTGTAGGACTGGATAATAAAAGCAGATGACAGGCTGGAGGAAAGCAAGTCAGGGGCTGGAGCTGTTTGAAGAAAAGAAAAAGGAACCAAGTGCCAAATGGAGAGGGGGAAAAAAAAAAGAGCTTATATTGGCTAGCACACCAGCAGAGAAGATACTGAAGCAGGACAAATGTGAGGAGGGCTAGTAAGGAAAAGGTGCTCAGGCTGTGCCCAATGACCTGCACCCTGACAGAAGAACACCTGAAGCCCTGCCCTGACAAGAAAACCTCCCGCTTATTCTGAATGAAGCCCTTCTCTGCTTTGTGCAAGAAATGAACCAGGCGAATTTTGAAGCGGGGATCAAAGGTAATGAAGGGTTAGGACAACTGATCAGTTAACAAGGTTTTGGGGTACACAGGGAACATCTTGCCATTCTACAGGATTTGACCTCTTGACTGAACGTTTCACTCTGGTCCCTACTGGCAACTGATTCCAAAACTTCCAGCTTGGAAACCTGCAGCTACAAGCTAAGCTTTTGTCATTTTAAAGTTAGGAGTGCCCCAGATGTACAGAGTAGTCCCAGGGGATCAAAAGTAGATGGGAGAATCCTGATGTAGCTGACCAATGATTCCCTAGCACTTTACAGACTAAACCTGAGATCTTGCCATGGATATGAACTGGGAGATGGCAGAAAACAGAGCTGACATGGGAAGCAGCTGAGGAGTGAGGCCCTGCGTGTGGATGCTCACTTCCTTTTGCTGTCCACCCAGATGACAGAAATTCCCTTGGGAGATGGTGAAGTCTCAGATTATCCCAAGCAGAATCTTTAATCAAGATGATTAAATATTAAATATTAAATCCTCATAGGTGGAAGCAGGCATCTCTTTGATGCTTCTTGGTGTCATTTTTTTCTACTCCTTTTGCTGTTACTGCACTTCAGCAGTGCATTCCTGAAATGCAGGACCAGGAGACTTGCTGATACAGAAGAGGGCTCACCTGGCCACAGTGCAGTGGCAACACTGGTGCTGCTGCATGACTGCATGCACTTAGAACTATGGATTTTCCTGAATTTGGCCCAGAGTGCACCCAGGGGACAGAGACAGGAAGCCTACCTTCTCCCTTTGGGATGAGGAGGCTAGATGCTCTATATTTGGTTTTGGTGGAAGGTGTTAGAAAAGGTCATCTAGAACTAGCTTGTTGGAGCCAGGCCTTGGGTAGTATCCACAGAAACACAGAATCATTCAGGTTGGAAAAGACCCTTGGGATCATTGAGTCCAACCATCAACCCCACTCGACAAAGGTCTCCCCTACACCATATCCCCCAACACCACGTCTAAATGACTCAAACACATTCAGGCATGAGGATTCAACTCCTCCCTGGGCAGCCTATTCCTGTCTCTGACCACTCTTTCTGGGAAGAATTCCTAATGTCTAGTCTAAACCTACCCTGTTGCAGCTTGAAGCCATTCCCTCTTGTTCTATGGCTAATTACCTGTGAGAAGAGACCAGCATCAACCTCTCTGCAGTGTCCTTTCAAGGAGTTGTAGAGAGGGATGAGGTATCCCTTCAGCTTCCTCTCCTCAAACTAAACAACTCCAGCTCCTTCAATCATTCTTCATAAGATTTATTCTCCAGACCCTTCACCAGCTTCGTTGCCTCCTCTGCATTCACTCCAGCACCTCGATATTGCTTGTGTTGAAGTGACCAAAACTGGACAGAAATCTTAAACCTGGCTCCCAGTGCAATGAGATACTCATTGCACTGGGAACCAGGTTTAATGTCTTTGGAAGACAAGATGGAGAAGCCAGACTGTGGTGAGAAAGAGCAGGAGCCAGGCAACTCTGAACCCAGATCCTCTGCAGAAGTTACCACCTCAGGAATGGCTACAAAAAGTACAAATTTCTGAGCGGAGTTGAGCAACCTGTCAGTCTTTTCTCTATTTGCCCTTACTATCCCAGTGCTAGGTAAACAACAAGGTCAGGATCTCCTCAGAATCCACTCCCTAATCCTGCTGTCATGGGCTTTGGTTTGTCTTTTGTTTTTGGGTGGTTTTTTTGTGTTTGAGTTGGGGTGGTTTTTTTTGGTCTTTATCTTTTCAAGAAAAAGGTAATGTTAATTTTAAAAAATCCACAAAAAGAAAAGAATAATAAAAGAACCCAGCTGACAGCCCTGTTTTGCTTGGCCATTCAGTTCAACACAAAGAAAAATACAGAACAGGATATAAAGTGTATGAATTATCAGTTTGCAGCCTGAATGACTTCTTTAGTTCTGCATTTCAAAGGTTTCCTTTTTTTGTAGCTGCCAGTTAGTATGTTTGGAAGAAAGCCCAGATAACAGAAGACATCAGAAATGAGGTGAGGTGGAGACAGATGGAATAAATGAGCTGAGAAGGCACAAAAATAAACTTGTCGGAAGTTGCACTGTAGTAGAACTTTTTTCTAAGGGAAAAGATGACTAAGTCGTCCAAGACACAAGTGCTAAAAACAAGTCTGTAAAATAAACAAAAACAAAACAAAAACAAAACCAAGCCCCAAACCTAAAGCAAAAAAGCCAGCACAGCAGGAGAAGCAAATACATTTCCATAACAGCAGCAATGAGCGAACAAGAAACGCTGTCAGAACCACTACTGGGATATAACTCAGTTCTGAAGAGCTATCTGACCTTCAGTTGCTAATCTCCACCAGCACAAACATACAGACATACTAATTTCCTGCGCATAGCTGCTCTTATACCACCGGATGAATGCTACAGACTCATCCTAGGAACCTAATTCAGCTCTGACATGGTACAGACCAAATCCTCAACCAGGAGCAAGCAGCTCCTTTCCACCGCTTGGGTTAGAGCTGAACCACTTCCAGCTGGGGAAGAACCAGAGCCTGTCAAACTACGTTGGCCCATATAAGCTGGAGTTTAGTTTGGCCCAAAAGCTAATACAGAGCCACCAAACCCTTTCACACACAAAGTCAAAACTATTGGGCAAGTGTTGGATAAACGCAATACTCTAAGAATTCAAAGAAAGAAGTGAAACAATAATTAAATTATTAAAAAAAATCTATATTTCAATGATTGCAGGAGAAAGAAATAGTGTATCTCCAAAGTGGTATTTACTGGTGCCCTCACAGTAAGCATCTGGCTACCGATGACAATTCTGGAAGAGCTAGAACATGCACGGAGGTGACATCACCTGGCTGAAGCCACGACATGGGAAAAGTAATGACGCTTCTGAAGATGGAGCATGAGATTATTAAATATACCCACCCTGCTTATCTCAACTGCACATAAAAATGAGAAAATCAGGTTTTGAGGAATGAAGAGGAAAAAGAAAAAGGGGGGAAGGGGGGAGAAGGGGGAGG
>VXBW01006303.1:716717-733614 GCA_013400375.1 Thinocorus orbignyianus | reverse complement strand
AGGGGAGGAAGAAGGGGGGAAAAAGAAGGGGGAGAAAAGAGGGGAGGGAGGGGGGAAAGAAAAGAGAAAATTACATTTCTTTAACTCGGCAAAAAGCACACACTTGCAAATACATGTCGAAGCTTTTTTCTGTTTGTCTTTTTTACCCCAAATATTGTGACACACTTAGCTCCAACACAGCCAATCCCACAGAGCTCCACTTCATCCAGTGACTGCCACCGTTTATTTCTGACTATCAAGCAGAGTATGAGAGGTGAGAAGAGAGCAGGGCTGTGAAACTGGGACTAGGGGAAATCCCTGGAAAACCTCCTGTGGGGTGGAAACCAGGCATCTGATCTGAAATCATCTTCTCTCCTTAAGCACACACTACACTTGCACGAGGTGACTGGAAAACACTAGGAAAACTAAGCGTTTCTACGCCGTAAAAGTGTACAAATGCAACATTTGTAAAAAATGTTAAAAGAAAAAAAAGCTTGTAAAAAAAAAAAGTGAAAATAGCATAAAAACACACCAGTAAAAAGATAGGTAACAGAATGCCTAAGTGGAAAACGAGCCAGGTTACAAGTGCTTAAGAACTTGGGAACTGAAGAGATTTCAGCCGGCATGGAGGGCTTTCTGCTGGAGAAAAGGAAGAGTTGCCTGGCTATCAGTAGGCAGAGTTGGAGGAACCAGATATGAAGGAAATGCTTCAGGCATCTAAATGTAGGCAGGCAGTGCTTTCTAGGTGTCTTAAGACATCCAAGCCATCTGCAACAGAAGGGATGACACAGAAAATATCAACAGTCCATCTACCCTTCTGGAGCAGCAATTGGAGGCTGCAGTAACCTGAGCACATCTGGAATGGCATCAGGTACCAACTGCTTAGGCACTGGAGTCCCTGGGGTTTCTCCATAAACATCTTTATGGCCTTCTGCTGGACCCGTTCCAACAGGTTCATGTCCTTTCTCTGTTGAGGACACCAGAGCTGGACACAGGACTCCAGGTGGGGTCTCACGAGCACAGAGCAGAGGGGGAGAATCACCTCCCTGGCCCTGCTGGTCACGCTTCTTTTGATGCAGCCCAGGATGGGGTTGGTTTCTGGGCTGCCAGTGTGCACTACCAGCTCATGTTGTGCTTCTCATACAGGAGCACTCTCAAGCCCTTCTCCTCAGGGCTGCTCTCCAGCTATTCTCCACCCAACTTGTATTTGTGCCTGGGATTGCCACATCCCAGGTGCAAGACCCTGCACTTCACTTGAATTTTCTGATTCAGTAGTTTTGTTGACTTACACTCTCAAAATAATCACCCTTTTTGCTGGATTGTCGGCATGATATTTAATTGTGATGGGTTTATTTATTTATCTATATATTTTTAAAGGGCTAGTTCCTTGTAACAACTCAAAAGATTAATTATTCAGCCTCAGGATAAAAACGTTGTGTTGGGTTCTCATTTTGCATCCTTCATGTTTTTGCCAGTTTTTTGCTAAACAGAGGCACAAAGATTTTCACTTAAAGCCTATCTCCAGAGCGAATTGCTCGTAAAACCAGCACTAGTCTTTCTCACAAAAGTTACCATTAAAAAAGGTGGTGCTCATCCACATTACTGCATTTGGCATCCTGTAGTCTGCACCACAGTATGTTAAGCTCAACATTCTGACAATTGCTGCTAAATGTTCTGTTTTCCAATCGCAGCCACCGTGGGAGCTTTTTTATAACAGAGGAAATGTAAATACCACATGAAAAGATCAAAAGGTGAATCAGCAACTTATCTCCATCACAGTAGCCCCAGATAAAGCCTGCCCCATCCCCATCAAGTAAGGTATGGAAAGAGCTGGTTGGGGAAGGCATCTCCCATCCTACTGAAAATTTGGTGCAGACCAAAATCACCAAAGATTTTTTTTTCCCAATGATTAAAATCCTTGCATGTATATCTATGAGTACAAGGAAACGACTGTAGGGTATTTAGGCAGGAACAAAAGAAAATCCAGGCACTTCAACAACTTTGCTGTTGCCTACCTCCTCTACCATTTTGCAAATTACACTACCTTTGCATATATTATTTTAACTCCAACACATATAACACAAACAGATTTAATTCTAAAGGCATTTGCAGCTTGAATTTCCTACACGGGGATCGTAAATCTAGCATGGGAAGCCTGAAATCGTTAAAGTCACATATTTATAAAATCATATTCAATTAGGTTAAAAAAGTGCAATTTCTGTCATCATGTCATAAAAAGATGTGTTTTTCTCTCAGATCTACTATAAAGAAAAGCTCCCTATATTGTTACAGATAGAGGCTGTTTTCAATCAGTTACAAGGAGCAATCCAATTACTGGATGGTTTAGTGCAGTAACTGACTCCAGACTAATTTAATTTCTTTAGGTCTCTGAAGATCAATTGATCTGATTTGTTTCCCTCCCCAAAGGCTGTTTAGGAAAAAGCAGGCTTAAATACCTGGAAATGAAATACAAAGCTCTGTACACTTTCACGCTACTTAGGTCATTCGGAAAAAGCTGGAACTCGCGATAAATGAGTGCTCTCTTGGCCCTAACATCACAGGATGCTTTACAGGAGACCATTAGGACCAGGGCCCACCACCGCAGAGCAGGGATGCGCCTGCTCCACAGAAGAGCTCACGAAAGGTATTTTCACAGCTCCTAAATAATTCCTCCATTTTCCAGAGCTGTACAAATGTGCACTTTGTCTGTATGGCCTTTGCCCTGGGAAATAAATATTTTTTTTTTTTTTCTCTCAGACAGCAATCTTCTAGAAATAACTGAGAACGAGCGAGAGTTGTGCCGTACTATCCAACGTATCCCTTATGCCTCAGAACACGCATCACAATGGACATCAAGCAAGAAATTCTTCCTGTCCTCATACCTCACTTTGCTTATTTCTTGTGCTCAGTATAAGCCATTTTGCTGGCTCTAAGATGGAATCTGTAGATCCTCTGGTCACTTAGAGAATGGCATTCTCATCTGCCTGAAGAAATTCTTTCCTGTGAGGGTGGTGAGGCACTGGAACAGGTTGTCCAGAGAAGCTGTGGCTGAACCCCGCCAGGGATGGGGCAAGGCCAAGGCTGGATAGGGCTTTGAACAACCTGGTGTGGTGGGAGGCGTCTCTGCCCATGGCAGGGGGTTGGAACTGGATGATCTTTAAAGTCCCTTCCACCTCTAACCATTCTGTGATTCTATGATTTAAGTCTAAATAAGGCCTGACCCAAACCCAGGCTCTCGAATCCAGAGTTTTAATGTCGTTTCAGTACTCGCCACATTCCGCTTCTTGTATTTACTGCAGGCTTCACATGTGGCTACCTTATCTTTCCTGGCAGCACTCGTGCCTGGGCTAAGCTGCCTCTCTCAGTCTCTGTTCCTAACACTTATCAATAAACAAAAGGGCAGTGCAGTTTATGCTCAGTGTTTCTGACTCCACGCCATGGGCTGTTATAATAAGATGTCCTCTGGAAAAATTCCCTTCATATCCCGCCCCACGATAGTCAGTTCCTCTGCACGGAGGTAACTTAACTCAGCTTATCTATTCAGGCTCGCTCAGCTCTTGCAGAGCTGTGGCATTAGATATCACCTGCTAGTAAAACCAGGAAACCGAAATGTGAAAAATCAAAGTCCCTTCTCTTCCTGCAGGCATTAATTGCCTGTTTATTGCATACGAACACGAGCTTTAAGTGTTGTTTACCTTCACACTTTGTCAATACCGCAAGCTATGCTATTTTAATTAAATCTGTTTTGGTGGGGTTTTTACCCATTTTCAACTAAAGCTACCACTTCGGAAGAAATTTTTAACAACTTTGCAAGTCTGCACTTCCAGGCTTGCTTCCCAAATTACTGTTTTTTCACCCAATTACTCAATGGAGCACTAATGAGCCAGTCACTAATAAGGCATAAAATATACCGCTATTTCCCAGCCATGTTCCTGCTTAGACCCATGGACTTTCAAAATGCTGTATGACTTCACTGAGCAGTTTGTCTCCTATATGCACCTGTGAAAGCTGATGCACAGATACATCTGGATAACCCCAGGTAGGAGCCTGGAGGGGTTTTGACCTCCCCAAACTTTCTTTCGTGATTGTGTGCTCGTAAGAAAATTTGAATGTGCTATATCCACCTCCATTGAGCTCTCTTCCAGCCTAAAGGATGCAGGCAGCCTAATTTGCTCTGTTTGCCAAACTATTATTTGACACGATATCATTAAAATGTGATGTACTGGAGAGCTACCAAGAGATTGAAGTTGATTTCCTACTCAACTGTGGGTTAATGCTTCTGTCCCTATGGCAGCAGTTGCTTACAAGGAGCTGCACACACACAAAACTCAACAGTTTCCAGATAAAGCTTTCCCCTGATGTAGCCTGCAGTACAGTTTTGGTGAAATAAAAATGGCATCTTTGTCATCAGAGTGGGAGCTAGGGGATTTGTCCTGATGGCAATAATTGCTGACTTCAGTGTCTGGGACTGCTGAAGTGTATTTTGGGAAGCTCCCCTCTCTCTTTTCCGCTGTGCGGAGCAGTGGGGAGCTATAAAGATGTTTTTCACAGGACCCCTGCCCTTGTTTCCCAGTGACCCAATTCACAGCCCTCAATAGGATTAAATGGCATGATAAGAAAAAAACTCCTTTTCATTCTGAAGCTATAAAACCAACCCTCTTCCCTCTTCAAGAAGCCCCCTCAAGACGATGAATATATCGACCCCAACTGGAACAGATGTCAAAACTCAAACCAGCGATTTTTTCATAAAGTTTATAGGTATTTTTAAAGGAGGTGAAGGAGGCTTACTCTATGCAACAAGATAACGTTGAAATGCATAGCTTCTCAGGAGTTGAAAGGATGCTTTTCCTACAAACTCTCTCTTGTCTTTATCTTATCTACATGGAAAGTAAACAGAATGTCCCCATTACCTCTCGATATCAGTGAGTCTGGAAGAGTCCCGGAATCCTTTAGCAAAAGGGTTGCTGTCAATTTTCAACTTGGTTATCTGGAAACACAGAAAAGAACAATGCAACATGAATATAGCCCTAAGGTGTTGCAGTGTAGAAAGTGTTAACCACTCTATCCTCCTGACTTCGCTGCTAATTTTATCTGTGCGAGTGTGTGCGAGAGTGTGTGTGTGCGTGTGTGTGTGTGTGTGTGTGTGCATGCGTGCACAGAAATCTGCAAAGCTGGGGAGGGCAAACTTGGGTGTATTATAAGGTGTATTTTGCATCTGGCAATGGACAGACCAAAGGCACAGTGGGCTTAGCCTTCATGTTACCGACAGCAGGAAGAACCCACCCAACGTACAACATTACTGCTTCCAAATACTTGAACAGCATGACTTGGTTCATCTTTTCCATGAGCAGTGCCTCGTTGGTGGAGCTGCACATCAGTTAGTATGAGCCCAAACTATGAGCTGCTGCCTGCAGGTCTGAAGACATTGCTTCAGTTCAGCCTCACCTTACTGGGATGCAAACAACTCAGCCAGACCTACCAGCCATCACATAGGGGCGATTTAACTGGTTTGGCATGGAAAGAGGCTGAGGAATGGAAGGAAGGAGGAAAAATGTGAGGAAAACTCAAATTTAAAGTAACAGAGCCTGGTCAAAGGAGTAATGTCATTAAAAGCATCACCATCTTGGAAAAAACAGAGCTCTTCCAACCAAAACTCTTTCCCCATCTTCAATTGCAGCTACAAACCTGCCCAGCACATCCTGTCAGCCTTTCCGTTCTGCCAGAGAAACCCACTGATCAGGAGTCCCTCTGCCCCAGAGCATAAAGGCTCCCCTTAACTTTGCAGTGAAACTTTTCAGGTCAAGAAAGTGACTTCCACCATACTTTTCAAGAGCAGGGAAAAAAAATACACCATTGCCCTTCTGAAATTCTCTACCTGTCCAACCCAATGAGGTCTGGTAAATAAAACACAGAGCCCAGCTGCCTGTGGACATGTCTACCTCTTGGCTCTAATTTCAGAAAAATGGGAAAGGTCCAGATAAGGCCTGGATAAGGCGAAGGGAGGTCATTCTCCCCCTCTGCTCCGCACTGGGGAGGCCATAACTGGAATCCTGCCTCCAGTGCTGGGCTCCCCAGGTCAAGAGAGACAGGGAACTTGTAGTGATGTTGCAAAGAGCGGTGGGTTAGTGTCTCACATAGAGCAAACATTTTTAGGTCAGCATTTCAAGAACTACCTTGAACAAAGACAAGTTCTAACTAGTTCCATCAAGTTAGATCACTAACACACCGAGCCAACTGCGCTGCAGAATAATAAGAGCATCTATTCATCTCCTGAGCGTATTTTCACCAATCAAACTTCCATTTTCCTAATATTAAAGATTTGGTATGACATCACAAGAGAAACTTTTTCTATCCACCGAAGCCAGATGAGACTCACAATCATTTATGGCCATATTTTTCCTGAGAGACTGTCTCACAAACAATCAGAGAACATCTGCTAAAAAGCATTTTAAAATGAAATCTGACCTACAATTCAACTCTGTGGCAGTGGTTTGACTGTTTAAATAAATGCATGCCCTTTAAATCTTAAATTATGAGATAGTTTGTTGAAAGTGTAATGTATTTAGCTTTTATCTAATAACCTCCAGAAATGTAATCAACCCCTCCTTAAAACAGTTCTGAAAGAAATGGCAAAAATGAAAAAAGGCTCCATTTTCATTAGTCATAAATAAAATGACAGCATCAACCTCTAGGGGTTCCAGAGATGTTCCATTGAGAAATTTTCCAGGACTCAATGTATGTGCTTTGGGAAGGTTAGTTTAGAAACATCTCTGGTGTAACTATCGGTGGTAAACATAAAATAAATTCTAGGTTTCCCTAGTTTTATGCCTGTTACTGTTTTGCTGGTTTCTACAGAAAGTTACACAGGAAAAGCATAACAGTCTGTCCAAAACATTATATTCTTTAGATTGCCAGGTTCTGCATGAATTGTCTGCAGCATTTGAATACAAACCTGAGTTTAAAATCAATATATTCTGATATTAAAGCCTTAAAGCACGACTTGGCATCTATCATAAGGACCGATTTAATACTTCTACTGTTACCTTCATAGCTTATTTGGCCCTATACAGTACTTTCATTTTATTCATAGCATTCAGAAATTAATTACTTCTGCTTCTTAAAAAGAAATGCAGATGTCTTTATATAAACCAGCAGGTACATTGGCTCTGTGATGCCGCCTACCCACATGTTTGGATAGTACTTATATTTGTCTTAAGTTGGGGGAATTGGAGAGGGAAAAGAGGTATTTTTTTAAGTGCTACGGTCTTTAACCCCTAAAAAACCCACCCTGAATCGCACTGAAGCCAACAACATATTTCCACTGACTTAAATATTAGAGCCTTATCCACTGGCAAGCAGAGCCTCTGCTCTCCGATTGTTTATGTACTTCCTAAAATTACTCATTAGCAACCCATTGTTATGATCTCCTCCATTTTGTATATATTCTTCACTGGCATGCAAATTGAAATTCAGACATCTGGATGTAATCTGGGCAGCCTCTCTGAGTGACTTCCCTTACATCTGAGCTTTACAGCTCAATTAGTCAACTTTTTAAGCCCATGAAATCATCTTGTGCAAACCAGAATATCTCTCGGCTCGTCGCTCGTGACGCGCAAGATCTCTGTAAATGAGAAAAATTCCTTAATGAGCTATAATTAGAAAGGACTAAATGATAATATGCAAACAGTTTTGTATAGACAGAGGGGAAGACAAATGAAAGCCTCTTTCGAGTCATCTTTACTTCCATGAATAATCCTTACGGCCCTTTGAAGTTAGCAGTACTACCCGATAATACTCAAGAATTACTCCTGGATGGGAATTAGGTTGGGCATGGAAAGGCAGGTTATATCAGACAGTTTCCTAGCTTAGACTGGGAGAAAGGGAGTTTTCAGCAGGTTAGGATTTAGTTAAATCCATAGAAATGAGCAACCGTACTCACCAACTGATTCTGGTAGGCGGTAACAGCTGTAAAAACTGTCTCTGGAAAGATAAATGTCCTGAACTCTTCCGATTTCAGATTTAGCAGAGAAGCCGTGTGATCCTTCTTCTTAATAATGTGGACCCTGGGCTGGTATTTGTGCATGGAGTTCAAAATGATCTGCAAGAAAGAGAGAGAAGGTGTTATGAGAGGAAGGTTAACAAGACCCTTTAAGGCTACAGAACCATAGGGGAGAAAAAAAAGATCTTGTTAATACTGCAGGGAAGAGGGGGATGACATCTAAAATCTAACTAGTTGGATTTTCAGAGCAAAGTCTCCAGCCCCTTTGGGCAGCTCCAGCAAACGAAGCTAGAAAAGCAGGCAGCCCAGCCCTACTGGATAGCACACGTTTCTAGGAGCATAAATACCTGTTCCTACGGGTGAGATGTTTTACATACACGACTTGTGATAGCTAGTGTGTGCCCCAGTTTGTGGATGTCAGCTGCAAGTGCAAATGTGTCACTCTAGGAAGCACATCACCGAGAACCCACACTTGGTAAAAATGGGCAGGTGCAGAATGAAAACAGGCAGGAACTCCTCAAAACAAACAAACAAACAAAAAACCAAACCAAACCAAAACCAACAAAACCAAACCAAACAAACAAAAAAACCCAACCAAAACCAAACCAACCAAAACAAAAAACCAAAACCAAAAACCAAAACAAAAAACCCAAACCAACCAGAAACCCACCACCAGCAACACAAACCAACTGACCAAAAATAAAACTCTCCAGATCCTTTTAGAGCAGCAAACATTTGAAGCAAACTACTTCATAGATGCTCTTTGCTGCAGACTACCAAAAATGAGAGCAAGGAGGGGAACAACCACAGAACCCCAAAATGACCAGTTTTGCCAGTTTTAGCCTCATTAATAACTGTTCATGAATTTCCAAAAGAATTCTAAACCTAATGGACCAACTGACTAGTTTCAAAACTGACTGGAGCCAAATCGAGAGTCCCACTTGCTTCGGTCACCACTGGCTGGAGGCCTGTTGGGCTGCCTCTAACCACAGCATTGCAACAGAAGAAGAATTAAATACAGAGCTCAGCTCACACCAGTCCTTGTTTTGGGTATAATCACAGTCACAAGACAAAATTGGCAATGGTGTGGGTGGTTCTATTTTGCAGGGGCTGTAACAACGTTAAAGCCAGCTCCGTACATCTGGAATAGCTAACGTGCATTCCTGGGGAAGTGTTAACTTCAGCTGAAGCCCAGCAGAAGCGGTGCAGTATTTCACGATAACTCAGTCGGTAAGAAAGGTTGCCCACTGTATTGGTGGGGGGAACTTAGAGACAACTGTATCACAGCTGAAATCTCCACCAGAGTCTTCTTTGTTGCTCCATCAGGGCCAAATATTGTCATGACTCACACTGTGACTCTGAGAGGGGCACACAGTGAGTGGGAAGTCATTGGAGTGACGGGGAGCCATTGTGCTGAAAGTTTTGCGTGTCCAGTTTTACTAACTCAGGGTCTCTCCCAAATCACTTTACCACTTTACATATGCACACACACCCAAGTCGTTGACAGGAACACAGAATCACAGAATGCTATGGGGTTAGAAGGGACCTCTGGAGATCATCTAGTCCAATCCCCTGCCAAAGCAGCTCCATGCAGAACAGGTTGCACAGGAATGTGTCCAGGTGCGGTTTGAATGTCTCCGGAGATGGAGACTCCACCACCTCTCTGGGCAGCCTCTTCCAGGGTTCTGCCACCCTCAAAGTCAAGAAGTTCCTCCTCATGTTGAGATGGAACTTCCTATGTTTGAGTTTGTGCCCATTCCCTCTTGTCCTGTCACTGGGCAGCTCTTTGTGAGGTGTCTTACCAGCCTAGTCACTTGGGCTACTCTAAGCAGCTGGAAAAGACATTTCAAAGGACAGTGCGTGGATGGTGGTGAGCTTACTGAGGGCTTAGCCCACAGAGCTAGATGCCTTTCATGGCCACATTATCCATGCCGAGGCATTACTTCTGAGCAGCAGCTGAGCGGGAGGAGGAAGGGGCTATGACAGACCAGCTCCCACACATGCCTTTTCCCTTCACTCCTCTGTGAACGCAGACAGTGATAAAGAAACTCACTCTCTTTCTCAAACAAGACCATGTGATCCTTTATGGAGGTTTTCTGAAACCCAAGAGTGCACTTAGATAACATCCCCTGCCACAACGCACTTCCTACGCATTCCCACCAGAGGCAATTTGGCCTGTTCAGGCACAAAACAAGTACTGGATGCAGCCAGGGGGGGCACAAAAGACCCATGGCCATGGTTAAGGTCATCGTTTGCTTTTTGTGAGGGTCTGTGTAGGCAGTGCTCTATCTGCATCCCTGCATGCTCTGCTGATAGCAAAGTCAGAAGGACACTTGCACAAAGATACCTCTCAATATCCAGGCATCTTCTGATGTTATAACCACCGAGACAACTTAGAGGAGTTAGATGAACATGGTGCATCCAACAGTGGTCTCAAAGTACAAGCAGTCCCCTTCCTGCACAGTGTAGCTATCAGAAAATCCCTGATGCCAGCTCTGCCCACTTGTTCTGGTGTGCCCAGAGAGAAACATCAAGTGGACACATACTTATGGTAGCCACCTGGTACACACTTACTGGTGTGTTCACAGGCCCTCCAGCCACCTCATCTGCTTTTGTGCTGGCAGCCTCTGGCAGGGGAGGTCACCAGGACCCATCCTTACAGGATCCTGCCTGTTGTAAGGTCAGGCAGGTTTGTAGGCATCTGGCTCCCACTGAGTACAGACCAGTCACCAGAGGCAGCCTGGATGCCAGCTGTGAAATCCCTGAGGTGACTTTGAATTCAGGAACTACGCTGAGAACGCAGCTTCCATGTTCACTGAAAAAGAGTGTTACCAGGCAAAGTTTGCTTTCTTACAGCATGGAGGTTCCTAACTTCTAGCAGGTTGACCTAAAAAAAAAAAAACAAAAACAAAAACAAAACCCTCTGGGTGTACCTCCTTGGGGGTGCTCTAAAATCCCTACTTTCACAGTTACTAGTTGGCCACGTTCACACGTTTGCTTTCACAAACATTCATGTGTTTGAGTTTTGCTATCATAAGGCTAGAAAAGCAATCAGGATAATGGATACACTCGTGGTTCACCTCACCATAAGCCATAAAGGATGCTACCCCACCCAAGTGCAGCCAAAAGTCAAAAAAAGAAGCATTCTCTGTGAAAAATATCACTAGAAATCCAGGTGGGAAAATAAATAAATAAATAAATCAATCACATTCAGAAATGTTCCACAACCAGAAAAAATGGGAATTACTGGCTTGACTGTAAAAATTTAATAAAAAAAAAATACCCATAGACAGAAACCATTTCCTTCCTCTGGTAAGGATATCTGGAAGCGTTTCCATGGAGCAAGCTGTATGTCATGCACACAGAGATAAAACTTCTGCCTGATGCTTGGGGAGAACACATATGTAGCTATGGGGTTACGCACGCTGCTGAAGAAACACAAGCAGAGATGTTTACGAGTCCAAAAGTCTCAGAATAGGAGAAAACAAACAAATGTCTCTCTTCTCTTTAGATTCCTTTTGAGGAAATGAACCACCCTACAAATAAAACACTACTTGCCTGGAGAAGACAAGGCTCCAGGGAGAACTTAAAGCAGCCTTCCAGGATCTGAAGGGAGCTACAGGAGAGCTGGAGAGGGACTCTTTGTCAGGGAGTATAGTGACAGGACAAGGGGGAATGGTTTTAAATTGGCAGAGGGGAGATTTAGATTAAATATTAGGAAGAACTTCTTTGCTGTGAGGGTGGTGAGGTGCTGGAACAGGTTGCCCAGAAAAGCTGTGGCTGCCCCATCCCTGGAAGCCAGGCTGGATGGGGCTTGGAGCAACCTGGTCTGGTGGGAGTTGTCCCTGCCCATTGCAGGGGGGTTGGGATGGAATGATCTTGAAGGTCCCTTCCAACTCTAACCATTCTATGACTCTATGATTCTACCTTAACAACCCAAACTATCTTCTGGAGGGTAGAGAAAGCAAGCAACTGGAACAAACTGGAATTGGGTTTGATCCAGCTTCTCTACCCAGAGCTAGCATTTAAATGCATGATTTTGGTCATTAAAACTTCCTCAAGAACCAACACGCCTTATCAAATGTAATTATGTTTTTAGCAGGTCAGTTAAAAAGATCTTGTCAGTGAAGGAGAACTCTTTCAACCTGAAGGGAGAGGGTTCAGGAGGACAATTCTCTCCTTCTCTTAGTAGATGGGAGCTGAGAAATGCAATTGGCCCTAGCGCAGTGAGCCCTCCTTAAAGAACAATTTTTTCCCTTAATTCTACACTAAGCACCCAACGATGGTATTTACATAGTTTCAACAAGGCAGCACATAAAACCTGACACCTTGATTTGGAGCATAATAAAACCCAAACAACCCTACAAAACATTAAAAAGGGAGTGGTCCGCCAAGGCGTAACACCTGTCAGGCAAATCTCAACTCAGGATCCAGCCTTCAGGGCTTATTCTTAACCGAACATGCAAAAACTTTCCATTGAGTTCAGCTCTCCAAACTCTTCACATGAAGAATGGGATCCACCTCCACCACTTCTTGGAAAGTTAATCAGGAGGCCGCAATCTCAAGGATCATGATTGCCAAGGCCAGGCTTTTGATGGGGCTGGGAGCAACTTGGTCTGGTGGGAGGTGTCCTTGCCTGTGGCAGGGGGTTGGAACTCAATGATCTTGAAGGTCCTTTCCAACTCTAACCATTCTGTGATTCTATGATGATGATCAAGAAAATGATCTACGGATTTTCTCCCACTGCCTGTATCCGAGACGATTACATCTCCTTGCTCTGTTACACGTCTCTCTTCCCGACAGTTTCTCAGGCTGACTTCTTCTTTGTGCTCATCTGGGCTTCTGGGAACCGCACTGCTCCTAAATAGTTTGCAATATACTGCTGCGAGCGCTTTATTAGAGGCACACATGGCCCCTGTTACGATGAAAAATGCTTCTTTTTAAACGGGCGCGTATACCGCTCTATCATCACTCGGTGATAGAGCCCACAAATCTTCAGCTTTGCCCTTCTACACGTTATGAAATAAAAGAGAGGAAGAAAGAAGACGTGCTCGGCTAGTCAGGAGGGAGGGACAGCAGGAACCAAATTCAAGAAAAATATACCCACAGGCAGACTTTACAGAAGTCATCTATCTGGGCTTGGTTTTTTTCGTTTTTATTTTTAAATAAAATAACCAACAACAAAAAGAAAAAACAACAAAAAATGCTTTTGTTGTCACTGTTTCCAGGATGTATTTTAAATGATTGTGGCTGTGGTTCCACTTTTAGGTCTTGAAAGGAGTAAAACTTGTCTTTTGGATGAGAAGCATTTATGCAGAACACAGCTTGGATGAACGACCACTGTCTCGCAGAGTCCAAAAAGGCCAAAAAAACCCCTCGAAGCCCCACACTAGGGGAGGGATTTCTGATACTGCCTATGCCACAGTTACTCACCTTTACAGGTTAGTTACCCCTCCACACACTTCAGACTTCAAAATCATTTCTCTCTTCCTGACACCTCATTTACTAACACGGCCTTCATGCTCGTTCTTCTTAACTGCCCTGTTCTCAGCCAACAACCCTTCTAGGTCCATCCTAAAATGGATGGACTTTCTGGGAGGGGACAGGACACCTTCTTACCACCTACACTTAGACAGTCAGGTAGCTAAAGGAGTTGTCCCCACTGATCATGGAATCATAGAATCATGGAATGGTTAGAGTTGGAAGGGACCTTCAAGATCATTCCGTCCCAACCCCCCCGACATGGGCAGGGACACCTCCCACCAGACCAGGTTGCTCAAAGCCCCATCCAGCCTTGGCAACCCCTCCAGGGATGGGGCATCCACAACTTCTGATACAGCACAGCAGGAGCTTATGGCCACCAGTTTGACATCCTGTTTACCAGCTCAGGGCTTGTGACAACAATCTGATACCAATGAGAGCTGTGATTTGTCTCTTTTAGAGGCCCAAGTCCACCCTGTGGAACCTTGGCTGCAGGTAGCCTACAGCTATTTCATGGGAAACTGAGGCACACTAGTTTTGATAATTCAATAGCCCTTGCTTTGCTGCTGCATCACTACTTTCTGCCAGCTCTGTGCCTGTGCTGTGTTGCCTCTGGAAGTACAAGAGGTCTTATTGATGGACCTAACCCTAACAGGTTGCCTGTAACAAGAGGGAGCTTACTAGCACACATGGAGAAGTGTGTGAGCTCGCTGGCCAGTTCATGTGGCAGAGCATACTGCCAAGTCACAGCAAAATGCAGCCAGAAGCATGACAAAACGCTCACCTGCCTCCCTTCTCTCCTTCACTTTGGTGTTCAACTCCTCCCGGAACTTGTCCTTGATGTTCTCCCTCTGACAGCAGTAGGAGGAGGGAGGTCATCCTGCCCCTCTACTCTGCCCTGCAGAGGGCCCATCTGGAGCACTAAATCCAGTTTTGGGGCTTCCCCGTTCAAGAATAACAGGGAACTGCTGGACAGGGTACAGCAGAGGAACACAAAGATGATGAAGGAACTAGAACATCTCTCTTATGAGAAAAGGCTGAGGGACTCAGATCTTTTTAGCCTGGGGAAGAGAAGGCTGAGGGGGGATCTGATCAACACCTGTAAATACTTCAAGGGTGGGTGTCAGGAGCATGGGGCCAGTCTTTTTTCAGTGGTGCCTGGTGACAGGACAAGAGGGAATGGGCACAAACTTGAACATAAGAAGTTCCACCTAAACTTGAGGAGGAATTTCTTGACTTTGAGGGTGGCAGAACCCTGGAAGAGGCTGCCCAGAGAGGTGGTGGAGTCTCCGTCTCTGGAGACATTCCAAACACACCTGGACACGTTCCTGTGCAACCTGCTCTGGGTGGACCTGGCTTGCCATGGGGGTTGAACTAGATCAACTCCAGAGGTTCCTTTCAACCCCATTGCATTCTGTGATTCTGTGAACACTTGCATTAGCCTGGGCTCTGCCTTATGGAAGGTAAAAAACCTGATTTCTGAAGTCCTCTACAGCAGGGATTAAAACCCAACATATTTAAGGTTCACACAATGTCCTCCTCCACTGCAACAGGAAGAGCTGGCCCAAAAAGGTGTAGAGTGGGGGCCACAGCAGCCATTCCCCACTGTGGTCTCTCTCCCACAAGCTTAGTCCTGCGGCACAGGCGAGCAATTCCCTTGTTGTAGTTCCTTCACCCCTTCCCACCAGGAGGTCTACTCACGTGGCCGTGCTGATCCAGCTCATTATTGGTGAGTTTGACTTTTTCGAAAGACACCATCTGCTTCAGCAGTTGCTCTCCTGTGAACGGGGAGTCAGGGTGCACGTACAACCTAAAAAACACAGGGGAAAAGCCCACTCAGAAAAATCTCACCTCCTGGCTTGTGCATGGGCACTACCTCCATATGAAATGAAAATGCCCATAGTATCTCGCTTTTAGGATATGTGGTAGGTTCAAAGATTTCCTGAGAGCTTAGGGTGATACAGAGCTACCACTCAAACAAAACACACACAGTCTCCCCCAAATTAACGAACACCTGAAATACAATCCTTAACAAAAGGCAGTAAAGCAGATGAGTTGTTTAATTCACTGGAACCTAATGAAGAATCCCATGTCCAAGTGCTAGATTGCTCTCTAACCATACCTGTTATTTTATCTAGTTATCTAAAATGGAGACATTAACATTCATGGCTGTGTCTTTTCCCAAATGAAAAATTGATGGTGTCTTTCCCCACAGCTGTACTAACAAGCACTTAAAATAACAACGACTACAGCTCTGAGACAAAAAACATGGTGTCATTAGAGAGATAGTGGGGGAATGTAGATAAAAATGCATTTTTCTTTATATGTAACGTTAAGCCATGATAATGATTTTAACCTGCACTCGATCACATGTTAGCTGCCATGACGTCTGTTTATAAGAGGTTGAAGGCTGCAGTCCAGCACAGTGGTCTGACATGAAAAAAAATTAATTGCAGCTCTCTAATTAACAATCCACCACTAGGAAAGTTAAGCAGAAGAAAAGGAAGTGTAGAAGATACGTAGATACAATAATATAGACATTGTGACTAGACTAATTACAAGTGCCAGTCTGGGGTTTTTGTTTTTTTGTTTTTTTTTAAATCATTTTACAGGAATAACATATTGCTGAAAACTATTTAACCCAAATGTTATTTTCTAATAGTGAATTAAGAGCTGCACTAAACCTTCATCTAGTATAAAACAGGCGTGACGGTGTTGGTTATCACTGCTGAGGGCCCAACCCTCATTTTGGGAGATGTCTTTGGCCCCACCGATGGATTTCTTCTGTTGGGTGGGTAGGGCAGCGCTAAGACGCCGGGTTAGAAAGATAAACATTTGTTGTTGTTATTGTTGAGCTACAATTTCACTGCGGCAAGAGGAGAATGAAAAAACCACTCAGCGACAGGGCGTAACTCTCCAACAGACTACTCTGGTCCCTAATCAAGGAATGC
Source organism: Thinocorus orbignyianus (assembly GCA_013400375.1). Classification (NCBI taxonomy): domain Eukaryota; kingdom Metazoa; phylum Chordata; class Aves; order Ciconiiformes; family Thinocoridae; genus Thinocorus; species Thinocorus orbignyianus. The sequence goes on along the minus strand of VXBW01006303.1, from coordinate 717,204 downwards.
CTGTACAGGAAAAATTCCAGGGAGCACATCTCTCCTGCTCAAAGAGGAAAGAGATTTGATTCTGCACTCTCCATTTTTGCCGGAAGAATCCCTCAAGACACAACAAAACTTAAGTTTTACCAGCACAGCTTGCTTCCAATGTGCAGGGATTTTTCCCTATGTTGATCTGAAGCCCAGCTCAGCTGGGATAGCTCCGTCTGCAGGAGGGATGCTGAGCCGGGGTATCTTTTGCAATACAATATTCCTAGGCATACAGGCATCCTCACTGCTATCGACTGCTGGTTGCACTGCAAGTCTGATGAGAAATATTGACCTATCTGAAAACCCCAAGATCTGGAATCCTGATACCTCAAAAGAATTTTACCTTTCATCAAAATCAACACTGCCTTCCTCTAAAAGAAGTTGGAAAATCTCAGGCTTTAGAGTGCCAAATGTGTCCTGCAACTTTTCAGTTAGTCTTGTGTTTTTTTTGTTTTTTTTTTTTTTT
>VXBW01006303.1:560842-698166 GCA_013400375.1 Thinocorus orbignyianus | reverse complement strand
TTTTTTTTTAAATAGAAGAGTCTCTGGTTTTGGGTCTCCGGTTCAAGATGTCTTGGGTGTTACTTACTTCATCTAGATTTATAGTTCCTTGACACTTCTTTTGTTGCGTCCAAAGTTTTGTCCCAAAATATCCAAAGCTAAGAACCTAAAATTAGAGAGTGCCTTTGGAACTGCTGACCTCCGCATATTTTCCCCTCTGTGAACATACAGCAGTAGGAATACGCCCAAAGACAACGAGTTTTACTTTAAGGGCCAGCAGTAGAAAGAAATTAAAAAAAAAACAAAAACAAAAACAAAAGACTATGTCATGGTTTCAGCCAAATTTACCAAAACTGGATTGACAGATGGCACTTCCTCCCCCAAAAAAGAAAGGAGAGGAAGAGATAAGGAGATTTACGAGTTTAGAATAAACTAAACTACTTTAATGAAGTATTAATACTAAAATTAAAGTAAGAAGAAAGTAATGAAATAGATACAGTACATACAAAACCATATCAAGCTCTCAGGATGACAATCACGTCACCAGCAGGCATCAGGAAAAGTCCCAGACTGGACTTGGTGACCAACAGGAGCTGGATTCCAGCTCTGGAGTCAGGAACACATGGATCGAGATCAAAGGCAGACAAACAGGCAGGGTCCTCCTTGGATGTTGGTCATTGAGGAAAGAGAGTTGACCCTTTGATCCCCCAGTTTTTATACTGAGCATGGGGCAGATGGGATGGAATACCCCAGTTGGTCAGTTTTGGGTCCCCTCTCCTGTCCCCTCCTCCCCACAGGTGTGACCTCTCGATGCTTTGCCGCTTCTCACCCTCCAACAGGGCAAAGAATGGAATTCCCTGCCCTTGGTTGTTCCGGCAATAAGGATAAGCAAGGGCCTCTCTGCACCATCCCTTGGTGTCACCAGGTCTCATCACCCTGAGAGTGAACAGTTTTCTGAACAATGTGCTGTTAATTCCAGAGTTAATGAGTTAGAAGAGGCCCAGCTGAAAAAGTAAAATTGTAAAACAGAAAATTGGTTTGTTTTACCTCAAACAGACTATTGGCCATTTAAAAAAAAAAAAAAGCCTCCATAGCGAACGCTTTTTTCATTGTCGCTCAGCGATGCTGCTATATTCTGTGTTCCACATCTTTCCTGGTAGATGTAAAGGAAAATGGTAGTCAGGAAGGGAAGGGAAGGGAAGGAATAGGAAAGGAAGGGAAGGGAAAAGAGACAACATGGAGTTATAAGGTGAACATGGAACAAAGAAGTTCTCACTTCTGGCCTAGCAAGCTGGGGAAGAGAGAAGAAGCGTTGTGATTTACAACCCTCCCAGATCATAGAGAAGCAGCTCATAAGAAAGAGTGTCATACGGCCTGGGAGCAGCACTGCTGTCACCACGGAGCTCCTCTGGCAGCCTTTCGGCTGTCTGAAGCCTTGCAGCCACCATCGCAGGAACCCTAAGGCGCGCAGATAGGACCGGATCCATCAGGTACCGCCAAGGGGGCTGCCAGACTTTTTCCGGCTTATTTCCACGCTGTAAGGATGGAGGGAGAAGCATTCCCACCCCGTGGCGCAGTGAAAGGCATTGCTTTTGCTTATTTTAACAGTACAGGGAACAGGATTGAGAGGGTTCTGGCACGGAAAGGAATTTTTAATTTTTTAAAAATTTTATTTTATTTTTTAAATTTTTTTTGTTAAGCCTGCAATTTCAGAAGTATTCAGGATTGGGCTCGGAAAACACATTTCACCGCCCATAACATAAATTGATTTCTCTGGCACTGGCTAAGCTTGCAGAGGGAAACTTAGCTTATTTGAAATAACATGGTTGTAAATAACATGGGAGGTGGAGGATGGCGGGGGCAAAGCTTAGCGTGATTCCAGGCGTACACTTTTTTGGATGGCTGGCACTGCAAGGGTTTTCATTTTGGTGGCATGAAGACAACTCTACAAGCTGAGGGCTTCCTGCCCTGCCTGTGCCACGTCACGGCGGCAGCCACCTTGCTTCCATTAGTTATATCAAAGCCAGGAAACCAATCCACCTGGAATTTGCACCATAAAATGTAGCGAAAAGCCAAGGTAGGTTGCCATCAGCTTTCAGGCAGTAACAGGTGAAAATCTGGCCTCTCTAAAGTTAACAGTTCATTTAGCATGGATCAGAGAAGGGCTTGAACCAATATTTTGGGCCCCTTGGGGATTTTTAGTCTGCTTTTAGAGCTGAACTTGCTAACTGTAGTACAGTAGTCACGGTCCAGCTTAAAGGTTTCAGTAATAATGACTGCAGTAATGAAAATACAAACCAATTAGGCTTCTGGGTGAGATAGAAATTAACATTTCCCCATGACAGACATGAGATTATAACTGTTTAATACAAACAAACATGTAGATTCTCTTAGTGAAGAAAATTTATAATCTTGTAGTGCCCAAATCTGCTAATTTAAAATATGGCTAAATAAGAGTAAATAATGTGCTAGCCTCGAGTCTTCCTACAGGATACAAAGTTGGGTTGTTGGTTTTTTTTTGCAATGCTGGAAAGGATTACAAAATTTAACACAACTGCAGCAGCTGTTACTGTGAAACGTGGACGAAGCAAACCTAACTCAGCTGATAGTATAATATCTCACCGTAGGTGTAGAGTAAATAAGCAGTAAACTATACCTACGATCATATTTAGATGTAGAAATTGGGTATTGTAGGGGTAAAAACAATGGGAAGTATAAAGGCGTAAAACCAGCTCCTTTTCACCAAAAAAAAAAAAGAGACAACACTTATTTTTTCCATGGCAGAGGAATTACCACACCTAGGCTTCTATTTTGATGATTCTTTGTTACACAAGGATTAAACTACATTTGCAGTCCAGCATGCTCTTTTGGCCCAGGGTTAGGAAGGTAAATGGGGAGATTTTCAAGGCAGGAGGAGGAAGACATCATACCTGACCCTCCACCGCTGGCCCTCCCCTTCCTCTGAGAGGCCATGGGGTCTTTGGAGCTGGAACTGGCCTTTCTGTATATCTATAACGACTCAGCACCACCAAATTCCACCACAACACAGCTGATGGTGAGTAGCAAGGGCAGCCCTAGTAGTTGATCAGCTTCCTCGTCTTCACCTCTACCCGCTGCTGAGGTCTGGGCTAAGCCTCCCCCAGTTAAACCAGTGACTGTCTGTGCATCCATGGTAGCCTCTTAAATTCAGGGTTAAACACTTCCTCTTTTTATCTTTAAGACATCTCTCTTTGATGAAGGGATTGACAAAAATCAGCCTGAAGCCATAGCTGTTCCTTCTGTACATGGAGTCACAGTGAAAACCTATTTGTCAAATAATAAGCCTCTTTCATTAATGGAAATATTTCTCCATTAATGGACATATTTCTCCATTAATGGAAGTTATTATTAATGTTAGAATAACCTTTTTCAAGTTAAAACCGTATTTTGCATTGTCACGTGTTAGTGAGTTAAGGATTTGACCAAGAGCTTAGGCCTCACACAAGCTGAAATGAGCGTGTTCTCTTAAAAAGTCTTACATATACCTAAGTCTATATTCCTCTCTCTTTTTGCTGAAACTCTGGAGCAAGTATGGAGCAAAGAACCTCTCTGTGCATCTTTCAAAAGCAGCTGCCAAGGTACAGTGTGAGAAATAATGTTTTAACAAAATTTTCTTTCTAGTACCAGGAACACTGCGAATGCCAGCGCAGACAAACCTCGTCTCACCTCTCAGGTTTGAAACACTTGGATGTAAGTCATCCTGTGGCAAGCAATATTTACATTTCTATAGTGCACAAAATACTTAAACTGATCCCTGTGATTAGCATGGATAGCCTACAAAGGCCTAGAATAAATGAGAAAATCGAAAAGGAAATTCCCCTTAGCCTACTAGAATAAACGATATGGATTTACTAAGTGGATAGTAAAACTGAGGCTGGCACTGGAAAAGGAAGATAATGGCTGTAGCAGAGGTGAGGAGGGGAAAGCCTGGACATAATTTAGTGAGTACTTTGAAATAGGTATTTTATATGAAAAAGGAGAAACCAAGGTTAATGATGGCAAAATAAACTGAAATATCTGAGATTCGGTAACGGAAAGAAAATCAAGACCAAAAAGGGTGAGAGAGAGAAGATTTGATGCTAAGACCCAGGGATGGAAACACTTGCTGAAAGAAAAAAAAAGAAAAGCAAAAAAAAAGTGGTTTAAGCACAGCTAAGCTTTTACAGCTGTAATGACAGCTTTGTACTTCAGGTGACGCCTCCACCCTCCCCTGGCAGCGCTGCGTTTGCTCCCCATCAGTATGAGACGGTAACTAGAACATGTGTCCTGGTTTGAGCTAAAATGAACTAATTTTCTATTTTACAATTTTATTTTTTAGCTGAGCCTCTTCTAACTAAACTCTGAAAGCTGTCCACTCTCAGGGTGATAACATTTGATTACACCAAGGAACAGTGTGCAGAGAGGTCCTGCTTATCCCTATTGCTGGAACAACCAAGGGCAGGGAATTGTGTTATTTGCCCCGTTGGAGGGTGGGAAGCGGAACAGCATTGAGGGGTCACACCTGTGGGGAGGAGGAGACAGGAGAGGGGACCCAAACCTGACCAACTGGGGTATTCCATCCCATCTGCCCCATGCTCAGTATAAAAACTGGGGGATCAAAGGGTCAACTCTCTTTCCTCAATGGCTGACATCCCAGGAGGACACTGTCTGTTCATCTGCTTTGACTCCGATCTGAGCATTCCTGACTCCAGAGCTGGAATCCAGCTCCTGTTGGTCACCAAGTCCAGTCTGGGACTTCTCCTGATGCCTGCTGGTGATGTGATCATCATCCTGGGAGCTTGATACAGTTTTGCATGTATTGTATCTATTTTATTATTTTCTTCTTCATTCTAAATTCATAAATCTCCTTATCTCTTCCTCTCCTTTCTTTTCTGGGGGAGGAAGTGCCATCTGTCAGTCTGGTTTTGGTAAGTTTGGCTGAAACTGCGACAACATGAACCCAGGTTTTACTAGTCTTAAGTCTCAGGCTCAAAAGTGGAACTGGCTCTACATCTCTTGCGCTTGGCTTTGCTCAAAACTGAGTGCAAAGCTACCCGTCTGCTGTATGGAAGGCTTTAGGGTCTGCTGAGTGAAAGTGCTACACAGAGACATGGCACTGGCACTGCTCACAAACCAGGGTATCGGGAAGACAGCTCGATTTGTAGACTCTGTCTCACAAAGGAGGAAATAAGAGTCGATTCTTGAAGCTCGGTGCTCACTGACATTGTTTTGTTCAACCAGGTCCAATTTCAGAGAGCTTTTCAAATATTTTAGTCGTCAAAGCAAGCAATGCTTGAACCTCTCTTTCCTAAGCTGGGTTTGTAAAGGGTTGTGAGCTTTTTGCACCGATGTGTTCCCAGGGTTTGGTAAGAAAGAGTGCTCCTATGTTTAACATGGGCTCGGGTTTTTGGCAAAAACAGACAGTATGAAATCTGTCACTTAATATTTGTAACCCCTGTGGCATCCTTTTCTTCAGTTTGACAGGGGAGATTATACCCACAAATAAACATTCCCAATAGTATATTTGGGCTCTTACCACCTGGCATCTGTCACACAACTTGCCATCAGCTTTCTAAAATTGACAGTTTCAGTAGATTTCTTGCTAAATGTTGAAAAATAGTTTCACTGACCTCATCTCTATTGAAGATTCAGACACCAGCTGAGGCAGCTGTCCAGTTTGCAGCATGATAGAAGAGAAGAAGAATTAACCCAATGGCAATTGAATTTAGAAATGTCTTTAGAGAAGCCACTGACTGCTGCAGGAAAGGGAGTATTACTCAGTTCTGTTGTCACTGAAACAGATGACATGTGCTAATCTACAGTGACTGATCCCTCTCTAATGTGTGACCTGAGCACTGGGAAGACTGAACGGGTGCAGGCTTTGGCTACAAGCACAACACAATGGTCACCATTATTTTGCTGATCTTCTCCCCTAAAACCTGACTATATACAGTTTGGAACAAGATGGTAACCTGGGTATTTCTTGCCCGTCTTTAGACAGTGCTCTTTTGCCCGAAAATCTCTATGTTACGGGTTGGTGCCTTCAGTGGTGGTGGTGGTAGAATTGCAGGAGCAGCATGAGTCTGTCCCACCAACAGTGCTGTAGGGGCTGGAGAAGCAGACAGTGCACAAAGAGCGGTATGTCTAATGTATCCCTGTCACTTACTCTGCTTTTTTCTAAAAAAGAAAATATTTGGTTAAATCATAGAATGGTTTGGTTTGGAAGGGACTTTAAGATCCCCTAGTCCCAGCCCCCCTGCCACAGGCAGGGACATCTCCCACCAGACCAGGCTGTTCAAAGCCCCGGTGTTTGAATGAAGTGTGTGTTCTTAAAGTTGCATCACACTGAACACTTATGGGAACGAGAACACAGCAAACCAAAAAGAACCAACTTCTGTGTGCATCTAAAGCTCATAAATGAGAACTGCATGGGCTACGGGGGTAGAGAAGGGAGGTTGTACAGGCAGAGAGAAAAAGGAGGGGTTAGCTCTTTTGAAAATCATCTTTTCCGTTTTCCAGTCTTTTTCAAACAAAAGAATTTTCAGCTTGTTCAAGCACTGCCTAGGTCATCTGTGTGCCATCTCACAGCCATCACTGGCAGCCTACGGTCTCTGACATCTGTAACTCACTTTGGTTCCCATCTTGCTTTTAATTTTGTTTTAAAGAAAAGCAATTTCTGCTGTGAAATGCCAGCTCTCTTTCAGAACAAGTAAGCTTTGAGGTAAAGCTGTCACATCATCACGTTCAGCCCCAGGTCCAGAGGAGTTAATTAACAGCAATCATTCCATGGTGTATCACCATTTTTTTTCAGGTTCGTATGCCACCGTTTAGCCAGAGCTCTGCTAACACCCAGAGTTGCTGGTGAACTCAGCCCAGCTCTCCGCAGGAAACATGCCGCACACCATCTAACAAAGATGGGGTCATTTCAGCAGTTAACCCCATTCCCGAACTGAGTTCTCGGTGTCTTAAAATAACCTCTCCGCAGAGCCATAAATCAAAGGGGATGGGCTGCAACAAACTCTTTCACAGCCAAACTCGGAGCGAGTTACATTAACGGGCTGTCCACAACCCAGTCACGTCTTCTTCATTGACTCCTACGACTAACACTGGAGGCTGTGCCTCCTCGTTAGGGTCCTTGCAACATGCCCATATGGCTTTTGTCCCCAAGCCTCTGTTTGTTAACAGGTATGAAACAGGGCCATGAAACCACAATCTGCCTCTAGTAAAGAGGAGGCAGCCCCGACCGAAGTACTGGCACTTTGAATCTCCCGAGGGGGAGGGAGGAAGGGACGCCAGAGACTTAATGGAGCTGATGAAACTTGAGGACACTGGTGCAGGCTTTTCCTGTGAAAGGAAAGACTTCATAGCTGGCTCTGCATATGGAACCCAGATTTTTATAAAAGCTGGGTTCCCTTCTTCAGAAGGGAGACAGAAACCAGATTTACTATCTGTTCAGCAGACTTCATAATTATGTGCCACACTGATACCAAACAGTTTTAGACGGGTCTAGGTATGGTCCTCTTTGAAGGCTCACGGTGAAGGTCCTAACAAGCTCGTTTGGCTATCCAAGTGCCAGTGAGTGGAAGAGCTTTAAGTTATTATAGATGAGATAACAGGACATGCACCATAGCTACAGTTAATTTTGCCTCCTCCAGTATAATTTGAATTCACCAATGATTATTTTCATTTTTCTTTCCATAAGTTCATGACAAATAAAACTATTGCATAAACCCGTGTAATCAAAGCAAGAAAGAACATGTCAGGTCTCACAAAACTCTCGTATTGGGAAACCAGGTATCTACCAGTATGGACTGGGTTTACTGAGGCCGTTCCCCTACGATGCAATGGAGCAGGCAACATGTGCAAATTTAGGTACAATTTCTCAAGAGTGTGTATTGAAGGGGACATAAAAAAAGAAATACTTTATATAAATGGTGGTCACCCATGAATTTATGTCTTGTGATAAACTTTGCTATGTCAATAATTGTATAATAAGAGAGAGAACCAAGTCATGCTGCAATTCTTCCATCCATGGAGGTGCAAAGATAATCTCTGCCTCCTGTATTAGTCTCTCTGTACTCACAAAAGAAGTATACGTTTACTACCGACACTCTGCCTTTATTTTTAAGTGAAACTCAAGTTGGTCAAGTAGTTCAGAAGTTTTGATGGCAGAGGGGTAGGATGGACAGCCCAGCCAATGCTGTTTTAGCCTTGTTTCCTTAAGGAAGCCAGTTTGAAGGAACAGACAACAAGCATAGTTTCCCTCATGGTAATATCACAACAACCAAGGGTATCTGGTTTGTGTTATATAAACAAAGACAGTGCTTCAGGGTCAAAAAAATCTGGAAGAGACTTTAAGAAGTCTTGCAAACTGCCTGCGTGTTCAGTGTTGAGGATTAAAGTCCTGCAGGTGACTCACTACATTAGATCTCCCTCAATTAAAAGATACTGGAAGCAAATAGTACAGTGCCCGCATCAGGTGAGGGTAGGGAGAAGCAAAAGGCGAAAGAGCCCCTCAGGCAGACTGAATGGAGAAATCCTGGCTACTACTTTCCCCGTTGTTTCATATCCTACACTTCCGAGGAGGAAACCAGGCAGCATTAATAAGGTAAACCACAGCACTTTGGGAATTTTCCCTGATTTTTCCAGCTTGACCAGCATCTGGTTAAAAAAAAAAAAAAACAACACAAAGAAACCAAAATTTAAAAAACTCTCATGAAATACTGTAGAAGTGGGAATAATTTACCCTTGGCAGCAGCGAAGAAACCCATATAACTTATCTAATATGTCAGCAGATTGTTAGCAGCAGACGTGACCCCAGTTGGGTGGGTACTGCATCTATGCAGAAGTATAACGGTACGGAGAGGAACATAATGAGAACCAGGCCGAGCTGCAGCATGGCTCACACAGAGAAAGGCTTTCTGTGCAGTCACTGCGATGTGTCAAGGAAGTGGAGCCTTTTGTGAGTCAGCAGCATTGCTAGAGTTCCCTCAGAGGGACACTGCTGAAATGGCTAACAGACCTGAACCAGAACTGCAAGGGATGAAAAAGACACTATTATATCATCTGAAACCTTCCCACGTGAATGATGGGAAGTCTTGACTCACCCTCTGGTTTCAAATGGAGCTTTAGAGCATTTGGGAACCAAACCTGCTGTTTCTTTTCCTCCTCACAGAAGCCCTCAGAGCTTTGGAGAGCAAATGCTGTAATAGACTGAGTAGGGGGAGTTAGCAAAAAAGTAAAGATGGCTTTGGACAACTAGTCTGTTCATTAAAGTACTGCTTGCAGGGTTGGGGGACCAATAGCAAAACCACCAGGGAAACAGTTACCAGTCATCTTTGACACACACCACACCACTGTCCCACTGTTCTCTTCTCTTCTCCCTCCTCAGTTCTTATCCACAGCTCAATATATGAAAGACTGGACACCATGACCGTGTCTCTTAATTTGTTCTCTAATGGCAATAGATTTTCACAGAATCACAGAGTCCTCATGGTTGGAAAGGACCTCTGGGATCATCAAGTCCAACCATACAGACACAAAAAGAACCCCTACAATCTTGGCCACTAGAACATGCCCTCAAGTGCCACATCTACACCTTTCTGAAAAACCTCCAGAGATGGTGACTCCACCACCTCCCTGGGCAGGCTGTTTCAGTGCCTGACCACCCTCTCAGTCAAGTAATTCTTCTTAATATCCAGTCTAAACCTCCCCTGCTGCAACTTCAGACTATTTCCTCTGGTCCTGTCACTATTCCCTTGGGAGAAGAGGCCAACACCCACCTCTCTACAACCTCCTTTCAGGCAGCTGTAGAGGGAAAGGACATCTCCCCTCAGACTCCTCTTCTCCAAACCCAACATGCCCAGTTCCCTCAGCTTCTCTTCACAGGACTTGTTCTCTAGACCCCTCATCAGCTTGGTAGCTCTCCTCTGGACATGTACTGGTTCACCAGTAGGCTCTGTGCTTAATCCTGCATGCTCCATTGCGTTGCTGAAGTCCAGCTAACCCAAGCAGCATGAAGGAGAGGTGATCAGAGCTACAAGCTGGACAGACACTGGTTGCTGCACATACTTTGTCTGCATTTCAACCACCACCTTCCTTCATCGCAGGAAGGCAACCGTGTAAAATTGTAATATTTTGGGTAAATGTAGACACAGTTCTTGTCTGAATGACCCCTTAATGCAGATTCACAGAGACACTATGCTGGTATTAGCCAGCTTATGCTGCTGAACTCTGCTGGAAGCAAACATAAGCTTTGGGGTTGAGCAAGAGCATTAGGCAAGTATTCCTGTAACAGGGGCAGCAGGGTACATACCGTCCATAAGCCAGGAATATTAGCCTGAGGAAAAATCATAAAGCACATTACCTTCTTGCTCCTTATACAAATACATTATTATTATTTTTTAATACAGAGACATTCTTCCTCACGTGAATGTAACTGAAATAAAGACCACCACAACTACCTAATGCAAAAGCTGATGGTGGGCTTTTTGAGTATACGTAAATACTGAATAGCACTGTGTCATCTAGAAAGCAGCCATGCGGGAAGAGGAAGGGATGCCCAAAAAAATCTGTGAGAGAAGAGCTTTCTGTTTCTAGCACCTCCAGAACACAGGGAAATTCAGTTTAGCTTGGACCACACAGATGGTCATGGAAACCTGCAGAATGCTGTAGCTGTCAACTCTCCTATCTTTCTTGTGGGGTGAAGAGAGATCTGTGGGGATCCGTGCATCTTGTTTGTTTCTTAAAAGCAGCTGCCCCGGCTCTCCAGGTAAGCTGCCAGAGCCAGAGGACAAGGCTGGCCTCCAGGAAGAACACACCATGCCAAGGAGTAGGGAAGAAAACAAAAAGGGACTCTAGAAAAACCACCCATGTAATCCCAGAGCCCTCTTCAGAGAAAGTCTGCCACCAAGTGTCTATTCAAACACAAGCTGCTAAAAGCACCAAGCATCTGATTCCAGTTAATTAATACACGGAGAATCAGTGTGAAGGAGGCAGAGCGTGCTCATCCAGACACTACAGAAACGTAGCTTTACTGGCAAGCGTGTGGCATTGCTTCTTTACTACTCAGTAGCCAGCAGAAACATCATTCTTCTTTTATTCTTCTCTCTGGGATGTGAGGAAACAAAGAGCTCAGTTCCCGGGCGTTTCTGCCCAGGCACAGTGTTATCCTCCTGAGCACATGCGTTGCTCAAGCTACAGTTGCCAGTGCTTCTGCATTAATAGCATTAACCACAAATAACAATGAAAAGACCTTTAATTATGCTTTTCAGGGGTACAACCCCAGTGCTTTGCAAATAAGGGTATTGTCATGATAGTGAGGAAAGGAAAAACTGCACAAATTGTTCTTATTTTTGTCGTCTGAAACACTACAAGGTAAATGCCACAGTAGAGAGTGCTCGCACTTCTCCAGAGACTCAGCTCAGCACTGTATCAAATCACAGCAAATATCACGGAATTATGGACTTCTCAGAGTTGGAAGGGACCTCTGGAGACCATCCAGCCCAACTCTCCTAATAAAGCAGGATTGCCCAGAGCACAGCACTCAGGGCTGCATCCAGGTGGGACTTGAAGGTCTCCAGAGAAGGGGACTCCACACCCTCCCTGGGCAGCCTCTGCCAGGGCTCTGACACCCTCACCCCTAAGTTCGCATGGAACTTCCTGTGTTCCAGCTTGTACCCGTTGCCCCTCGTCCTGTCACTGGGAACCACTGAGAAGAGTCCATCTCCATCCTCCTTCAACCCACCCTTCAGATCCTTGGGAGCATGAAGAAGGTCCCCCCTCAGCCTTCTCTTCTCCAGGCTCAAGAGTCCCAGCTCTCTCAGCCTTTCCTCCTCAGGGAGATGCTCCAGTCCCTCCAGCATCTTTGTTGCCCTACACTGGACTCTCTCCAGTAGTTCCCTGTCTCTCTGGAACTGAGGAGCCCAGAACTGGAGGCAGGATTCCAGTTGTGGCCTCTGCAGTGCAGAGCAGAGGGGGAGAATGACCTCCCTCCACCTCCTGGCCACACTCTTCCCTACGCAGCCCAGGATTCCACTGGCCTCTTGGTGACATGTCTATGCTCCTTTTTTGGGTACATAATAAAAAGAGCCACCTGAATACGAGTGCTTGGTACTGGCATTATCTGGCTGTGCCAAGAACCCACATCTGCGGTCGCAACTCTTAGTCTCCTATAGGAAACAAACAGCCTGAGGTACCCTGCAGGAGCAAAGCTTCTCTGACAGCTGTTTGGCAACCCCTACAGAAGGAGCATAGTTTCTTTCTGATGGAACAGTCACATCAGTTAAATGAAGGCATATGCCACTCAGAGCTTTTGGGGTTGGTTTGGGGTTTTTTTGGTTTTTTTTTTTTTTTTTTCCTTTCTCTTTTCTTTCTGTAGCCAATCTCAGGCTATGATCTGTCCAGAATCACAGAATGATTAGAGTTAAAAGGACCTTCAAGATCATTGAGTCCCAACCCCCCTGCCATGGGCAGAGACACCAGAAGGCAGCACAGAGTGACTTGTTGCAACACATCACCATCATGAAGATGCAGTAGATGCACCGATAGAACCATGGCAGTGCTGGGTTTATTTTTTTTCATTATCTATTATATGCCTGCAACTCCCATGCAGATGTTCCTTTACCTCCATGCAAACGCCTGTTACGTCTCAGTAGTTTATTCCTTTTTCCTCCCAGAAATAAGCCACGCCAGTATAAAACATACCTTACGTTCAAGAACAAAATGAAAACTGAGAATTGCTAGCATGCCACATATATTTTGCAGCCCCCATCAGAAAACTTCCAGGACACACATTTAAAGTAGCTTTTATTTCATCTTCTTTGCTCCATTTCCAAAGCAAATTCAAGAAAATCACATTAAGGACTTTTAAATTCTGAATTAGGAGTTTGACTCAGGAATTTAAATGGAGCTTAACTAATCATAAAATATACACTCTCAGTTCATTTGGCTTGTTTTTTCTGTGTGTCCTGGTATAGGCGAGCTGTTAGACTGCATGAGCTTTGGTCGGCTTTTGCATTCTCAGAGCAACCCAACAGGGTCTTAGTTTCAGCTCAAGATGTTGGTGACTATCAATACACTTTGGCAAAATTAACAGTAATTGTAAAGTTTTTCAGCTACTTATTTTGTCTTACAGATTGTAGGAGATAAATGCAGTTTCGGTTCATAAAGTTAAAGAAAGAAAAAAAAAGAGAAAAAAGTCAGACACATGGAGTCTCTCAACCAGCACAATTCTCTGAGATTAGGAAACTGTCATTCAGCTTTCATCTTTAATTTTTCCTTTTACTCATTGTTCCACCTAAACAAAGAGTGTTATTAAATCGAGAAGATTAGCAAGAAGACCAACGGGTATTTTTGCCTTTTTTTTTTCTTCTTTTTTTCTTCTTCTTTCTTTTCCTCCCCCTGTGTTTTGGAAGGAAAGAAACATCCTGCAAGCACTTGGAGAGCACATGGCCATAGCACATGCAACTGCGGACAGGGGCAGGCAACTAGATGTTACAGCTAAGCCTCCCATTGCTTAAACAAGCAACTCGGCTGGGGCTACCTGTTCTCAACCTAATTTCGGTATTATGTTAGGGAGAGAAGTCTCTTTGTATCAGATCTGACAGGCATGTGTTCCCGAGGAAGTGGAGGGGAAGCCCTCCGTTCATATGACTAATTAGACAGGCTTCACGCTGGGTTGCTCTTTTTTGATGCTGATCCCTGCACTAATTGTCAGTTTGTTCCTTGGGAAAGCAAGGTTGAGTTCAAATGCCCCAGCGCCTCGTTTGCCGTTGGCTTTCCTGACCTTAAACTGATGCGAATTGACAAGGAACAGACTGGGAGAGAACGTGGGGTTCATTCCGCTGGTGGAGAGCACATTTTGGAGTCGCGGGAAGAAAAGGAGCAGGAGCACAATTAACAGGGAGCAGCTACCACTTGGATAAAATGGGTGGTGGTCCTGTTTGAGGTTGAGGGGGCAAGGCAGCACAATCAATAAACTTCTAGCGGCTGTTCTGCCACTCCTTAAGGAAGGCGTGGATGGTTTAATTTTTTTACTAGATCTCCGACGGGACTTTTTGTTCTGCTTTTCTTCTGGTGAGATCTGCAAAGACTGAGCAACCACAGCTGAGCCAGGCTCACTTCTCACCAGCTGCTTTCCCCCTACACCCCCCTTTTTTTTCTTTTTTTTTTTTTTTTTCCTGAGACTGTTTCAGCTCTGGTCAGGCTTTCATGGCAGGAGAGGAGGAAAGGAAGGAGGGAGAGAGAAGAAAGGGGGAGCATTTAATCAAATCTGACATTCAGGAGCTCAATCCTGCAAGGTACTGAGCTCATTGACCTCAGCCCAGCAAAACAATATACATGGGACTTCAAAGGGGATACTCACATGCTTAAAGTTAAGCAGATGTCTAAGTGGTGTATTGGATCTGGGCTAGAGAAAGCAGGGCCTTCCAAAAAAACCTAAGGCTCTCCAAGCCTTCTCAGGTCTGCAAACCGCTATCTTTATCAGCTTGGCTCTCAAAGCAGCTCCAGAGCAGGTGTTAAAACTGCAGCAGGGACCAAGATGAAAGGGCCCAAGGACTGGGCCGCAAAGGTGGGAGAAAACGGGCAGTTTTCTGGGCAGTGGTCCCCACTGCATTCCTTGCAAAATAAACGCTCTCTCTTCCTATTTCTGATTCAACAGGCAATGAAGCAGCCAAGTGCTCTATGCCCTTCTTGTAGNGATGGGATGGAATACCCCAGTTGGTCAGGTTTGGGTCCCCTCTCCTGTCCCCTCCTCCCCACAGCTGTGACCCCTCGACGCTTTACTTCTTCCCACCCTCCAATGGGGCAAATAATGGAATTCCTTGCCCTTGGTTGTTCCAGCAATAAGGATAAACAAGGGCCTCTCTGCACCATCCCTTGGTGTGATCAGGTCTCATCACCCTGAGAGTGAACAGTTTTCTGAGCAATGTGCTGTTAATTTCAGAGTTTAGTTACTTAGACGAGGCCCAGCTAAAAACGTAAAATTACAGAACAGAACATTAGTTTGCTTTACTTCAAACCAGAATACTTCTAAAGTCCCTAAAATCGAGGGATGACAACTCTGCAAAAGAGGGAAGAAAGATTTTGATTCCGTTGGCTGAGCTTTTACCTCCTTCCCTTGCTGATGCTTTTAATTTTAGTAAAAGAGTTCAGGAATGCAAAGCCATAGCTTGCTGATTTTAGGGGAAGACTGCTTGGAAACTACCAAATGTACAGGAGCATCCTCAGAACATGACTTGAAAAAGCTGGCATTGTGCAGCTTCAACTGACAGACTTTCCTCCATACTGTGCATGGACACCTGAGGGCAACAGGAGAGTTTTCAACCAAGTGAGGACACTCTTGGTCTAATTTCACACCCAGTGGTCTCAGGAGGATGTTGACTATCCAATGCATCTTGGAGGTAAAGCGTCAACAAGACCTCTCTGTTCCCGTAAGAATTTCCATTCGAACATGAGGAAAAACTTTCTGGTGAGGCTGTTAGAGCCCTGGAAGGGGTTGCCCAGGGAGGGTGTGGAGTCCCCTTCTCTGGAGACCTTCAAGCCCTGCCTGGATGCAGTCCTGAGTGCTGTGCTCTGGGCAATCCTGCTTGAGCAGGGGAGTTGGAGTGGATGATCTTGAGAGGTCCCTTCCAACTCGGAAAATTCCCTGATTCCGTGCAGACCTGTTCTTGTGATGTTAACAGCAATAAGAAAAGAAACCCAAGCAATGACCTCCATGGGAAGCATTTAGCAGTGATTATCATTGGCTTAGCTCCTTTTGCCCAACATCCTTAAATTAAATACATTCCACAAAGGTGCAATACGCACATACCTACATATCTTCCCATTTTTAATTTGCTGCTCGGTAAAATTTGGACAACTGGAAAGCTTATTGCTGGACATAATGCAGATCATATTTCCGTCTAACTTATGGCCTAGAAACATAAGCAAGTAGGAGGGATAAAGATAGAACATTGCAACCTCTGAAGAAATTAATTTTGCAGAAGTTCAACTGGTTGGACAACAACGAAGCAATTATTGAAGATCTATGAAATTCCAGCCTTTGAAATGTCTTTGAAATATGCAGAGAATATGTACTAATCAGTACAGTATGCTAAACTGATAAAAGTCACTACTAAGTTTCAAGGGGTTTTGGGCTCTACAGAGCACTCAATATGGTTTTCAAATTTTCTTTCAAGACAGGATATTTAAATAACTTTCTGCTTCAGATGCACTTCACTTTTCAGTGAGACTGGTAAGGAAGTAAGGAAGAGAGAGTGCACTCCACAAACAGGTGGGAGAAAACAGAGAAAGGAGAGAGAGTCTGGACAAGCAAAGCACCATCATGGGTCCAACCCAATTTAAGAACTGGGACAATGGTAGAGAATAATGCATATTAAAAAAACCAAAACACAAATCCAACCTTTTCTTAAAACTTCTCTACAACAGTTATAAAGAATTTTGCATTGCTGTTTTAATAGCCTAGCAGTGTAGTAGAGGGTACCTATTTACTCCACTCCTGTTTTCTTATGATACCACATGGTAAAAATGTCATCTCAGCCTTCCAGCCTTTGGGGAGTCAAGGTAAGGGCAGATTCTCTCACACCTGCCAAGGGCATACATATTAAGGGCCACCCTATAGCAGACCACATAATGCTGCTCTTCCTACCATCTCTAGCTTTGCCATGGATGATTTTCACCTCAGATGTGTTTCATGCACGAACACTGGAAGTAACAAAACATCCTGGCTTTCATACTTGGACAGCACAAGGTTTCTATTTTAGCACATTAGCAGCAAAACAGCTTCGTTCGCACTGACTGTGCCTGCAAAAGGACCTATTTTAATTTAAATGATGGGTTCTCTACCTTCTGTGGGCTAGACTTGGTCTAAATAAGGGGATATTATTTCATCAACACCTCCCTCCGCCGTCACATCAACACAGACTGGCAAGAGACTTTCCTGCAAAGTTTTACCTTTATTGCAATATATTTCAGAAACCTATTTTTTAAAAAATACCTAATTGGCATGTAAGAGAGGACACATGGTGTCATCCCTAGTGTGCCAATTCTCTCCAAGTATGCAATCTTTGAAAACGAAAGCAGCAGGGTTCCCTGTTCAGCCACGCCATCTCAGAATCATAGAGCTGCTGAGGTTGGAAGAGACCTTTCAGATCATCTAGTCCAACCATTCACCAAACTCTGATAAAAACCATCACAAAACCATGTCTCTAAGCACTAGGTCAACCCGGCTTTTAAATCCCTCCAGGGATGGGGCCTCAACCCCTGCCCTGGGCAGACCAAAACCCTTTCCATGGAAATACTTTTCCTAACCTCCAATCTGAACCTCCCCTGGCACAACTTGAGGCCATTTCCTCTTGTCCCATGGCCTGTGACTTGGGAGAAGAAACTGACCCCACCTGGTTACACTGTCCTTTCAGGGAGTTGGAGAGAGCCATAAGGTCTCCCCTCAGCCTCCTTGTCTCCAGGCTGAACACCCCCAGCTCCCTCAGCCTCTCCTCAGAAGACTTCTTCTCTAGACCCCTCACCATCTCTGTTGCCCTTCTCTGGACCCACTCTAACTTGAGTGCAGCCACAATTGTGTGGTTGTAAAAGCGCCTGTTGCAGCAAGTGACCAGAAGCACACAAGTACTCATGCAAAAGGACAGACCACTGGATGCTGGTATCCTCCTCTCCTAAAGTTCCTACATTTGTTGTAACTCTCCATGTAGCAGAGTTTAAAATAACAGTTATAACAAAAACATCAGGGTAGGCAAGGCATGGTATTTCTGCCCCCTCCAGCTTCTTCCTCTTCCATGTATGTGAAACAAAACAAGGCAAGTGGACATAAAACACAATTCTGCCACAGCTTTGAAAAGAACAGTTAAGGTCCCACTGTTTAGGCCACATCAGAACAATAGGCTGCACTCAAGTTAGCTGCACCACTCAACATGAGCTGCAGGAACATTATCCCAGCACATAATAATAGTATGGAAGAAACTGTTTCTTCACAGATGGGGAGAATATTACTATGGTCTTGGAAAACTACTCCAGAAAACTAAAAAAACCCAAAGCAACAAACCCATATCATTTCATATTTAAAAGGAAATGCTGAAGGGCCAGGACATAACACCTGATTCAAGGGTCCATAAGGGCTCACTACAACAGGCTTTGCAATAGGGTCCTTGATCTGAATACAGACTTGACACAACAATGAAAGTTTCCCAGAGATTGCTGTGGAGAAGGAAACTATTTCAGCTTCATGCACATGATATGTAGACCATCTAAAACACAAAAGAACAGCAGGATGTCTTTGCTGCAGTTTAAGGTCGCTTGCAAACGTCTATTGAAACGAGTCTCAAGAAAACAGCGCTCTTGATAGCGTGGAGGTCACTGGCCCAGTGCTTGGCTTGTCGACACAACAATAATTATTTCCCAATAACAAGCTCAGCTTCAACAATGGGGACGGAGCATCGGGAAAGCAGAGTGTCCAACATGCAATTTCCAACTTCAGCCTGCCCATTGCAAGCGGAGACAGCAGTGTGTGTGGCATGCCCTCTGACTGATGTACAAGGTCACTGAAAGCAAAGAGAGTAACGCTTGGGGAAATAAAAGTTGAGACTAAACAGTGGATGATATTATTGGGACTTGACTATCGGAAGGAAGCTTTCGTCACCAAAGCCCATTTTGCCAGATGTTCATGACTACACAAACCCAAATTCGCAATTTCTTGTCCATTAGAAGGGAATTAATGCCATTTCCCTTTGTTCATGAGAATAGGGTCCTATTTGGGCTAGGTTTATAGGAATATTTCAACATATAACAGCTCCCATTGTAGACAGCTGGGAGTGAATACTTGAAAACCTAGTCATAAAATATAATCACTGTGAGAGGGAGGGAAAGAAATCGGGAGAGATCACCAAACACAGTGCTGTGGACAACGTTATTTGAACATTGCCATGGTACAGAACAGGCAAGGTGAGGAAAAGGAGTTAAGAGGACTGAAGGGACTTTAGGGTAGATGGTGATGAAAGATCATAGTTCTGAGGGAAGGAAGAGAAAACTCCGGGTAGGAACAGTTTGTGAATGGGGAAGGAGCTTGAAGAATGGGAGCGACATGCTGGAAAAGTCTCAGAGAACTTAGAAGCACTGAGGGTGCTTGAACTCTAGGACAGGAGGGTTGAGAAGTAAAAGATTACGAGTTCCCATCATCCAGTCCCTCATGCTAAGTCAGAAGGAGGTGGGATTATCTTTAGATGTTGATAAGAAGACCCTCATTAGGAGTCCAGGACACACAGAACTCCATCTATTTATTTTCTTGCACTGGAATACCAGGATGGCCTCCCTCTCTAACAAGCTGGAAATACCCTAACCTTTCCAACCTCTCTTGGCCATCGGATGGACCTGTCAGAATTTCCTAAGCATGTGCTCTGTCTTGTCAAAGAGCTTCTTTGACTGTTTCATATTAAGAAACTGATTAATCCTGAAAACAGTGCTGGCTATCATTTAAATAATTTCTTTTTGGAGTACTTTTGAGGTTTTTGTTTAGCTTTCTGTTTCTTTCTTTCTTTCTCTATTTGTTTCTTTTGGTCCCCACCCTTCACTAGCACAAACAACTACTGTGACATTGGAAATGCCAATCCTCATTTCCCACTTCAACATGCTCAAGGCGCTTAAGATCTCTGAAAATCTCCATGTAGGAGAAGGTGAAGTAATTGAGCAAAAATAACATATTTTTAAAGGCTTGTTTCTGCCATCCTCACATTGTAAAGAATAGCACAAAGTAAATGCAAGGAACAATTTTTTAAAGAAGTGCAGAAAAGGGTTTCAAGCACTAGTGAATAATAATGAATATAATAACATAATCATGAATGATAAGCGCTAATGAACACACATTTTTACCTAGACCCATCCCATTGCGATCTCAAGGAGCCACCCCACACACCCAGGCCCATCCTGGGGCTCCTTGGTACACACACGTTGCAACACACTGAGGAAATGGGTTTTGGGAAGCGGCAGCACAACCCATTCTAAGTAATGGCCATGGGTTAACTCAACCCAAGCCATGACTGGCTTTGGAGACGGTGCTGGGGCAGGTGGAGGGACACCCCTGTGCAGTGCAGAGCTCGCAAGGAAGTCTCAGAGAGGCAAGAGATTCCTTCACTGTTCACCTTTAAAACCAGCACCATAGTGAGTCTCTGTACAACACGACGAATGGTCCAGAGGAGTTCTTAAAAAAAAACAAACAACCAACAAACAACAGCAACAACAAAAAAATCCCCAAAAAACTACTTTGAGGTACCACTCACCACCTACACCCCAAATGCATTGTTGCTCCTCAAAAGTAACAGGCTGAGAACGTGTGTTCATGAAATATTGTTTATGGTGAGGCCCAAGTAGGGAACAAGAAGAATAAATTATGTAGAGGTAGCTAAGATGTTTCATCTTTATAAGTGGAAAGCCTAAATTTCATTAGTTTTCATAATCCGCCTCTACCCCCCTCCTCTCCAGCTCTCCTGGAACTCCCTTCAGACCCTGGAAGGCTGCTCTAAGATCCCCCGGAGCCTTCTCTTCTCCAGGCTGAACAGTCCCAGCTCTCTCAGCCTGTCCTCATAGCAGAGGTGCTCCAGCCCTCTTATCATCTTCATGGCCTTCTGCTGGACCTGTTCCAACAGTCCCATGTCCTTTCTCTGTTGAAGACTCCAGAGGTGGACACAGCACTCCTGGTGGGATCTCACAAGTGCAGAGTAGAGGGGGAGAATCACCTCCCTGGTCCTGCTGGTCACGCTTCTTTTGATGCGGATCGAAACACAGGATTAATCTCTTTTTATACTATATTCAGCAGCACTTCTTTCACCTCAAAAAAACCACATCAAAAAGAAATACACAAGGAGGAACATAGAAGATATGTAGGCCGGACAACACCAACACTGACTAGAAAGCAAAGACATCCCAAATAGGGCTTGATTTTATCATTTTAATACAATTAAAATGCTAACTCCAAAGTCCGGAAAAAATCTATGAGTCTTCCAGTTAACAAATCTCAGTGCTACACCCAGTCCCATTAAGTTAGCAGGAGTCTCTGTTAAAAACGTTCAGCATCAGCTTCTAGTTTTAAGCAACATTTCTCAGGAGCACTAGACCACCTGGTAGCCACAGCTGTAGACACCATACCATCGCTGCTTTCAAGCACCTTGAGTGCTAAAAAGACGGTTTTTGCAAGGGAGAACCAAGGTAGTAACAACTTAGAAAAACATCAGCATAGCCAAGAAGGGTTACCTGCCTTTAACCATACTCAGAGACACTCTGTGTTGTGCCTGTATCCATCTGCTGGTGCCTGCTGCATACAAGGAGCCCAAATGTAGAGGCAGATAACTGCTCACAGAAAAGTTAGATGTTTTACTGAATTAATAGTGCTATGCTTCCCCCCCTCCCCTTGCTACTTCAGCAGTCTGCTTGCTTCTCCATCCACCAATGCAAGCTCCAACAAGCAAGTGGAGGTTTTCCATAGCCTTTTCCTTCTCTTTAGTACCACTAATCCCACAGGCAACGCAGATTTTTCTCAGCCTGAGGACCTCCAGATAAACTGGAGCCAAACAGTCCACTCACTGACTAGGAAATAGTCACATCAGTCAACTGCTATACTTTTCACTACTGGTTTTAGCAAGGTTAACAGCTGCTGAAGAGCACCTAGAGGGAAACCAGAAGCGCTTGAGTAGGTTCCTCACCTGAGATTTACTCTCACATGCAGGGAGGTGGGCCTTTGTATACAGGTGTGGTAGCTCCACAGCTGGTGGCTGAGTGCTAGCCACCAATTTTAGGCCCTGTGTAGGTGCTACTCATGAACGGTGGCAGACAGCTTCAAAACACTCACTTGTCCAGAAGAGCAAAGGAGTACTGCAACTGTTCTGTATTGGTGACAAAGAAAAAAACAAACCAAACAACATCTTGCCACCTAGAACTGGACTACTCAAATGGCAAACTGTAGTCTTAGACTGAGACCACTCAGTGGGTTTTGCTTTCTGTAACTCTCACTGGTGGTACCTACATCTTGGTAGAAACAGAGACTGTGCTTCTCACAGCTTTCCTAGTGTCTTAAGGGGCTGCTGTGAAGCCACCATGCAGAATAACCACCGGCCTAGGACCTGGGTAATTCTTTTGGCTGAGCAAAGTTCAGTAAAACTGCCCAGGAGACTTCAATAAACATTAATTTAGTAGCCGTGCCCTCAAGCTTTATGTTTCAGGAGTTAAACATCCCTGCAGATAAGAAGCTATTTTGTAATGCCACAAACGAGTTTATATAAGCCAATATGCTACATGACACCTTCTTAGCAACCAGTTCAGCATCAGCTGTTCTCACTTCATTAAATGAAAGCTTTTTAAAGGCCTTTCTAGAGCTGGCTGGAAAAGGTATTTCTGATTCTTTCTACTCTATGCTTCCCCAGATTTTTTTTGTGTGTGTGTGTTTTAACAAGAAGTCCCCACCAAAAGCATCAATGAACTTCTGAAAAGAAGAAAAAATTAAAAATCTTTTTGAGAAATGAGAAGCCCACAAAACTGAACTGACCAAAACTACTGCACATCAGCATCTGTTCCTTTGAAAAGACATTTTCAGAAGAGATACTTCTTTTTTTCACAGTAGTTCATTTCATTATGCTACAAACTCTAGATCAGCATGAAGAGCAGCACATCATTTAATTAAAATTTGAGTGGCATTTGAGGTGAGACCAGTGTGTTAGAAGATTAGGTGCATCCCTCTTAGAGGGGACAATATCTACTCCTCTCCACCACGGCATCACTTGCTGCCCATTCTCTTTAAGACAACCAGTTACTGTTAGAAAGACAAATAAGAGATTTTAGAGAAAAACAAAATCAAGGCTTTAATGAACCGACAATGATTTCTTCCTTCATGATAAACTAGTTATTCTATTCTCTCAGAGCAGGATCCAAAACCTGCTGAAGGCTATGGAGCCTCCCTATTGATTAAAACGGGCTTTGGATCTTCTCTAATTCCCTCCTCACAGTTTTATCTTATTTCTAAAAGGCCAGATGCTGTGTCCC
Source organism: Thinocorus orbignyianus (assembly GCA_013400375.1). Taxonomy (NCBI): domain Eukaryota; kingdom Metazoa; phylum Chordata; class Aves; order Ciconiiformes; family Thinocoridae; genus Thinocorus; species Thinocorus orbignyianus. Next base: position 675,129 of record VXBW01006303.1, on the reverse strand, counting down.
TATCTGCTCAAATCTATATTTTGCTAATGGAGCTCAGGTTTCTGTAGAAAGAAATGTAACCAAGTTCCCCTAATACCCACTGCTGGGTGACTAAAAGAGAGACTTAGTCCATCCTGCGGCAGAGAGATAAGAATCATATTTTAAACCAACCTACTTTAAATGAAATTAAATAGCTGTCAGTGTTAATTGAGGACACTTGTCCGCAGAACCAAAGAATCTGACTTTATTTCTTCCTTCTAGAAGAGCTGCACTTATTTCACCTCTCCAAACGGTGAGATAGGGATGACCTCCCAGGAAACTGAGATAGACGGCTGTGCAAACTGCTTTTAGGGAGAGAGGGAGTCTTCTCTAAGTTTCTGTACGATCTACGTTTCTCTCACCCTTAGACAAAATGACAAATAATGTATACTCAGACCTTCTAATAATACCTGTTGGCTGTTTGTAAAGGATGGAGTACCTTACCCCTGCTATGTCATACACAAAGGCAAAAAAAGTTAATTATAGATAGGGGACGTGAAAAAAATCCTGCAGCTGAGTGCCCTGTGCCACAAACGGTCTCATGCATGTGACGTGGCATTTAACGTGCTGGACAATAGTCTGGGCTGAAGCAGGGGCACAGAGCAGTGAAAGGGCTGTTCTGTGTTTTTATCTATAGGTGGTATTACAGACCACTGTATTCTTTCATGTCCTTTCTTTAAAACACCATACAGATTAATAGAGAAATAAATCCAAATGAAATAAATATTGGGGGAATAAAAGCAGTTTAGCTTTGCTGGTAATTTATTAATTCCTTCAAAATACCTGTTCTTCAAAAGAAACCCTAACAACCTTTTGTGTTGCTGCCTTTATTTCCAGAAGGTTGTTCCTCTCAGTTAACACAAGGTCCTTTGTCAGTGATTGATATTCAGTGCCTGAACTCTACTAATTTGGCAGTCTTTGTAGGAGGAGATATTATACTTTATGAGACCAATAAATGGCAGAAATGACAAGCTTTTAGGTCAATTTGTTCAGACAAGCTACATGGTACCATCTCTCCTTATAACAACGAATGTGCAAGCACCTCTATCAATTCATAAAGGGATTTTTGCTTTAGTCATGTCAGAGTAATCCTTAAATTATCTCCTTTGAATATGCATATCAGTAAAACTCTATCACCCAAACTTTAGCAAGAAGCTATCCGGAAAGCGCCTAATGTGGTAAGAGAGAATTACCTCAAAGAAATACACAAAAGAGTAAGATCTCTTTGCACCCACACTCTGTATCCAATCAAAGCTGCAGTGCCTAATTGCTCAGATACTACATGCAACGTGTCTCATCTGCTGTCCTTCAGACAGTCATCTCCAGCATAATGATTTCCTCTTTGTTTGGAGTGGATCCCTTTCTGCTTTGGTTTGCTAGTGGGATGAATCCTTCTGTATGCATTGCCCTACGGCTGGTGGAGTTAACTGTGAAGTGGCGGTCCAGAGACTGTAACGGTTACGCTAGGAAAGTTCAGAACTTTTTGTGTAGCTGTTGATTAAAATAAAACCTTCTCTAGCTACTAGACCATCTCCCTTTAAACATATCCAAACAGATTCAAGGGTGAGAGGTTTATATGATGATCAAGACTTAATGGCCAAATTGTCCACAAATAAAGCAGAGGCGTAAGTTGACCTGGACACAGGTCAAGTGAAAAATTCAGTGAAAGAGGAAAAAACCTGAATAATCTCATTCCATTATATTTAAAGGAGCCAAATCCATTTTGTCCACTGATACTTTGGGGAACAGAACTGCATTTTGTTTTCACACATGGAATGAAATGCAGAATGAGCTCCATAAGGGATGAATACTCAGAGGACTTTGTTTGTTTTACAGTGTAGTCTCTGCTTTTTCCTCTCTGCTTTTCCCACCTCTTCTGGGCCACCCCCCATCCTTTAATTCAGAATAAATACAGTGTGAATAAATAAGGCCACCAGTAAGAACGTGAAATATTAGCAGAGGAATCTCATCATGTTTTTTTTTTACTGTGGCCACCTATAGAACCTGATTAAGAACTAATACGCAGCGTATTACACATTAGACTTTATTAACACCCTTCTCTCACTTTTAGTTTTTCTGTTTGATTTTCTCAATTCCAGGCTTTTATCACCAAAGTGGTTTGATAAAAGTCTAGCCTAGTTGTGTGGCACTGCAAAAAGGATTGTACACTCAAGAACATTCTCACCATTTCTGAAGTATCCAGTTTTTGTCTCACTTGTACTGAAGAATACTTGCCCCTTGGGGTGTTTTCTACTCCACTTGAGTGCTGTGGTTTGAACATTTATACGTTTATTCCAACTATGTCATTAAGTTAATATTTAATGGATGGTGTTTTTCCCCACCTGCCCAGGGTTAAGGTTAGATCAAGTCCAGCCCAAGCAGCAGCAATGAACGTTGAAGTCGTTCATATTGATTGCTATCACTCAGGAACACAAATACCTGAATGTTTTATAGTACTGAGAGCACTCTCCAGGGTTTAGGACCGCAAATACCTGCCCACAACTTTAAAGGTTGAATATATCCATGCTAGTGCCCTGGGTGGGTTGCTTCCTCCTGGGGGTCTGGCCCTGAGAAGCCTCCACAGGTCTTCCCTTTCCTCCTGAGCCACACTGAAGTTCAGGCTCCCATCCTTGCTCTCTGTCTTAGCTTCATTGCCCATACATCTATCCTCAGTCTTACATATTCCCCATCCCTGACCCTTAGACTACAAGTCCTGGCTCGGCTGTGGACCTGCTTCATCAACATGGACTCATCTAGTGACCTGGGCTCACAGCTCAGGCTGATGACCATCCCCAGACTTGCTCTGCTTGTTATGCTCAGGTACCATGAGACAGACCACCAAAGGTTTATTAATTAAGGATTTGGAGGCATTTTTAGAATAAGAAATGAGCCATGGCATGCATCCTATGCTTTGTGCAGAGGATTTCTGCAAGCATGAATCTCTAGCTCATCTAGAGATCCAAGGTCTGATAAATGAAGGACAACATAGAACTACTTCAAGACTTAGCTGTGTTATAAAAAATCTTCAGTTTGGCTTCATCTAGAACCTTCTGCTGAAAGGCTTGAGGGGAAAATAATCCTCTTTCCTCCCCAAATACTTGGGGCTTACAAATTTCTCTCAGCTCAGAAACAAATACTGAGCCAGACACTGTTGGGGAGAAGTTTTCGTAAAGAAAACTGACACAGAAGTCAATGTTTCCCTGAAAAAGACGACATTTATAAAAATGAGATTATTTTGTGGCAAATAAGTACTGGTTTCAAAACTTTCAAGTGAGTTTGCATTAAACTTTCCTATTCTTTGTTTTTCTTGTCATCTCTTCTGTCACTGGTAGATAAACCATTTGCAGCTGGTTACAATTTCCACACAGACTAAACTAACCTCAGTCAGTCTGAAGATGAGAAGAGCCCATTTAGACACAAGGGGACCATTCTAATAAAAGCTCAGGCAAGTGCTGAAACTGGTGACTGCAAAGGCAGTGGGAAATGGCTGTTGGAGAACCACAGAATCTTCATGGTTGGAAGGGACCTCTGAGATCATTGAGTCCAACCAGACACACACAAAAAACCTCCACAGTCTTGGACACTGGACCATGCCCTGAAGTGCCACATCTACACGTTTCTTAAATACCTCCAGGGATGGTCATTCCACCACCTTCCTGGTAAGGCTGTTCCAGTGCCTGACCACTCTTGCAGTAAAGTCATTCTTCCTGATATCCAGCCTAAACCTCCCCTGCTGCAACTTCAGACCATTTCCTCTGGTCCTGTCATGATTCCCTTGGGAGAAGAGGGCAACACCGACCTCTCTACAACCTCCTTTCAGGTAGGTGTAGAGGGCAAGGAGGTTTCCCCTCAGACTCCTCTTCTCCAAACCCAACATGTCCAGTTCCCTCAGCCTCTCCTCACAGGACTTGTTCTCCAGACCTCTGGACACACTCCAGTACCTCAATGTCCTTCTCCTAGTGAGGGACCTAGAACTGAACACAGCACTCGATGTGAGGCCTTACCAGTGCCCAGGTCAGAGACACCATCTCTCCTCTACTCCTGCTGGCCACACTATTCCTGATACAGGCCAGGATGCTGGTGGCCTTCTTGGCCACCTGGACACACTGCTGGCTCATGTTGAGCCAGCTGTCCACCAACACCCTCAGGTTCTTTTCTACAGGGCAGCTCCAGCCACTCTGCCCCAAGCCTGTAGTGCTGCAGGGGGTCGTGACCGAAAGGCAGGACCCGACACTTGGCCTTATTGGACCTTATTCAGAGAAGATCACTGTTTGACCTCCTTCCACGAAGACCCTACAAGATTTTGGAGAGTAGATTGCCGGGGGAGTGTCCCTTTTCCCTGCTTTTTTCCTGCCCTCTTTCCATCTTTCCATCACAGCACAAAGAGGTTCTGACAGGAGTATGTCTGTGCTATGGCTCCTATCCTTGCTGGCTGTGGGAAGAAGCCAAGGGGGATTAAGGGACTGAAAGAGCCACGCTGATACATGGGCCACATTACCTCAGGTCACTGCTGGGTGGATGACTCAAGCCTGATGCCCAGAGTCAATCTCAGAGAACAGAGAGGGAAAGCAGTGCAGAAAATCCAGAAGACACAGACACAAGCGACCCACATTTTCTACAGGCACCAAATTTGTGGGGTTTTGAACCCAAAGTGCTTTACAGCACTGTTCCATTAAGAGCAGCGGGATGAGGAGACTTCAACTCATCAAAGCGGCAAAACAAATCCCAGCTTAAGTTGTCAGGTTTCACATGAAAAAAATCCAGAGAAAACAGAAGCCAAAAAAGCTCAATAAAACCACAGGGACGATAAATCAGCCCAGTTTCATGCAGAAAAGTTACCTTTGAAACATCGTCTGGCAAACCTGCTGAGAGCTTCACATCCCTCATGAAACTTGAAACCTGCAAACTTGCCTTATTGGCTATTGGGAAAAAAACTGCTCCCACAACTTGGGAAAAAAACCCCTCCGACCTTAAAACATCTCTGCTGCTTCTTCCTTCCCAAGACATTCCTGCTTGCTGGTGCTTCCACCAGCAGACAAACCCTGCAGGTTCATCAGGAGGGAGATGCTGCCCACATTTCCGAGAGCTTCTGAGGATGGGCTTCGGTGCTTGGTGCCCAAGGGATGGCACCCAGCACCAGAAATGAGAGGAGGGGTACTGTCTGCCACCCAGTCTGAAACTCTCAGCACACACACACACAAAGCCCAGGGGACATTTCTCCACAGCTGCTCTGTGAGCGATACAGAGATTTCTTCTTCAAAACACCTTCAACCCCATTTCTGACTCTTCCTCAGCTAGTCATTATTATTCTTACGGCGGAGAGTTTAGTGAGCCAAGAAAAAGTGCCAAAATCGCTACTTTCCTAGGGACAGTGGGTAAAGGGCAAGACTGCCCTGAAATTAGCAGATAAGAGCAGACCTTAACTGAAGCTTTTATCGATTGTTTGTGTTCAACGAGGCCAGATGATTTTCAAGGAGCCGCTTAGAGATTTAAAGCGCTGATGTGACAGGAACTCTTTGATTTTAATGTTCCTGCCCTCTTCTTGCAGCCAGTGTTTATGTAAACTTGAGAAAAACTGCCACTACTGTTCATCTCCCTCATTTTTCAACCTTAATGGTAATTACATTCCACGCATGACAGGAGACTCAGCTTTGCATTTAAGACCGGGGCTGTAATGCTGCCTTTGACATGCCATTACTATGCATTAAGTCACGGTTTCATAGAGGGGGAAAAAAATAACCTGTTGCAAAAGCGTGGGCTTAACAAGCATTGCAGAGACGTATTGTTGATTTGTGTAAGAGGTTTCAATAAAATGCTGTGGCTTGAGTTTTCCAGGGGCATGTGACTGGTGGAGGCACAACCACCCTAGTGGAATTTAATGGAAGGAAAGCTTCCAGTTTCCCTGGGCTCTATTGAAACTCCAGCCTCTAAGCTTTCCATTTAAAGCGCTGTAGATATTTTTTCACCAATCTTCTGGAAGACAGCAAGACAATCCTCTCTGTGTGTTACAAGGTGGGAGGTGTGTGTGATGCGGCTTTGCGTCTATAGGTACGATACACAGCTCTTTCCAACCAAATGCCACTCATTTCTAAAGCCTTTCCCCCTAAGTCCCTCAAGTTTTACACCGAATACTTTAGTGTTAAAGCTTCTTTCATAATTTTTTCCCCACCTAAGATCATTTCTTTTAGGGCAGAACATTCTATTTGTCTCTGTAAGATCCCAAGCCTACCCTTCTTCGCTCTCCGCTTTCCTTACAACCGATAACCACCCTCTTCTCTGTGCCATGAAAAAATCCCATGCCATTAAATACTTGCTATGTCTGCCCAGTCCTGCTTGAACTACAGATCAACAAAGGTTGACTTTTCTTTACTGTAATGAGAAAAGGTAGCTATTTTAATGTGGTGCCTACTTAGCATCCTTCATTCCATCTGCTTGAGGCTTGCTCTTCCAGACACAGTATTGTGGAGGGAGGAAAAATGAGTTGCTGGTTCTTCCCTCCAGGTACAACGCTGTCTGCACAAACACCTGACTGACAGACATGTATATCCCATTTTTGAGAGAACAGAGCAAGCTGCATCACTAACAAACCTTCCCAAGAGACAGTTTACACCTGCTTTCTGCGGGACATCCAGTTGGAGTGTTTGCAATGTGCACAAACATCACTTGAGACATCTCATAGCCATGAGCAACGGGTGGCAGAGCACAGAGAAGACATTTTGATCTGGAAGCGTAGTTCATCCTCAAGCTCCCAAATATCATTACCCATCTGAACCGCTCTCCTTCCAGCCACAGGCTAAAATAAATGGACCACAGTGAGTGATTTCAAGCAATCTTGACATAAAAGCATCTTTGACTCACAGTTTCAATCCTGAAACAAAGCCAATTGCTCTGGGCAAGGATTATTTCTGTAGCACTTCAGTTTCAGCCTTGGCTCCGAGCTCCTGGAGAGGAAAAACATGATTTTACCTTGAGTCGCAGCCAGGTTATTCCCCCACCTCCAGCTCACAACCACTCTCCTGCCAGCAGCCCCTCCAGGACAATCCCCGGCTACTTCCATGGCCCCGGGCATTGCACATCTCTCCTCTCACAGTCCTTACCTTCCCCTTGCTCAAGAAGCCTTAAGCTGAGGCCAGGCTGATGGTCACAGCACGGGGGTCTGCTATTAATTAATCTTCTGCTGGGCTGATTTACTGCAGGGGCCAGTAGTTACAGGTGTTGGCAAAGGAGAGACACAGGGCAACGAGGGGGGAACTGGGCACCTGTATCGCTTTGTGCCAGCCTGTTGTGCTTGGGGGAAGGCGCCCCGTGCTCCAACCCACATCTTTTTGGGAGTACAGAGGTGCCACAGCTTCTCAGACATGTAGGCAGCTTCAAGATTATAGCAGTTTTAAAACTGTCTCCATTGAACAGCAACTTTTTGTCTTCATCTTGGATAGCAAAATACGTGTGTGTGTGTGTGTGTAAAAGGCCAAAAGCTGCATCTATTACTCTGCAAACACGGATTACCTAAAGAGGGAAACTACAAGAAAAAATAATATAATAATTTTTTAATCTAGCCTACGCTGAGAGGAAACAACAGGGCAGTGTCCTTCTAATGAAAATGAACTGTGCAGCAATTATATTAGTTTTCATTCTTTAAACTACACATTAGGTTTTTAAATTCCACACCACTTCCAAAGGCCTTTCTAAAAGCCTTTTTCCTGGTTTTTATCTCATGGCCCTTGCTCTAGATGACACAGACAAAAAAAAAAAAAAAAAAAAAAAAAAGAACAAAAAAAGGAAAAAAAAAAATCTTAAACCCCAATCGATTGCTCTGGTAATGGAAATGGAAACGCTGCTTGTCCTTATTATCATGAGCCTTATTACCCTTGTCATCACCACCACCATTATGCCATGAGGCTTTTATTCTCCAGGCACTGTGAGAAGGTTCAGTGGCAGAAGGAGCAAGGACCCAACCCTCTCCTTGCTCAAAGCTACAGAGCCACGCTCCCATCTGTCAGTGGTTCCCTTAAGTGGTGCTTTATCTTCTCTGCCTAACAACTTACGCTTTATTGTATCTGTCTCACGGTAATGCCCTCAGTTCTCTGCTAAAATCAGGGATCCCCTCCAATTACAGCCTGTGCAGACTTCACAGTGAAAAGCCGTCCTTGCCTTACAGAGCTTGCAGTTTGAACTAGCGGGGCTTTCCAGCCTGGATCCGTCATCTTTCAGGATGCACAGAGACTGGCCCAGGACGTGGGGGGTGCAAGGCACCAAGTGGTAAAAACAATCAGTAATTTTCACTCAGAACGCCTGCCACCCAATTCAGGAAATACAGTTACCCTGAAGTGCTCCACAGAAGACCACATTTCCTATAGATGCAGAGGGTCAAATTCTGTTATCCAGCCTAGAAGTAAGTCCAGATCAGCTCTAGTAATGTGAATGGAAATTAACAGATTTTTAGGGGGATTAGTGAGAGCAGGGTATAGCCCAGAGCAAATATTTCTAAAAATGCCCTGTTAGTGACTTTTCTGCAAGTATACAAAAAAAAAAAAGAAAAAAGAAAAAAGACAGTAGGTAAGGGAATAGCAGAAGAGCATGTCAGTAACCTCATGACTTCAGTAGAATTATGCTACTGCAGTTGTGTATTTCTATAAGCATGATTAAGCTGGAATAAGGAGACGTTTTTCTCCTGCGTGACATACAGCAAACTGGAATTGGAGTGACTGTGCAGGAAGTATAAGGCATTACTGTGGCAAAAGGATTAGACCAAAATATTTCCCCTCATCTAGAAATCTCGGCAGTATGAAGAGTTCCCTCAGGTTCTCAAAATGACTTTTTGCCCTACTGAATGATACATTTAATAATAAAAAACACCTCCAAAAGTGTACTTCAGAAATAGGCTTTTTCCAGTCTGAGGCTGCAGAAGTGGAGGAAATTGAGCCTTAACTTAAGCCCTAAGCTTGAGTCCTCAGCTCCAGATCCTTCCAGCCAGCAGTCAGACCATCTAGAAACTCTCACATTTCTCTTTCTCTGCCTTACAGTTTAATTAGCTATTCCTATTATTGTTACCTTTCTCCCATGATTGCCTTGTTCACTCCTAACAATGAGGAATGCCATTCCCTGGCAGTCAGCAGCTAATTGGGGCTGCATAAGGTCACTGGCTTGGCATTATCCCGACCAAACCAAAATGCACATTGACATGCAGTGCAAACATTATCCTCTGTGCCAAATATCCCAGCCCTGACCAGAAGCATGCCTTCCGAATTTGGCTGAAACTGCTCTGCAAAAGCTCCACAGATGTGGTTCTGTCAGATCTATGGAGATAAGCTGCAAGAAAGAGCCCACAGAGGGAAGCGGTGCTCTACACAGGCATGTAAAGAGAGTTTTCCAGCAGCCTTACTCACCGAGGCATCCAATGGATGCAGGTGAAAGTAGGACAGTCACCAGGCAGAGTAATCAAAGAGATGAACTTCATTCAGTGGCTCTCTTACAGCTGCACATCAGAAGAGTAATCAAAAGAGAGTCTCACTGCATGCTGGAAGTCGATTTTTCTTTTCCACGGTTTGTTTGACCAAGTTGCTTTCAAACATTCATTTGATTCCTGAGCCACCGTCCTCTTAAATCTTTCAAGCACCCTGCTTTTACTTGCTAATGATCTATTTACATCACCAAAGTTTTGCTGATGAGTATTTCATATGTGTCTGTTTATCACCCTAGTGCCCCTATTCTCTTGCCTGTTCACGTGTCACCATATTTTTTTTTTTTTGTTATCCACAATTAATCTTATAAATCTTTCAGTCATTCACTTAGAAAAGTGAAAGGATACCCTTGTGACTAAGGTGCAAGTCAGACAGTGTGCTTAAGTCTCAAAGTGGCTGGCTAAGAGATTTGATGGACAAGAAGGCATGACATGCAATGCAAGAAGAAAACACCTTTGTGCTTCACTGAATATCACTTCCTCCGCTGTTGGGAAGCAAGACCCACAAGACAGGCAGGTGTCCACTGTGGTTATATTCTTTGGTGGGAGGAGATATGGGTGCCCTGCACGGATTGTTTTGAGGATGGGTGAAGGAGCGGCCAGCACATAGTTGTCAGGTAAGAGTCTTTTACCTTACAGACCCGTGGTGCGACTCCTAGGATGCTTGCAGCAGTGGGCTCCATAGTCTGGGCAATCATGGAACTGTCAGAGTTGGAAGGGACCTCTAGAGATCGTCTAGTCCAACTCCCCTGCCAAAGCAGGATTGCACAGAGCACAGCACTCAGGACTGCATCCAGGTGGCGCTTGAAGGTCTCCAGAGAAGGGGACTCCACACCCTCCCTGGGCAGCCTCTGCCAGGGCTCTGACACCCTCACCAGAAAGAAGCTCTTTCGCATAGCTGAATGGAACTTCTCATGTCCCAGCTTGTGCCCACTGCCCCTCGTCCTGTCACTGAGAACCACTGAGAAGAGTCCAGCTCCACCCTCCTTCAACCCACCCTTCAGATCCTTGGGAGCATGAAGGTGGTCTCCCCTCAGCCTTTTCTTCTCCAGGCTCCAGAGTCCCAGCTCTCTCAGCCTTTCCTCATCAGGGAGATGCTCCAATCCCTCCAGCATCTCTGTTGCCCTATGCTGGACTCTCTCCAGTAGTTCCCTGTCTCTCTGGAACTGGGGAGCCCAGAACTGGGGACAAGATTCCAGTTGTGGCCTCCCCAGTGCAAAGCAGAGGGGGAGAATGACCTCCCTCCACCTCCTGGCCACACTTTTCCCTATGCAGCCCAGGATCCCATTGGCCTCTTGGCCACAAGGGCCTATTGCTGGCTCATGGGTAGTTTACTGTCTACTGTCTTAAGAGAGACCTCTTAAATACAAGAGTGGCCCAGTCACCTAGGAGCCAAGATCAGGTCCAGTTCAATAAAGACCAGCATTTAGCTTTTGGTGAAGTGGGGAAGTAAATTCTGTCAATGGCACACAAATAAGAGCTGGAATTGCCTTTGGTTTTTGGGATTAAAGACTTTTCTTCTCCTCATAGTGCCACTTTCATTTAACAAGGATGTCAGATTCTCAAAGCTAATACCAACCCAAGGAAGCCTGTAGTTTTCCTGGTCAGTACTACTTGATATAGATAAATAGTAAAGAGTACGTGAGTAAAAAGCCTTGTTGAGCTGGGAGGTGAATGTCAGAGGGATACACCCCCGGCTCAGGCTGGTTGTACAGTCAGCAAGCAGCTGAGTGCAAATGACAGAGAAGATGCTCCCTCCCTTCAGCAGCAGAGGAAAGGGGGTGGAAAAGGAAGGCACTTTTCTCTGCCGGAAAATCTTCATGTGCTGATCGTCGACACTCAGGTTTTAGATCTTCTGACAGAAAGCAAAGACTTAACCAATCAAGAAAATTAACAGTGATGAGGTTGAGGTTCAGCTCTGATATGAAGTGATTTAACACTTGGCTGTGCAAAATACCGAGCAAGAGAGTTGCCTTGTGCCTTCAGCCATGCAGAAAATCTCTGTGAAATTATCTAAAATAACGGCATCCTGTATGACCTTTCATCCCCAAGCCGTATGGTTTCAGCTGGCTGAAGCTGTGCCCACACAGTGCCCTGCACACGTGCGTAGGCAGAAGTATGTCAGGGGCTGCCCACCTTCTGTATGCAGGAGGCGACTGGTCGGGCACTCACAGATTTCAAGAGACTGAAATATTCCAGGTAGAATTTCTAGTTCAGGATGATTTCTTTTTTAAGTTTGATTTAAAGTCACGTAGGAAGCATGTTCCAGTTGAGAGCCAGTTTAATTGAACGAGAGGTTATAACTTCAGTGTTCTTTAGGCTGGGCTTTCAGTGAATAAAAGTGACTTCGGGTTTGCTTCAATGTAATTCACAATTCTTATTCATTCAGAAAATGAAGAGGATGGTGATTCCCATCTGACAGTTACCCTTTCACTAGCCTTCCTGCATTCTCCCTTCCTGTCACCTCCACAAAATAAACTGTGCTTGCTGTTCTATATAAAAGAAGTTTTCTTCTGAAAACATGCTTCAGTGAAATGCATGAAAGGATATTTTGTCTTTCCACCTTCTCCCTTTAGTTCCACAGACTGGGCAATGATTATTTTTTGATTGCATGTGTGGCCTGATAACTGTCAGAAGCAGAGATTCACCTGGGCAGTAGGGTTCCACACCATGGAGCCATGGTGGAACCAGAAAGAAAAGTTTTCAGCCGTAAAAAAGGACTGGGCAGCACGCTTGAAGATGTGTCAGTTAAATTATCTAATGGATTCTACACATAATTTGGCACTTAATTCAATACATTCTTACTGTACTTCCTTTTTGGAAGCCGGTGTTTTACGAGCTCAGATTTAGACTACATGGATGCCTACTGTTTTTATTCTTTGGGAACAAACCTTACAAATTTCCTCCGGCAGTGCAGATGAGCTGCCTCACACAGTTGTCACCCTCCTCCTGCCCAGCCTCAGGACAGAGGAACCCACTTCTTGCAGGACTGTTACGAACTCTGGACGATCAACTCTTATCGACAAAACGTTAAGGGTAACACATTACATCATGCAAGAAGCCAGGAAGTAGGCTGGTAGGCTGGCTCTTCTTACACTACAAATCTTTTGCGGAACAAAGATGACAAAACAGTATAAAAACTATCTAGCTTTTAGCAAACGAGAAACTACTTTCATTATTCATTTCCCTCAACATACACTTTTGACAAAAATGGCCATCTCCTGTCTTTTCAGCAAGGCCACATTAGCCTCTCAAATAAAAGAAAAAGTCAAAATAAAAGGAATTATTACTAGCAAGTGGCATTTTGTAAGGCAATGAGCAGAACAGATATGAGAATCCAGCAGAGAGAGACATTGCATGCCCCACTACTGTCAGAAAACGCTTTTTATAAAAGCAGCAACCAACCAAAATCACTCCAGTTCCTCCTTTTCTACCTGTTCTCAAGGAATGTCAATTTGCTACAGAAAGTTATTCCATTTCCAGCCATTTCCATTTTGGCCACACACAGTTGCTCCCCCTCTGCTGACATTGCTTTTGGCCACCCCCTAATTGTGCATCAATAAGCCAAGCTGGGGATCAACAGGGGGTCAGGATGCCCTGCTCCATCCTGCCATCTCTCCTCTGCCAGCAGTAGGCTCTAGGGAAGACACATGGGTGCGATGTGACATCTCAACCAGCCCCATGACTCCTGCAGGGATGTGGTTGCAGTGGTTTGGGCTCTCTGCCCAGGCACTCACAGCATTGGGAGGAAGCACACGAATTTGGAGATGGCTCACATCCATTTGATGACTCTAGCCAGAACCATAGCCTGGTGTCAGTATCCTCTCCCTCCCCAAAACCTGGTTGGGCTCTGCTAAGCAATGCCACTACCTGTCACCCCCACTCCCATGCCCTATCGGCCAATGGAGATGGGAGATACCCCCCGGTGAGCAGTGACCCCAGCAAATATCTTCTCTGCAGCACAGAGGCTGTGGTTTGGCTCGCAGGGCTGAAACGCAGTTGTTGGCTACAGTCCCCAGATGTCTTTCTCTGTTTACATTTCCCCCTATCAAGGCCTTTTTCTAACACCCGCAGTATCAGGGTTTGGCGGAGGCAGGGCGATGTCCTGGGACTACCTCAGACATCCATTTTCCAGCACACAGGCTGAGGGCTTTTGATGCCAGACAGCCTCGTAGGATGCAGAGGTGATTTTCTCTCTGAATTTGTTCTCCCTGTGTCTCCGGTTTGATATCTCAAACTCAGCACCAAACTCTTTCCCTGATAACTGTAACTAATGGCTTTTGTGATCCAGGGGGATGTTTCAGAAAGGACAGAACAGAGTATCTCACCAGGTCAGGGACCCCAGAGAGTTTTAGTGAACCGAAGTTAGCTCTTCCCAGGTCTGTGCCCCCCGTCTGCTGCTCACAGGCGTGCTGGTGCACCCTGCAAGCCTGAGCATACTTCCCTTTCTGAAGGAGACCGTGAGATGAGGGTGAAGAGGAGTGGGTGAAGAGGACAGCCAAAAGGTGGTGGGTGGGAGAAGAGATGGAAGGAGATAGCACAGTTGTTTGGGTGTGAGAAGAGGAACTCCTGTGATTCCTTCTTTAGTACTCCAAGAATTTCTCATAATAAATTCAGTGAAACCCACTCTACTCTCATGAGGGGTCCCAAGAAGTTTATTGGAAAACTACCTACTGATCCTTAGGACTCAAATGGTTCCGTGTGTCTGTGCCATGGCATCAGATTTGAGGGTGGCAGGGATGACTGGAAACTATATGGGCACTTGAATTTACAGCCCAGTTCCAAAAGTGACATAGATCCTTGGCAACTTTGCTCAGTGAGAAACAAAATAAAGAAAAGAAAAATAGCTGGGTAAACAACAATTCTGAAATTGGTATTAGTTTCCAGGTGCTTTAGAGAAAGAAAACTAAAATTATGTGTTTTGTTCTGACACTTCGGGCTACCTTTTCTTAAATTGAAACAAAATACCTGAAAATGAAATGTCAGTTTGTTTCAGGTTAGCCTAAAAACATCCTCTTCACTCCTGTAGTCCAACATGTCTTTTCCTAGTTGTGCATTAGGCATTAAAAAAGTAATTTTGTGGTAATACAGATTAACTCCTGTTTAAATCATGAGCCAAAATAATCCCCAAAATAATCCCATGTTCTTGCTGCTCAATTTAGACCCTCAATTTAGAGCCTCAGCAGAAGGTTGATAAACCCGGGCTTCCCCATCATGCCAGTATTCTTGAACACTTAATATACATGACAATATTTCCTTACAATTCCTAAGTTCCCAAATTCATAGATATACTTCTAAATAAACTAGCTTCATTTGCCGTGGGTGCTTATATCCCTTAAGTGGCTGAAACTCTCACTGAACCTGCTAGGTTGTTGTAATACTTGGCATCATTGAAATAAAAGCCAAATCAAGTGTTTAGAGCATATGGATGGCTTCCCAGATGGCTTTAAAAACTACATTTAGGGCACCATATTTCAATTTTTAATCCAGTTTTAGTATATTTGTTTATTTGTTCTGCGTGTTGAAAAATCTTAGTAGAAAGAGGCTGGAAAAAGGTTGGTTCAAAGCAAGCTGTCTTACTCTGTGACCTCCCCTCATCCACCAAGGCAGGAAGAGGGTTTCAGCTTATAACAAGCTGCGCCTGTTTTGATCAGCCAAAGATTTTCCACAGCCAGAGCCTAGCTTCAGCATTTACTCTGTAAACTCTGGATTGAGTCTGAAACTTGGCTAAAAGCTGCTAGAGACAGTGCTAGAGACAGTGCTCAGTGCACTGGGTGGAAGGTGCTACCACGTACAACATGAGGAGCACTAGAGATTGATATCCTGTATTACAAACAAAATTATTTGCACGTCACCTGTTGAATTTATCAGGAAGATTCTTCTAGTATTTCAAATCATAAAAATTTTTTTGGAAGAGTAGAACATCAGCACAACTAATTACTGCATGAATATTTTTAAATAGCCCTAATAATGCCTTCAGTGTCTCCCAATTTTTCAACCCAGAAGTGAGAAGTAAACATATTTACACCTCATGAAACGTATGGGCCATTTACAATTCAAAATATTTTCCTTGCCTTCTACTATGACTGAAAAGATCATAATAGCAGATTTGATTTTTTCTTTAATCCTTTTGAGAAATTGAATCAGTTCTGACATCTCTACTTCACTTTTTTTTCCAAAAAGTGAAATCTTTGAATCAATTTTTAATAAGACTCTAATTGACAAATCCATTGGAACATTAGTGAGCATTTAAATACTAATTAGCTAAGCCACTGCTAATCTCTCCTCAGCAGAGCTCACAGACACAAATGTCAATTAAACCTGAGTTTGTCCCCAAGGAAAGAAAGGTCAGAGGGTAATGTTCAGTCAGCTGTGAGATTATGTTAATGCAATGTTAGGAGTAGTAATCTCTGGGGGAAATAAAAAAAAAAAAAGGTAAACTTTCTTGAACTTTTTTTTTTTAATATATAATTACATTAACTATAGGGTGGAGACAGGAGAAACAAAGTAAGAATTACAAGAAGTGAATCAACAACTATTGTCTCTTCAGCAACAAACCAACCAACCATCAAACCATTGCCTAAGGAGCAAGGAGACAGTTCATTCCCTGCTTACCATTAAACCATTGAGTATCTCAGGCAAACTCCCACTTGTTTCCACCAGGCTAAGATTGAGGGTTTTATTTACTCCTGAAATCACTATAAAGTGTTTAAATTTGAGAGGTTTTTCCTCCTTCAATAGCCCCCACACACACACTTCCCAAAAGAAAAGCACAAAGAATCATAGAATTGTCTGAGTTGAAAGGGACCTTTAAGATCATCTAGTTCAACCACCAACCTCGCTGATAAAAAACAACCCATCACAAAACCGTGTCTTTAAGTACTATGTCAACCCAGGGATGGGGCCTCAACCCTCGCCCTGGGCAGCCCATTCCAAGGCTTCAGAACCCTTTCCCTGGAAACATTTTTCCTAATATCCATCCTAAACCTCCCCTGGTGTAAATTGAGGCCATTTCCTCTTGTCCCATGGCCTGTGACTTGGGAGAAGAGACTGACCCCCATTGGCTACACCCTCCTTTCAGGGAGTTGGAGAGAGCGAGAAGGTTTCCCCTCAGCCTCCTCATCTCAAGGCTGAACACTCCCAGCTCCCTTAGCCTCTCCTTACAAGACTTCTCCAGATCCCTCACCAACTCCATTGCCCTTCTCTGGACCCAAGCCCTGTGGATCTGTTTGCGCTCACTAGCAAACACAGGACAGCAAATCCAGTGGTGTGTGTTCACTTTGCTCTCCCAGTTTGCTCCCTTTTGCTTTTCAAAGCCCTTCATCCTCCACTTGGGTAGGTGGATGTTTGTGAACACACAAACAACCCCATTAAAACCAAGGATCTTTTCCTGCACTTCCAATTACAGTTTCATAAGTGCTTCAGGAGATCGAAGCCATAACTCATTAGGACTGGCAGCACAGGGGTATGTTTAAGTACAGGCTACAGTGTTCCTGCGGATTATTTATTTATGTTGCACTGATGGACTTCAGCACCTGTTTAAAGTTAAGAACTCACTTCCTCAACAAGGGACTCCAAATGCCTTCTTTTCTGGTTATATTTAACGTCTTTCCTTCCACACATGGTGTATTCCAAGGAGAGGTTGCCATGGAGCCTCAGAAGTGCAGCTCTACTGATAATGCAAAATCAATCATTTCAAACGAGGAGGGAAAGCACGTGATAGATGATTCCTGACCCCGACTGCCAGTGTGAGAAGTGTATAGATTAACAGCTCCCCCTTATCAGAATATGGTTCTTGTATCAGCCTGCTTTGCCAAAAATCTTATATTTTATATAAAATCTGTGTTAGAATATGGGCAGCAGCCTCCAGCACATACAATTGAAGTTAGAGCCAATATAAGGGCACATGGAAAAGGCAAACTGCTCCAGCAAGCGTTTTGAAAAGCCAAAACCACCAAAGTGAAATAGCCTGGTGAGGCCTAATGTGCAATATAGATTCTCCCTGCTCTTGGAAAGTTTTAGCATTAGAGCCTCTTAACTGTGCTTAAAAAGAAAAAAATAATAAAAAATAACCCAAATCCTACAAACCATTATCTTACAAAAGATTAAAAAATTCCCCCACATAAAATAAATGTATTCATGTACCATGCTAGTTAGCAAGCTAAGTATAAGTTGATTTATTTTGGAGCTTTAGACAAATCTCAGCAGAGAAAAATATTACAGCTTGCTGTCATAATTTCCTAAAGTTTTAAGTGTTCATAGATTTGTAACGTTCCAAGCTAGGAGGGGCCACTCTGTCATCCAGTCTGACCTGCTGTATATCACAGGTCATTACATTTCACCAAGTTACCTTTTGCATTGAATCCAATAAATCGTGTTTTACTAAAGACTATCTCCAGAAAGGCATCTGTCTGGATGTAAAGACTTTAGGAGCCAGAGAATCCACCACCACCCCCTCCCTCCACCCTGTCCCTAGTGTGTTCCAGTGATTAGGCTCACTCTAATAAAAACATGTGTTATTTTCAGCTTAATTTGTCCAGCTTCAGCTTCTAGCCACAGATTCAGGTTATGTTTCGCTTCACTGGACTGTAAAACCCTTTGGTGTTCAGCCTTCTCTTTCTGCGAAGATGCCTCTCTGGAGGACCTTTATGGAGGATAAACACACAGAAGAGCCTCCAAGTCATTCCTCTCTAACCCTAAATTTTGGTTTAAAGCTGTTTCTGCGCTCTCTGGGTACCTTACAAGCAGAACTTGCTGAACAGGCAGTATTTCAGTACCGTTCTCAGCAGCCCCAGCCACCGATGAGCTCAGAGCTCAGGAACATCTTTATTTGTGCAAAAAGTTACTGGACTTCTACACTGCAACCCCCTGCTTTCCTTCCAGTTCCAATATAACCAGTAGAGCCTTTCGCTTTTGAGGCTGCAGCCCCCTTTCTTGTAGATGAGGTCTGTATTTATTGATTCTAAGAGATACAAACTGGTATTTTGATTGCACCACTTCATTTCACGGGGCTATTCTCACCAAGTCATTCAGACTAGTTTATATCACTGCTTCACCTTCCTGACTTTTACCATTCAGACAGTCTTTGCCTTATCTCCAGATTACGATTTTCCTTCAACTCACAGATAAAGATGTTGAACTGGCAGGTCAAATACGAATCGCCGCTGAACCAAACCAGAAAAACCCGCATTCAATTAAAATTCCTCATTTACTTACAGCTCCTGCAAGGTTTAGTCCATCTAGTATATGTCTTATTAATGCTAATGTATTTCTGATAAACGGTAGCGTGATAGATACTTTACAAAACAGAGGACATCAGCTTCAATCTAAAAACTGATTTTAATTCTATTCCTGTCGTTGAATACTTCATTCATGAGCCTTGTAGAAACTCAGTGGTTATTTTGACTGAGCCTAGTGCTTGGTTAACTGGTTTAAGTTATCACACTTATTCTTTGTGGCTACTGACTGTTTAATATGTAAATATTGGCAGTCTTACAGAGTATCCTAGGTCTTCTGTGGTCCAAAATTCAGAGAAGATGAGCCCAAGATCACATATTTACTACCTGAAGAGAGCTGAAGAGTGATCAAGAGAGACTTCAGGGCCTTGGGAAGGTTAATAAGGGAGTCTGGGGTGCAGGTAATCTTTTCATCTGTTCTGCTAGTTATAGGCAGTGACTCTGAGAGAAGCAGTCATGCACAGTCTGTCAATATGTGGCTCCATGGCTGGTGTCACCACCACAGTTTTGGGGCTTTTGACAATGGGATGGCTTACACGGCACCAGACTTGCTGGCGTCAGGTGGGGTCCATCTTTCTTGAAAGGGGAAAAGGGTGTTCGCTCATGAGCTAGAAGGGCTTATTGACCAAGCTTTAAACTAGGCTTGTTGGGGGAGGAGCCAGCTGCCTTTACACAAATGCCATGAATTTGATGGATGGACCACTCAGTGGATAAGGAGCTGGTTGGGGTTGGCCACACTCAAAGGGTTGCAGTCAACAGCTCAATGTCCAAGTGTAAGCCAGTAATAAGTGTTGTTCCTCAGGGGTTGGTACTGGGACCACTGCTGTTTAACAAAGGAGGTTATTCTGTCCCTCTGCTCTACTCTGGTGAGACCCCACCTGGAGTCCTGTGTCCAGCTCTGGAGTCCTCAACACAGGAAGGACATGGACATGTTGGAACAGGTCCAGAGGAGGACCATGAAGATTATGGGAGGGCTAGAACACCTCTGCTATGAAGACAGGCTGAGTGAGTTGGGGTTGCTCAGCCTGGAGAAGACGTGGCTCCGGGGAGACCTTAGAGCAGCCTTCCAGTACCTGAAGAGGACCTACAAGAAAGATGGGGAGGGACTATTTATCAGGGAGTGTAGTAGCAGGATGAGAGGTAATGGTTTTAAATTGTACAAGAGGAAATTTAAACTAGATAAAAGGAAGAAATTCTTCACTCTGAGGGTGGTGAGACACTGGAGGTGTTCAAGGCCAGGTTGGATGGGGCTTTGAGCAACCTGGCCCTACTGGGAGGTGTCCCTGCCCATGGCAGGGGATTTGGATCTCAATGATCTTTAAGCTCCCTTCCAACTCTAACCATTCTATGATTCTGCAACTGCTTCAGCACACAAAGAATCACATTCATGTGGCCTTGCTTAAGTAATTCATGGGTCTTGAAGGAAGAAAAGCCTTGAAAAGAGCCAAAACCAGAGGACTCGGAAAGGAGTAAGGTGATGCTGCCTGATTAGTACAAGTGCAGATTATCCTCACTTGAGAACACTTACATCCTTCAGTCATTTTACATGAGAATCAGCTACTGAGTAAATGCAGCTGCCTGAAGATGCTATCTGAGCACAGAAGTCTGTAGGTCTAGAGAAGGCCTAGTAACTTTACCCCAAATGAATTAAAACAGATGTGGGGTATCTTCAGGCCAGGAAGACAAACGTATGTCTGAAATGCTTATTTTGCCATTCGTTCCAACACTGGCAGCCTTGAGTGGTGGAGCCTCAGGGGACTTATCAGCTCTTCTCCCACTTGAATCCCGCATGCCAGCAAGGAGCATATCCACATCGCCATCCCATATGTCTGCCTGTCATCCTGCAGTATCTTGTTGGGTTCCAGGCCTTTTCCTTAAAATTATCACGTTCCACTTCCAATCACTGCGTGTCTAAATCATGCTCGCCAAAACTGATAGAGTTGCAATTTTGACATGTCAAAATCATTACACAAGCAGAAAACTCCTTGTTCCCAATGGCTTCCCCTCTGGCATGGACAACACCGTCCGATAAAGTCTACATTTGCTCCAAAACTAAAATGATGCAGATGCATTTTTATACTGCACAAGAGAGAACACAGCTGTAAGAGTTACACAAAAAGTCCTGACTTCAACTCTAATCTTCAGATAACTCCTGCTATGTAACAACATGCTCAGTACCAGGGGAAATATCAAAGGATGCTTCCAAATTATATTTTCACATAAAAACTTGCTAAGCAGCAGACCAAATCCTCAGCTGGCCTGCCTCAGTGAAGCCACAGAAGTTTATTTCACTGAGAATCTGGTTCAGCATCACGTACATAGAACCACCGTGGATTGCTCGCCACTAACAAGTAATGAAATAAGAAGAAAGTCTGTAGGACTATAGCAAAGTATCTGGGGATTTACCTGTAGCTGTCTTGATCTCTTAAATCCTGCAGAAACTAGGGCCTGAGATGACGGCCACAGTGTGGAAACATAGATTGATTAGATACCTAATCTGCACCATGTCTTTCATCCCGGAGTGGTTGTCCAAACATTATTGTCACAGCTTGCTTTCCCTGATAGCTTTCCTGGTACGTGATCACCCTGTTTCCCAGAGTCTTGGCCATGGCTGGATGCACACCATAGTTGGAGCTCTTTTATGTTTCCTAGGCACATACTTATCTGGATCCACAAAATTTTGGGGCTTTGTAGGACAGGATGACCTGGAGTGGTCAGCCTTCAAGCATGAGGAACTGGCACTTTCCCTGTCTGCAAGAAGTTTGGAGGAGGGTGAAGCCTGAGGAAGTGGAAGCCTGAGGACCAGCAGTCCCTGCTGGACCTCTCCATGGGCAGTGGGGATGGGTGAGTTAGATTGCCATCCCTGAGACTGAGCCCTGGTCTACTTATAAAAGGGGGCTTTTGCTCCCTCCATACCACCCAGTACATCATATATAACAGACACTTCTGCGGACACCACCAGACAGGTCTCTCTCCTCTCTGCAGGGACCATTCCCATCATCAGCTGTGCTCTCCTTACACTGTACTTCGTGACACAAGAGAAACAAGGTGCCCAAAACAGGGCATGGGCTTTGCTTAGCTGGACAGCATCCATACACCCTTAAAACTGTAAATCAAGGTACCTTGTAGATCCCAAACTTTTCATTCGTGACACTCACCAGTCCAGCAGAGCCTAGATAGCACCCTTAGATTTTCAATATTTGCCTGATATGCAAGGAAAGCATCAGTTTGGGGGTTTGTTTGAATGCAGTCCATTTTACAGCTGGAATTTGGACCACCACTCCTTTCCTTCTGCTGTCCCTCCTTCTCCTCACTCACTATCTGACCTTTGCTACTGCCCCCATTCACCCTTTCAGTGATGAGCCCTGTGCACCCAGCGCATCAGCCCCATGGTCTCCAACCAAAGCCAGAGGACCCCTCCTCCTCCATGGGTCATCAGCCAAGCACAGGCAGCTCCAGACCCTCCATGGCGCCGGAGCCATGCACTGCCTTTCCTCTGCAGAGAGGGCAAAGGACCGCTGCTGTGCAATCCACAGAAATCTCCTTTGGCATGTTAATACCACACTAGCAAGCTGCAGTTTGCAGCAGTTCCCACATCCTGGATAAAACTCCCTCCCTCCTCTGATTACTGCTAACTCATACTTTCCAGACCTGATTTATTCCAGGCCTCGTAAAAATGCTTCAGAGCAGCCAAAGCATGTTGCCTTCAGAGCACACCAGATTCCTTCCAGTATCAGGTATTTTAAGACGACTTGTCCTTGGGGAGGATGCCTCTCCCAGTCCAATTCCTACACACAAAGGTTTTACACTTACCTTAAATCACACAAGGTGTCAGTTGGGCCAAACTATCATCACTACTATTATTATTAGCACTGTCAGGGTCAGGATTTGCTTATTCTGGTCCCTGCCTCTGGCTCTGAATGGGCAAAAAAGAGAGGAAGGATGGGAGGAGGGAGGAAACAGCTGCCTTTCATGGGACCTTGGCAAAGAGAGTGGCAGCAGCTGGAGTAAGATGTTAGACTCTCCTAAATCTCTGCCTAGCACCCTGTGCATTTGGTCACTGACTCATTCTGCATCTCCACAGATGTCCTTCTCATATTCTGCATATACTTTCCAGGAGCCACAGGAACTTAAGCAAGGTGCAAGTCACTGCAGGTGACTGCAGAGCAGCTAGCCTACCATTAGCCAAACCTGTCTTTGATGAATACATACCTTCATCTCAGCGGGCCAGGGGCAAGTGGAGGAGGTCACCTCCCCATGCTCAGCTAGGACTAGGGTATGCTGCTCCTAAGATTGTGTCTCCAGCCCTGTATTCTCCTTGAAAGCAAGGACACTGAAAAATTGGATTTGCCACCCACCCTGACCAACTACTTTCACTCCGCCCATTACCAGTTCGTTTTTAGCTGCTCTCTGTTGATTGTAACACACTAAAAAATGGACCATTGTCTTCCACTGGCACTACTCTACAACAGAAAAACATACAGAGGTAGCAGTATACTAAAGCAGAGCTGAGCGGCAGCAAAACATCTCCCTGTTGCACCCCAAGGAGAGGGTCTACTAAGAAGCAGCAAGCTGAGCCTCACCTGGCTTCTCTGGATCCCCCAAAATCCTCATCCTGTTCCTTCAAAGACTCCACAAATCATCTAGAGAAATGAACCAGAGAGAACAAGCAACCTTAAACACTCCCATATGTAAACATGCTCCCATAACAATGAAAATGGAATATACCCAGCAATTAAAGCCCTTGACTTTCTAATAACTTGGCTGGTGGGAAAACAGATAGGTGATGAAAGAAGAGTAGAACACAGACCCTACATTTTCTTGTTTCCTACAGCCCTGACCAGTGCATCCCTTCCTCCCCCAACAGAGCAGTATCTCACACTCCTGCCTTTTAGGGCTGGCACCCATCACACAAGGGGCTGTGCAGGCACAGAGGAAAGGATTAGTCCTTGCTCCAGCCATTTTGTAAACTAAACACTGTTTAGACTAATTGAAGTTACTCATTCCTACTACCACACTTGCTTTTGAGGGGTAATGAAGATGTGTGGGTCCTTTTGCTTCACTTTATATCCTATAGGCACATGTTAGCCTTGCATAAATACAACGCATACATTAATTTAAGGAGGAAGAGTCACCTACTTCAAAGGATGTTAGATACAGTCCTCTGAGTATGATTAAAACCAGCAGGACTATTCAGTGGGCTCTGGATAAAGCCCTGCTTTACAGGGTTTCCATGCTGACAGATGAGTCCGGCTTCAGCAGCACTTTTCTCCCTGAAACAGCAGATCCCCATCATTCCTGACACCAGGCAGGACACCATAGCAAACAATCAGAGGTCTGCAGTGAACAATGTCTCTCCCTAGCCAAAAGCCCATTCCATAGACTTTAACATAATAAGTTATTGTCTTCTTAGAAAGCAGCAGACACCCTGATTGCCCTCATTAAGGAAGCAGGACAATTTTTTTCTATAAAACTTCAGCCTTCATAAATGTTGTAACTGCTCCAAAGGGAGAAGTGGAGTAGTTTAGTAGCCAGAGGACAAATTCACAGCTTCCCCATATGCTGTTGCCCAACTGGGGGAAAAATTAAAGGAGAGGGAGAAAATTGCAATGTTCAGCTTCCCATTTTCTTTTTTTATTTTTCCTTCTTGTTTTCCTTTTGAGAACGCCGTTCCCGCCATGGGGCAGTGGATCACTGGAGGGATGGTTTTCCTTCCATCAACCAGACCAAACGCATCAGCTCACTCTCCAGGCTCATGGCAAAACATCCTCAGTCAAGGCCCTTGGCCTTTAAGATCCACTGCCCCTAAATATCTGCCACAACCCCCACTTGGCAAGCTGCAACCTGTATTATAAGGTTTTTTGGCCTAATCTGCTTCTTAATTATGTTTAATTTTTAATTTGTCACCACGAGGGCAGGCAAGTGCTTAACTAGAACTGATCTGATGGGGCTGGCATGGCAATACTAGCAACAAGCCTCAATTCTGGGAGCTTTTTCTTTACAATGTTATTCTTCATGCACAAGGACTGTTGGCTTTGAGACTGAACTCTACTCAGTGGGTTTCCATCTCACATAATGATCTTCTCTTCCCTTATTCCATGTTTTTGTTCTCTTCATTAACAAGTAATCACACCCAGTATCTGCAGTCTCTCAAGCACAGAAATACTCGTATTTTGGCACAAAGTCTTGTACCTGGTTATTCTAGCACGTATTTTCTGGGTATGAATGCATAAAACATCTGAGGTCTGATGCTTTGGGGTTGCAACGGCGATCTAACATTGAAAATGCCCTATGGGGAACTTATATTTTTTACTGTGGCTTTGTTTACTTGTTTATTGAACAGAATTGGTTTAATTATTAGCTATTCAGATTTATAAGTTATATAAATCTAAATAATTCCATAACCAAAAGGCAGAGAGAGACCCTGAGGCTCTGGGGTTTGGTAAGATTAAATCAGCTGTGTGTTAACTATGTTTTAAAACATTTGATCAAAGTGCATTCAGCAGATTCCTCCAAAGACATCCCACCCTCTTTGCTCACCATGCTCCAGTCTGCTATGGTTTTCTACAGGAGTGGTGGTTGCACATGTCTACAATAACTTCAATTTGTCCACTAACTATTCTCGTGCAAGACTTTTGCATGAAGAGAACCTTGGTCTGGAAGTGGTCACTCCAAAAACCAGGTACATAAAGAGTTGCCAAAGCAACAGGGATGCTTCCTTTCCCCGCCCCCCCTCACTTAAAGTTTCAGCGTGACCAAATGAAGCCTTCTCTTACAGCATTGCTCTTCAAAAATACAAATCAGAATTTCAGGGAGTGTGTTGCCTGTTTACTATCTCCTTGCAACCCTCTATTCCTTTCACATAACAGTATATTTTAATCCACTTTTTGTCTACTTGCTGTACAACTGCTTTCCCCTAACCGAGCAGGTAGTTCTTCATGGTGCTCCTTTTCTGCTTTTACAGAAATTATAGCGGAAAAATAAACTCAGGCAATGGCTTATCACAGTTTTGCTGTCCCAGTTTAAAATAAGCTAGACCTTTTGAACAATTTCTAGGCATCCGTTTGTTACAAGCATTGTGTTCTTTTGCACAACATGCACTCCTCCAATTCTTCTATTCCTCCTCCTATTTTAGTGGCAAGGTGAATTTTTTGCAATTTTGTACCAAAACCAGGGAACCAGAGGGAGAATTCTCTTGAAATGCCTCTATCCAACTTTGTGAAGCAGGCTACCCAGACCTATTGCCTTTACATCCACAGCAAACAGGAGCAGCATCCCTGAAATAGCAGAAAGAGCGAAGGAGAACCAGATGCATGGCATTAAATAGCGACTGCACTGACGTTTATGTGTGTATGTGTGTGTACAAACCTGCCCAGCTAGAGCTTCTGTGGTATTTGAAGGGATGGTAAACCCTGAAGAGCCTGAATGTTCACAGGGGAGCTTATCAGTTGTTGATGAGGCCCTGTCCAGCCTTGCAGACAGCCAGTTTCCTTCTGCACTGGGGCACCAGTTTGCTGTGGAGCCAGCAGAAAGGTGATAAGCTGGGGAGAAGATTTTTTAGGAGTCTTGCCTATCTTTCACACCAAGTGGCCAGAGCACATTTTCCACAGTTGCCACTTACAGATAGGCTTTCTGCTCCCGGATAAGGTCAAGAAAGAAATAGGAAAATGGGTTCCAGTTTGCTTCCTCTCACAGTCCCATAGGAGACTGAGGTTAGACCAGACTTTTTTCTCCCCCCTGCCCCCCTTTTTTTAAATATATAAATCTTCCAGAGCTTATAACTGTACCAGACAAGGTAGCTACGGAGTCGACTCGGAGCGAGAGACAGATTTCAGACTGGCTATCGGCAATTCCCTGTCTGCAACTGCCAGGCAGGAAAAGGCTGCGAGTTCTGCCAGTTGATAGCAAAAGCCTCTGCTAAACTGAGCTGCAAAACTTTTCCAAGCCTCTCAGAGGAGAGAGGTTATCACAAAGCTTACCTTTTGCCAAACTCCAACCGACAATTTTTTGGGTTGGGCACCAAGGTTAAGTGTGATGGTAGAGCAGGACAGTATCACTGCTTCAGCAGGAAAAGCAGCATGCAATGTCCACCAGCCACATCCCTCGCTCCCTGGGCTGTTTCTCTGGATACTGTGGGAAATGCAGACATGGAGTGGCTGAGGTTAGCATTCAGGGGAAATAACATTAGGAAACTCCAGGAGAAGGGCTTAAGCTAATGTCTGAGGTTGCTGCATCTTCATCTTTGGTCCTTGCTGTGAACATTTGATTCCCTTGCAACTGCTAAAGCATACCAGAGTGTAATCCTGGTCACTGCCTTCCAGGGCTGCAAACTTGCACTTGCAGGTTAAAACATTTTACCTTCAACTTCTGAAAATGACAAACATATATTTTTGTTTAACCCTCCCCTGGGGATAGCCCTACTAGTGCCTAACGCCACATGATGACTAGAAATGTGATGTCCTGCAGGACCATGGTGGTATTGCATCGAGCAGAAAGCTTGCTTTTCCAGCAGAAACTGCTAACGGCAGCTTTGCATCAGCCCCTCTAAGCATCTAAATAAGCCACCCTCGTTACTGCCTTCCACCAAAAAGCCTCCCAACAGAAGAAAGAGATTTGAGAAAAAGGCTACGTGATGCTTCAAAGGCTTAGCTGAATCTTTACTGCTCTAAGGCATGAATGAATTTGAAATAATGGAGTCTTGCATTTGAGAGCTGCTGTGCCAACCCTTTTGAGTACTGCCAGCATTTTGGGGTCAACGTGTTAACAAGGAAACAGCTGAGGGGGAAAAAAGGATTTCAAAAGTTTCATTCCTAGTTCAGTCTATCTCTGGAGTCTGAGTGCTGAATTTTCAAACCGCCCATGTGCTGCCATCTCTTCCAGTTCATGAAAGTCTGGTATCTTCCACTTCTTGCCAACATAGACCAAACACCTCTCAGCCAAGCTCCTCTTCCTGCAAGCTCCTTTGCCAGTTTTGTCCTGCTCATGCATGGAGGTTATCCCCAAAATATGTTTGTGTTTGTGCCAGGCATCGAGGTGGCCTCAATGAGTACCAGAAAATAGCTCTCCCACCTCTAGGTCATGAAGGCAGTAGAAAAAGGAGCTTATTTAGATTTTCACATGGTTTCCACCCAGCCTTGTAGTCCCGGACCAGGTTTCTCCCACCCGGTGCTGCCAGCATTCTCCACAGCTGGCAGCTACCACAGCCCTGGCAGCTTCACCCTGAGGCATGTCAGAGCCTTTGCGGCCCCACACTGGTCCTTCATAAAGTGATAACACCTCCAATTAGCACTGAGACCCCCCCTAAAAGGGGGGGTAGAAGCAGGATGAGGGGACATGGAGGTGGCTCAGCTGGGGTCATTGCAATCCCAGTGGTAATGAGGCACTGGGGCTGGAACAAGTTGAAGCTGGGAGATAAGAGAGGGCAAGAGGGGAATGCTTTGCTGACAGTAAAGAAATATGTCTGGGACTAATGTCTAGTGCCAGTGATATTTTAATCTCATTGGCAGGGAGCTGCTCTTCCAGGCGGGCAGAATTAATTTGGTGCTTTTGGTGTCTTCCCTCGGATGGATGGGCAGATGAAGGAGAACGTTCCCTCTGCTGCACGCCACACTGGCCCTGGAGGTGGAAAAATATTCCCCGACCTGGCAATCAAGAATTCATTAAGGAAAAATAAACCTGAGGCCCAATTTTCCCTTGGGGCAACTGCTATGTTGGTGTCACTAGTAACCTCAGTGAAGTGGCTCCTGACCCGTGTGGTACAAAGAAGGGAAGAGACAAGCCTGCAGACTCCCAGGCCCCCGCTCCTATTTAGCGGTGGCAATTAACGAAGCACCGCCACGGCTGAATTGCTCACTGCAAGACCACCTCCATGACCCCTGTCTGTCAGCAGCCACAACAGCACTTTGGACCTGGGCAAAGTGTTCTTGGTGCTACCAGGAAAGCTCAGTGCAGGGGTGTAAATCCATCACTCAGAAGGGCACAACATCAGATGATGGTATTCCTGTTTCATGGGCTGCACCCAAAAAGTTACCACCTACAGAACAGAAGAGGGGGTTTTGCCCCTTTACGCCTACAGACACCCAATGGAACTACACACATTCACAAGATCACCCCTTGGAGAGCCATCAATGTCACAAAGACAGACATGGTACCATCACAGCCACAGCAGTGTCTTTCTACATTCCCATTTGCAAAACACTTGTTCCTCACAATACCTTGATGTGGTTTTTGTGCAGTATTTCCCAGCGACGCAAAGATAAGAGATCGGCACAACCTGCAAACCCCTTCCCCAGCACAAAAACTTGTTATCTTACAAGATTGTCTTCTACCAAAGAGATTTTACCAATTCTTATACATGATAATGAAATAGCTGAAAATATAGGGTGTAGGGAAGAGTAATATTCTGATTGAATTCATACCACTTTCTACAGTTCCTAACTTGATGACTGTCTAACAATTAAAAAAATAAATAAAATAGTTGTATAAATTGTTTGGGCAGGGTGCTTGTGATAGCTAAATTAGTCTGGGGACTAACAAAGCATCTCAGTTCAGCTCAGGGGATAAGAGGAGCTCCGACCATCCCTTCTATGTAGGTGGATCAGTCTCAGTACCTGCTGCCATCACCCAGTTCAGCCTTTATGCCTGGTGACAATGTTCACCCTGAGTATTCACCTGGCACAACCAGATGGATTCTCATTATGGATGGACAAGGAAGGAAAAACATGATTTGGATCTAGTTTCATTTCTGGAACATCAAAGGGTGATCTAAGGGAAGGAAAAAAACACGTTCAATTTACTCCTTGCAAGATAAAGACACTGGGCCTGGAGACATGCTACTTTAATTTGTCAGTGTATCGCATGCTACTTCTGAGAGCTTTTACTGTAAAGAGCCTCCACTGTGGTCCAAAACAATAATAGCATATTTGTCAGGCAGGAAGAAAATCTACAGTTCCATTATGCTGAGGGACACCAAAAACTGGAGAACAGACAGTGGAAAAAACACATTACTCCAGCCTGGGAGCAGAGGTCTGCCAAATCCAGAGAATGGAAAACAAAAAGGCCGTAACCTATACTGGATAATATCAGAGACTACAGTAAAAAGGTTAAAAGAAATCATCCCTTTCTACCACGTGTTTATTGCCTGTCTTTGTTTAGGCTTACAAGCCTGAAGGCTCATTTTTCCCTCTTGATCACTAGTTCGGGGGATATTTTTTTTTGCCATTGTTTTGTCCAAGATGCTGCTTTTCTTCAAAGAGCTCACACAGACTTCAGTGCAGGGTTAGGACGATGGTCACTGCAGGAGAGGAAATGCCAAGTAAGTATGAAAAAGGGGGGAGAAAAAAATCCCACATCCCAGCTGAGACCACTCCAGCAATGGAGACATGCACAGGCTCCCTCGTAAAATGTGACAATCAATATAACAAAGAGAAATTAAATTCTTGGCAACCTTCTGATAGACACTGTGCGTGCTGGGCCTGAATATTCCTCGTCTTCCTCTCTGCCTTAAGAGGGGGACGTTATTTGAACCAAACACAAAGCTAAGCCTGTCAATAAAGATTCATGGGCTTGCTGACAAAGTCCAGCAGTTGCCGGCAGCACCTTCACAGAGAGACTCATGGAAGGCAGGAGCACAGGAGGTGCTCAAGAAAGCATCACTCAGACTGATGGGGGCTAACCACTGCATGTGTTTGCCTAAACTATGAGCTAATCGAGGTGGGAAATAACTTCTCAGTAAGACAGACACTCCTCCTGATCTTGATTAACTCTCTTTGTATTGTGGTTTGCAGAAATATGTCAGTGTTCTCCATCAATCTGCCAGCAAGTCTTTTCTCCAACATATTTCAGCTTGCTACTTGGCCTTTCACCGTGGATAGGTGCTGCCACAGCTGACAGAGCTCCCGCATGACATCAGGGAGCAGTGCTACCTCTTCCTGTTGGTGCCAACCTTCCTCCTTCATGGTAAAAAATGAAACTAATCAGCAACTTAAAAAATAAAATAAAATAAAATAAAAAATGTTGCCCTAGAATAGCTGCAGTTGTGCATTTGGAAGTGAACACATCTCAGGTATCTTCTCAATCCTTCCTAGGACTGAGAACAGTTATAAAAAGCCAGTGTCAGGGATGATGCCACTGAAGAGTGCTGGTGCTGCTTTGAACACGTATCTGTAACTGCCAAGTACAATTTTAACTCTTAAAACTATTATTTTTCTTGAAATTGGTAGGGATGTTATGACATCTCAGAAAGGCCATTTTCACTGGACTCAGGAAGAACTGAAGCTGCAAAGGCAGGTTGGGAAACACTTGGTGGGGCAGCCTCATGGGAAACGAGCTCGGCCTTACAGCTGACTGTGGCTACTCAAAGCAGCAATCGTGCCTCTGTAGACTCTTTGGCACATCACTGTGCCCTCTGTACTCCTGAGGGTGCCCCACTGGAGTACTGCATTAAGTATTGGCACAGCACTTCAGGCAAAAGTAAAGATTTCTCAGTTGTTCAGACAAAATGCATTTACAGTTACAAAACAGAACCATAGAACAGCTAGAATTGGAAGGGACCTTCAAGATCATCCAGTTCCAACTCCACTGCCCTGGGCAGGGATACCTCCCACCAGACCAGGTTGCTCCAAGCCCCATCCAGCGTGGCCTTGAGCCCCTCCTGGGATGGGGCAGCCACAGCTTCTCTGGGCAACCTGTTCCAGTGCCTCACCACCCTCACAGCAAAGAATTTCTTCCTAAGATCTCATCTAAATCTCCCCTCTTTCATATTAAAACCACTACCTCTCATCCTATCGCTCCACTCCCTGTAAGAGTCCCTTCTCCAGCTCTCTTGTAACTCCCTTCAGTTCCTGGAAGGCTGCAATAAGATCTCCCCAGAGCCTTCTCTTCTCCAGGCTGAACAACCTCAACTCTCACAGCCTGTCTTCATAGCAGAGGTGCTCCAACCCTCTGAACATCTTTGTGACCCTCCTCTGGACCAGTTCCAGCAGGTCCACATCCTTCCAGTGTTGAGGACTCTAGAGCTGGACACAGTACCCTAGGGTGGGGTCTCACCAGAGTAGAGTCGGGGAGTAGAATCACCTCCTGTGACCTGCTGGTCATGTTTCTCTTGATGCAGCCCAGGATGGGGTTGGCTTTCTGGGCTGCCAGTGTACACTGCTGGCTCATGTGGAGCTTCTCATCCACAAGCACTCCCCAAGTCCTTGACAGGACAAGGGAAACAAACAGTTTCCTTCAAACAGCTTGAGGGAAGGCAAAAAGGGACCCAGGATGGGGAAAGCTAGGTTGAAAGGCATTCTCTAAAAACCTTCTTGTGCCTCTAGACCCTTCCACATACTATTTTCCTAGGGCACCCTCCTTTTTCTGGACCACTATGTTCCTCTGCTATGGGAACTGGGCATCTTCTGCAAGCAGACATGGGGACTAGGGAGTCTAGAAGAGGTCATAGAGAGATCAAGCGGAGACTAGAAAATGTGGCTTTGAAGGAAAGGTCAAAAGAATCAAAATACCCGTTGTGCTTTTTTAAAAGAGGAAAGGATATTAGATTTGCTCATTCCCTATCAGAAACTATACACTATACATTAAAAAAAATAAAAAGGGAGAATGTTAAATAAGTCTACACATACCTCAGACTACAACATATATTGGCTTCAGGTTGGGTTGTCAGACAAATGGCTCATTGTGAATGTTCTGTATACTTTCTTTTGGAAAGGCCTCCTTTCAACGTGTCTCTACACAGCATCTAGTTCAGCAAGGCCCTGCTCCAAAATGAATGTCTTCAGGCAACAATGCAGAAGCCCACTTCAGAGAAGCTAGCCAGTTTTAAAAGGCTGGAATTGTTGGCACAGAATGTTCAACTTGCTTAATCTGTTATTTGGTCATCACTAAGTCTACATAATATTCAAGATCCAGAAGAAAAGCATTCTGAAAATCCACATCTAATTTTTTTTTTTTATTTCCCTGGAATTTAGTGGTTGGCATTTGAAAATCATACCTGGCCATGTCAGATGATGAAAAGAAATAAAGACCAAGAGTATAGAGTGCTACTAAGCTAAAAATGGCTGTGCTTATTTTAGTTTTGGGGGTTTAAGTCCATCAAAAGAAAGAATCTCCTTCCTAAATGTAGCTGTATAGCTAGAAGTTATTCTTTTATCATCTTTTTCATCTTTTATCACCACTGCAGAGCCTGCGTGTCTTCCTGCTGTACCATAAAATGTCCAACTACCTTTTCTCCTCCTTTCCTTGGGGGAGGATGCAGATGCAAATCCTAACATTATCACGAGGGAGGACCATGCAGAGAAAGGTGAGCATACAAATGACACACAAAAGCCAAATAAAGGTTTCTAAACTGGACATTTCGTAATGTATCTTCTTATCTTCTTAGTGGGTAAATGAACAGGTTAGTTTTTCTAAACTCCTCAAAATAGCTTTGTTCCTTCATACTTTGGGCAGGATGCTTTTTAAAATGCAAATGTTATTGAAGGGCTTGCTTTCTTGTAGGTGACAGAGCCAAAAGGGGCATAAACCTTCAATCACCTTACAACTTTGTTGATCCACACCAACAGACAGAGAGGATTTTCTCTGCCACTTTTTTTTTTTTTTTTTAAAGATAGGATGGGTTAATTTCCCAGTTCTACACAATTTATCTGTGCTGAGCTGGAAGAGTGTTGAGTGGGAAAGGGTTTCATTGTCCACTAGGGCCTTATGGCTCTTCAACACCCACCACTTCTGCCTCATGTCAAAGAAAAGCAAATAGGTTTATTAAATAGCTGTCAGGCCGAATGAGGCTGTACAGAGAACAAACAGAAGGGAAATTGGATTAGAGGCAGACTACATGCCACACTAAACAAGGGTACAGATTTACGGCTTTCTCTGCAGAACTGGACAAAGGACTTTGAAGATGAGTTTTGAGGAGGGGGAACTGAAGTCTAGGGAAGAAGGGGTAGGCGACCTGTCCAGCCCCAGCAGGGCAGCAGCCGTCCTCCTCCATAGCTGGGAGTGCAGAGGTGAAGGTACCCCTCCTCTTCCAAGCTGCTGGCTGTATTTCTCCAGCACATCCTTTCAGCGTGTGAATAGAAAGCATACCCAGGCTGCCCACTGCCCCCTGCCCACCTCCCTCAGGGAAGATGCCTTCACCCTGACCTTCCCAGGTGTCAGTCCTGAATCACACCATCTAGCCCCAGTACAGGCAACAAGAGGGAAAAGGAGTCACGGTAGAGCTACAGAGAATTAAACTTTCCCTGATAAAAGCTTTGGCTCACAGGCAGGCTCAGAGAGGATGGGCTCTTTTGCAAGTGGCTGATAGTTATTCCCAGAGAGATCCTGGCTAAATTCTCACTGCAGAGAAGGAAGTGCCAAAATATTTTCAAGTTGTTTTTAGCTGGAAGAAAAGGAATGAAAAATGGGGACATACTCACCAAAGGGACTACACGGGCTGGTAGTGTCAGAAGGATAATAATGCACCGAGAGATATAAGGAGCTATGTGTTTTGGGGCTGGAAAGCTGCAGATCTGCATGCTACTGGCTGCTGGCTACATGTGCAGTAACTGGAATTGACTACTACCTGTGTTACTATAGCAGCCTAGACATTTCTCTTTTTGGGTCTTTCTTTCTATGGTCTCTCTGGCTCTTTCTGGTCTCTTTCTATGCCACATCACCAAGAACACAGTAACTAACTCCATCATGAAAAGCAGCAGGTCTTGAACTGTTACTCTCGCATCCGTCTTCAAAATGCATAGTTTTGATCTCCTACATCCAAGTCAGGATACAGCAAAGAGCTAGATCCCATATGCTCCTATGCGCTTAGGTCCAAGACCAAGTAACCTCTCCGGGCCTTTGACTCAGCAACTCACATCCAAACCCCACCAGGCAGGTTGGATTTTCTTTACACCCCTGACTCAGAACAGCAGCACCATCATCATGACAGCATCAGGCTTCAGGAGCGTAGAACCCCTCCAATGTCTTCATCATTGTTAAAACCTAATTTCTGTCTTTATAATAGTGCAGAGGGCGAGTTTTTCCCTATAAGAAGTTGGCAGTTTTTAATTTTATGTTTCAATTTCTTGCTTCTTAACCATAAGAAACTCCTTCCAGCAGAAATGCACAATAAAAGTGTCAGCAGGTGCAATTCTGCACTTTTCTACAAGTTTCCAAGTTGCCATTCTCCTAGTGACAACATATCTTTCCACGTCATCACTCACTCAGTTTGAATTTGCCTACCACCCTCTGAGTTATTTAAGCTCATGGTGGCTGTAGGGTTTTCTACAGTGCTTGACTGTATCGCATGCTGTGACATTTATCTCACACCCAGTGATTTCAAAGATCATTTATCCTCTTATCAGTGTGCACATGAAGATGTTTTTGATTATTTAAATCAAAGGAATTTTCCTCTCAAGAGCAGCTGTGAAGATTACCACCAGGCATTCAATACATCACCTGCAGTGGTGCAAAGACAACCTTGACATGATGCAACAAGAAGAAGGGTCCTTGTACCATAATCTCCAACGCAAGCTCA
The DNA here is from genome assembly GCA_013400375.1 of Thinocorus orbignyianus. NCBI lineage: Eukaryota > Metazoa > Chordata > Aves > Ciconiiformes > Thinocoridae > Thinocorus > Thinocorus orbignyianus. The sequence continues at coordinate 639,908 of VXBW01006303.1, read as the reverse complement.
TCTAATGAGGTCTCAAAGGGTGTAATATAGCCTCACATATAGCTGATCCATTGAGTCACCCTTCATACAGCCTCCAAGATACAAACCTTGTTTCTTCTGTATTCCAAAAAAAGATACTCTGACAAATGAACCAGTGAAATTCTTTTAAGAGCCTCTGTATTAGCATCTGTAAGACGGTGACTGAGAGCACAAAGAGGGGTTTCAAGGCCAGGCTGGATGCAGGCCAGGCTTGGAGCAGCCTGGTCTGATGGTAAGTGTTGGAACTGGGTGATCTTTAAGATCCCTTCCAACTTTAACCATTCTATGATTGTGAGAGAGCCCAGGCAAAATCTGGATCAAGAGTTATTTCACTTACAAGAGGTCATATTTCTTTAATCTGAACATTGTGAAAATGCAAAAGCTTCCTCTCCTTCTCCCCACCAGTTTTTCAGGAGCCAACACTATTGTTACCAGAGAGTGGTTCAAAGTTTCTGTGATGTACCACAGGAATCAGAAGCAAAAGGCTGGTTTCAAATGCATTTTTTGCTATGATTCAAGTTGGTTTGGTTTGGGGTGCTGTGGCCACGCTTAATTTTACAGTCATGTTACATGCTGATTGATCTTACTTTTTTTTTATTATATTATTATTTCACTAACAGAAAGCATGGGTACCTTGCTCATGAATTATCTAAACAGTTTCAGTTGTCTTGATAATGAAACTTAAATCAGAGGACAAGCTGATTCGTAGCATATTTGTAAAATATTACACATATGCCTGCACTGACAAAAGAGCATTCAAGCCAAACGTTGTAGGTTTTAGCTTGTTTGCTTGAAATAGGAAGCCTAGAACTGGGCACTCAGGCAGTAGCTAGAAAATAGACCTATCCAGGGATAGAAGATTGACCTTACGTGGGGCTGAGAACAGGATGGGAGAAAGATTTTGAGGAAGCCATGACTGTCGGTAAGACTCCTTCCTCGGCATCAGTGGTGAGAGTCATCCACACTATTGAAAGCAGACTGAAGCCTACATAAGCTTCAACAGAAAATGAGTCAGGTTAATAGCAGTCCCTACTGGAAGTCCCACCCATCATGCATACAGCAATACTGAATTAGCTACCAAATCATGATGCAAACACAGCAATAAATCATATGTTGCACATCATTATGAGTTTTAAGTTTGGCATTAAGCAGAAAATGCATTTAATTGAGACCACAGTACGGTTTTCTTCAGAAGCCACCAAACTGATAGTATTAGTGTTACAAAACCAGGCTGTGTGTAGGAGCCACCAAGGCCTTGCTTTTTCCTATATGAACTTAAAAAAAAAAAAAGTTTTTTTTTTAAAAAAAGGCAGATAAATGTACCACTAAGTTGCTTTGTGGCTTTGCCTGACCAGAGATTTTGCCTTGAGCAAGTTTCCTGCACAAATCGGGCACGTGATAGGCCTGCAGACAAAAATGTTGTGCTAGATAAGCAGAGCAGATTTGACTGATTAACATATACTACGACATAGAAGCAGCTATTAAAGGGCTTGGAACGTGGCAGAAGCAGCGGACTGATAAGTTTCCAAAACAAGCTGTAGATGATGTCCAGTTTCTAGTGAAAGCATTGTAAAGAAAAAACAGCCAAACCCCAGAAACCACTGAAAGCCTAAACCAACCAACCAAAACCAACCCACGGATTGAGATAGTCAAGTTTCAATGATGTGTGAAATTACTGAAGCAATAAAATAGTAGCAAGTGGAAAAGAGCATGCACCACAAGCTGAAGTCTTGGAGAAAATTAAGGCCAGTCCGGGTCTGCATTAGCAAGCAGTAACACTGCAGCAGGAGAAATCAGTACGGCAAAGCAAGTGGTCTTGAGAACCCACCTTCCACACTGCATGAAGCTTCAATATGCTTCAGCCTGGCTCTCGCCCTGTTCCCCCAGAATAAGCACCCATTAGCATCGGGCACACATCCTCTGCTTTCAGTCCACTCAGAAGAAACACAGTTTGTGACCTTCAGGACTGCCCCACAGCACAAACCAAAGCATGCTAAATCAGGACATGTGGGAGAGGGACTGCAAAAATGTTCCAGCCCAACACTGATATGCTGATGTAGGTGCAGCCTAGCTGTCTACACCTGCATAGGAGAAGTTTTCTATTCAAACTTTACAACATGATGGTTTTAGTTCTGCAATGAGGCTTCTTTTAGGGAGTGTATTGATTGCAGCATTTTGCAGCAGTTATTATAAAAAAAATATCGTAGTATTAGACATCATGACACATACTTTAACTTTTGGTCAACCCTTAAGTGGTCAGGCAGTTGGACTCAGATGATCATTGCAGATGCCATCCAACTGAAAATACTCATATACTTCATGATCATGCCTGAGTCTAACAAGCTGGAGAGAACAGATTTTATGATTGTCTCTTACAGAAAAAAGCCACCTCTCAGTCACTTGATTTCAGCATGTATCACAGAATGCTATGGGGTTGGAAGTGCTGAACAAAAGTTAGCATGGTAGGACTTTTAGACAGCTGATGGTCTCCGTGGCCCTCCAGCAGCCACAACTCTTCCCACAGCAGAGAATCACAGAATGATATGGGGTTGGAAGGGACCTCTGCACATCATCTAGTCCAACCTCCCTGCCAAAGCAGGTCCACCCACAGCAGGTCCCACAGGAACCTGTCCAGGTGGGTTTGGAATGTCTCTGGAGATGGAGACTCCACAACCTCTGTGGGTAGCCTCTTCCAGGGTTCTGCCTCCCCCAAAGTGAAGAAGTTCCTCCTCATGTTCAGATGGAACTTCTGATGTTCCAGTTTGTGCCTGTTCCCTCTTGTCCTGTCACTGGGCACCCTGAAAAAAGACTGGCCCCATCCTCCTGACACCCACCCTTGAAGTATTTAGAGGTGTTGATCAGATTCCCCCTCAGCCTTCTTTTCACCAGACTGAAACCTATTTCCTCATCCTTTCCTCATCAGAGAGATTCTCCAGTCCCCTCATCTTTGTAGCACTTGTGTGGGAGCTGGACTGGTGCATGGGCACAAGGCAGAACAAAGTAAGCTGCTGCAAGACTGTGCTGACTACAGCAGCATGGATGCACATGTCCAAGATGCATCACCTGGAGACGTTTTCCTACCAGCACACACAGGGAAATTCACTCATCACACTTACCAGATTGTTCATGCTGGTCTACCATTTTCATGGCATCTTTAAACTACCACATAAGGAAATAATCTGGGACCAACAGCAGGAAATATCTGTGATCACCTCCTGGTAAGAAAAATTATTCCACTCTCCACCAGCAGTTCCCCCTCCCAGCCTTTTTCTAAGGAGGGACTGTTCTTTTTAAGCAAATTAGATGCCAAGATACACTGGGCCAAATTTAGCCTTGCAGCTCATGGGTTCATACAGTGGGTTTGTAGACAACCATACAGCCGGTTGTTTCATACCAGCTCCTATGTTTCAGGTAGACACTATCAAGAAGTGTAGTTTGCCACACCATTTTCTCTAAGCAGCCAGGCTGCAACCACACCAAGAAGCCTAAACCCATAGCTATGAATTTCTGAAAATGAGGCCATGCAAGCTACACTTAGTTTTCTTACAAGTTTTAGAGCAACTTGCAAATCCTGTGGCACTGAAAAGCTGTAATGCTGAACTGAACTGTTTGAATGCCTGTAAAATGGTACTCTTGTGTAGACAAGTGCTATTTTTTTGTCACTCTTGGGGGGTGGTCTATGGGTCACAGAGGATGGATAGGTCTTGATACTGGACTGCTCTGAAGGCTCCTTCATAACTCACCAATGAAGGGAAGTTGGTTAATGTCAAAGGAAGACTTCCTTTAGTAGTATGGGTCTTTGGGTTTTTTTTCACATGGATCTCACTTCAGCTTTATACGCCAAAAAAAATTAAGTATTTTAAACTAATCACCACCAGCTCACTGGTCAAGGACAAAGTCAACCTCCCAAGTTAATTTAACATAATTCTGTTTGATTTGAAGCTTATCTACTATTTGATAAATCATGGACTGTCATGCTTCAGGAGTGGTTACAAGAAAAAGAGCTTCTGAGTGACAGATGGTGTCCCCCTGTCCTTCACCCTCTCACCATCCAGGCTCTCTAGATCTTGAATTTTGATTTGAATCCATTCCCAGCCAGGATCAAAAAGGCAAAAGGTTTTTTCTCAGGCTTGATAGGCAAAGTCTCAGAAAAGCAGTACATTAAACACTAACCTGTAGCTCCAGAAAAAAACAGGACTGGTAGTTGTTTGCAAAAGCCTGAATTAGAGACTAGCGACTTGAGATAAGATAGGCAATCAGCTCTGACTCTGCCACTGCAGACTTCTGGTCTACTTGCAAGAGAAGACATGTCATCATTTCTCTTGACAGTCCCCAGGATTTCAGGGAGATTGCCTAGCAGTCACAGGAGAAAGGGGGAAATGAAAACAGGACTCTTAAGGAAGAATGAAGGCCTTTAGGAGAGAAGGTCTTAGCTTTATTTTTAACAGGGAGACTACACCAGCTCCAAGTACAGTTAAATATGTCATCTCCAGATCCCTGGGCAAGGAGACTACTACATATTGATGTAACGGATTTTGCTGTCGCAAGAGTCCTTTACATAAGGCTCACAGTGTAAGAAGCCCAAACAGAAAGGGAGAAATTATATTTTTTGTACTGTTTGATAGTTACTTGAATAACATCCTTTTTTTTTTTCCCTTCAAATTAGAATTTCTTCCTAATCTGCCTATGTTTCACATGTGATTATACTGGTCATCTTTCTATTGGAAATGCATTTTCCTAGGTGCTTTACGTAGGAAGAAAAGGTCACATACTATGTTAAATTCACAGCTTCTGAGAGAAGAAAACAGATTGGGAGTAAATCTGCCAGCTGTACCTTTAACTTGGTAGTCAAACACTGAAGCAGCAGGTGGTTTGTCCACAGAACTGATTTGCTAGGCATGCTTTGGAGGCTTACATGAACGTCTCTGGTAGATGGGCAGCAGGGTAGAACCCTAGATAGCAAGTGCTAAACATGAGCTGCAACTCCTTCAGCTGCAATGGGTCTATTGCCAATGGCTGACTGCATAGAGGACTGGTGGAGAGGTTGCTAGCCCATGAATGGTTGTAAGTGGAGGAGAAGCTCACGGAGTATTTTCTCTTCTGCAGTGCAAATTCATGTACAAGCGCATGTCACTAAAGAAATAACTGTCCCACTACTGCTTCTCAGAAGGCTAATAAAAGTACTTTGTACCCACATCTAGTTATTGGAAAAAGTACCTTATTCCATTGTGGAGGAAAAAATATTTTAGTTAGGACCTTCTAGCACAGAAGTTTCACTTGCCCAGTTGTTCTTGACTGGTTGAGATGGTCACAGTTCTCAAAAACATATATCTAGTGCCAGAAGTACCCAGAGGAACACAATACTGCTCATCCATAGCCAGACCATTCTCAAAAACCATCAGAAGAAAAAAGTTATGAACCATAGAAGGGTTCAGTGGAGATGGGAAAGGGCAGAAGGACTGTCAGAGGGTCTCTCCCCCATTATGGTGCACAGTCCCAGACACACAGAGGACACAGGTCTCATCTAAATTTGTGGGCCCCCATTTCCCAGACTGATGCTTGGAAGCTGGAAGCAACTACACTATCAGTAAGTGCATCACTGCTTTCTCTCCTCAGTACTACTCACACTACCTATTCTAAATTTTACTTGTAAACTTCCACAACTCAAGTCTGGGCTGCTTCTGCCAACTCTACTTATGCAAGGGCTCTAGCTGAGCCATTTGTCACCAAACTCAGTGCACCTGTCCCCAGGCTTCTTCATAACTCACTCTGCAAACACTAATTGCAGTGGAAATTATTCACAGGAGGGTTCTCTGCTCCTCCTTTTTCTTCACCAAATAAACATCATCTTCTACATCCTCTCCTTAATCCTGACACTATTCAGAATAGAAACATAAGAAGCGGGTTATTATAGCAGAGTTATTTTGCCCAGAAAAAAAATAAAAGGAAAAGTTCAAAAGTCTCTGGCTTTTGGTCACAACCTTCTGGCCACTTTACCAGGAGGTGTATGTATGTATATTTTTATTTTATACAGCCTTTCTTCTTCCTTCCCTCAAAGCAGTCCTCTAAAGACCACACAGTATGCAGCATTTGGAATTTTTTTTTTCCTGGAGCTCATTCTAAAGCTGTTCCACAGATATTTTTCTTGCTTTGTCTTGCATTTCCTCTGTAAGCCTTGAAAGACTTGGCAACACAACTTCCCTGGCTGGTAGAAATACAGCCATAGATATTTTTAAATCACAAAAGCAAACCTTCCTACTCCCCTTCCCTCCTCCCCAAAACCCATATCACACAAGCATCTCTCTCTCTCCTCCTTCTGATGGAAGTAATTTCATTATTTTAAAAGCACTTATGCAACCAACAGAGGCGACACCATGTGTGTGCGCATACGGGAGCCTCCTCAGAAGTCGATATGATTGTGCCCTCTTCTTTCTCCATTCTCTACCTTTTACAAATATTAATAGGTTGTTGTTTTGGTTTGTTTTTTTTTTTTTTAATATTTTAACTAGGTCCAGTATATCCAACGTATACATAAATTTCCAACATATAGCATTAAACCCAAGCAGTTTGCTATCTTGAGAAGAAAATGCACAGAAAAATACCCTTTTGATGACTTATACAGGTCATCATGGAAGATGCTTCCTTTTAACAGATCAATGATCCTTTGACCACTGGGTTAACTCTGAACACCCCCATTCCCTGTGCACATTTGGGGATCTTCAGTTATTGCAGTAGTTCCCCTTACACTATAGCAAATTAACTCCAGTGTCACTTCTTCCCAGCATTTCAAAAGGCTTTTGCTTACTTTTGATTTGGGACTGCCTTTGAGTGGCAAAAACGGACCCTCATACACACACATTTGCTTCATTCCTTTTCCTACTTTTTTTCTTCTCTCTTCAATTAGAGGGCAATTACATTTGCTGTTTCTTATGTTTGAATTTAGCACCTCTCACCTAACATCGCTTGCAACTGAAGGTATCTATATTCTAGACCATTAATTACTTTTTCTGAAATCTAGTTCTACTAATACACTTCCAACTAGCAAAAGCAATTACATTATATGTACCCTGAGAGACAGGATAATAAACAGCCAGAGACAATGTTGACATAAACAAAGTGAAACACATGCCCCTACCACTGAGCCAGGGCAGTCTACCAGAGAGGCTGGACCGAGACAGTCATTCCAGATACAGTAATCCCATTTCAATGCTTGGTTATCTCAGACAATCCATTTTTCCCCTCCCACCCCCTGAAAAATTACACATCTCTAGGTAGGAGAGACTCTGGGTTTATTTGGGGTTTTATTTTTTTTGTCCCTTCTCAGTCTCCTCTGTCAAGGAATCAAACAATCCCAAGTTCAGGAAAGGGTTTTTTGTGCAGCCTTTCCTGTGTTAGAAACAGCTGTGCTTAAGTGTACAGGATTAACAGGAATAGTGTGACAGGCAGAAAGGGAAGATGTGGTATTCAGCAACCCCACCTTTGTCTGGCAGGCTATGGGAAGGAAGATATCTGCTGTCTTCCTCCCTTCTTTGGACATCAACAACCCCTAATCAGAGTTACTCACGCCCCTGCAGAGCAGAAAGATCTTGGTACGTGGTGACAACATTCAAAAAGGGCAAAGAGCTGTGTACTACATGCCAGCATCCAGCAATACCTGAGCTTCATCAGACTAAGAAATTACAAAGACATCCTAAAAATGCCAAAGCTACAAAATCAGAATTCTTTTGGGATATAAGAGTTTCTCGTGATTTAATAGAGAAAAAAAAATGTTCTGAAGGAATTCCTCATACAATTCCTGCTCTCAGGTTTGTTTAGAAGCAGGTTACTGGAAGGGCTCCATAGAAGTCTCTGACAACAAATCTCTCCTCCCTGCTTTGCTCTGGTTTGTGGCCCTGCACTGTACAGAGCAGAGCAAAGCTCCTCCAAGAGCAAGGGCCTTGGGCTAGTTGGTCTCTATGTGTGAGAGAAGAGTCAGTAACACCCTAGTCATTCAGTGCATCCCAGCACACATGCCCGCCCTTCCCCATCTCGTTGTGCACTTCAGTGTCCATTAAGGGCTAGCAAGTCCTGCTGCGCTCTGTTTCACTGGCCTCAGTTCCTGCCTTAAGCAGCCTTCCCCAGTACTGGTGTTAGTTGTCTTGTTATATCCCCAAGTATTTGGGTTTCCACTCTTCCTCCAGACAGCTCTCCTTCACCTGTCATTTTTGTCCTGTATTTCCAGATGTGTAGTCTGAACTACCTTTAATAAGCACATCCGAGGCTCCAGAGCACTGGAAGAGAAAGGGAGCAGCGAGGGGCAGGGGTCTCCAACATCAGGATGCTGACTAGTTGTGGAAGGGTCAGGCTTTAGGAGACCAAAAGCCAAGCTTGGCTAGAAGCAGAGCCAGTAAACAACGTGCTGGACTGTGCTTTTCCCCTCAAATGCACTTGGCTTCATAGGCCCAGTCTTTTTTCAGTGGCGCTCAGGGACAGGACAAGAGGGAACGTGCACTAACTGGAACAGAAGAAGTTCCATCTAAACATGAGGAAGAACTTCTTGACTTTGGGGGTGGCAGATTCCTAGAAGAGGCTACCCAGAGAGGTGGTGGAGTCTCCATCTCTGGAGACACTCCCAACCCATGTGGACACGCTTCTGTGCAACCCACTGTGGGTGGACCTGCTTTGGCGAGGGTGTTTGACTAGATGTACAGAGGTCCCTTCCAACCCCATATCATTCTGTGATTCTCTGCTGTGGGAAGAGTTGTGGCTGCTGGAGAGCCAAGGAGACCATCAGTTGTCTAAAAGCCCTACCATGTCTCTGCTAACTTTTGTTCAGCACTATTTCAAACAAGAATATTCTATTTTCATGGGAAATTATGGGCTTTTTTTTTTATGTAGGAAAGGCAAAAGAAAGTCTCTGTACACCCCTCTCTGTTCTCGGTGAAAGAAGGAAAGGCAGTGAGCACTTATCCTTCAAGGAAGAGAAGAAAAAAAAATACCCCAGAACAGTGATGTCACTGCAACCTTTAAGTACAATCTATTCTATCTCTTCAACTTATTTTTAACTGACCGAAACAATACTTTCCATTGTTAGACGACTTAATTTTGTAATCAGGTTATCTTGCAAATGTTACAGGAAACACCTAGAGATTCTACAGTAACACTTTGTTCTTCTTAACCCTTGCAGTCTCCAACAATATTTTTTTTGCTTATACATTTGGTCAAATGTGCAATTAACACTGAAAAGACAAGAACAATTAGATGGGCAAATGTAACAGGAAGCAATTGTCAGCGTGAGACGAACTCCATCTGAAGAAACATCAACATATGATTTATGATCAACCTGCAGAGGAACAAACCTGTAGCAGACACAGGGAGCAAAAACCTTTATCAGGGCTCCTGTAAAGGCAGCACGAATACCTTACTACTCCACGAGGCAAAATCCTTTAAGGAAAATTAGCAATACCATGCTATTAGCTCTTTTTCCAAAAGCAGGCTTGGCAAGGGAAGACTAGCTGTGGAATAGATGTCAAGAAGACTAAGAGCCGGGGAAGCAATGGCAAAACAAACACAAAAACTGCCTCCAGATGTTTGGGCAGATCCCCTTTTCCTCTGTCCGTGGTGCAAAACTGCAGCTGCTCTTGTGTCTGCTCAAGATTTATATCAAAAATGAAAGCATCAGCATTTGACCGTCCTCCTTCAGGGTGTGCTAGAGTCACCCAGGCTCCAGCAGAACATAATCTGCACGTAGAGGTTAACATGGTTGAATCAGTCTGATCATGGATGAAAATTCAGCTGCTATCGATTCCCTGCTTACACTGATTGCCCTTCCTGGGTCAGGATGGAGACCCTTCCCATTGTTCAGTGAATACAGTATTCTGTTCACTACATCAATTACCCTAACCCCAAGGGGTCCAAAAAGCCTCCCACTCACCCATTTACAGTGACAGCTGTCATGCTAATGAATCCACATTGACATTATAATTAAACCATTACACAAAGTGAGGCTCCGCTCTCAGCTGTACAGCAAACACACACAAGGCCACTTTGGAGAGGTTGCCTATTAGAAATGTCTCATAACAAGATGAGGTATCCCTGAAGTTTCAGAAAACAAAAAATGCAGGCAGAAGATGCAAATTTAAAGAGGGATTAGCAAAGAGGGACAACCCTGGCAGAAGTGACTTTGGTTTCCTCTATAGAGGAACCAAAACAGATCTATTAGAACAAAGAGGATTCAGTCAGTTTCTGGGACTACCTAGAGACTTCAGCTTTTGCTGAAGAGGTAGTTTCATGAGAGATTAGCTTCCTGACAAGTCTCTTAAAGAAGGAGCCCTTCAGGACAACAAGCAGCTTCACAAGCAGACTCAGAAGCTCAAAAGTCCCCAAACCCTCTGCACTCACCCCACCTGAGCAAGAGATCTCACACATCAGAATCAGTCCAAAGACCAACCAAAACCCAACCATAAATATACATCAGCTGATGTATACTTATTGGTCAAGAGGAATCGGGGACAATCACAATTGAATCCTGCTTAGCAGAAGCCCCTTGTTCCACAGGGGCACTGCAATTGCACCCAAGCCATAACCCTCCCAGAGTTCCTTTACACCCTTTTCAAGTTCAGCCATTATGGCCAAGAGTTTCATCTCTGAAAGTGTTGCGTTTTTTTTCCACCTGGTAGTAATAGATTGTGCAGAGAGAAGCAGATTTGTATCAAAGGGCTATTGCTCTTCATTGACCTACATGTAGGAGGCTGGAGAAGGTTGAAAGGGAAAAATATTGATGTTTAAAGAAAAATTAAATAAAAAAATAAATTAAAAATCACCAAAAAACCCCCTCTTTTGCTCTGTCCTGTGAGCACTGATCTTCCCAAACAATATTTTGCAGTTGTAGGCAGCCTATTGCATAAAATAACAACCAAAAGACTTTTTTTTCTAAGTATTAGTTATAAGGTGCAATAGATAAACAGTGGTCATTTAGATACAGGGTGCAATCTACAGAAGGCAGCATTAAGGATAACACGGATGTGGGCAATCTGATGGTTTGAAATCACACAGTCTGGCCTTAATAGTACAAAAGGACGTTCTAACCATATTTAGTTTATCAGAAGTCTCTCTTTCAAGTCCAAGCACCTGAGGATTTAAAAGCTGAGTTTTTTGTTGTTGTTCATTTTGTTAGTACAGCGCATTCAAGTGAGGACTAGATTTTCATATTTGAGTATTGAAAATGATTCAGTACAATGCTCTATCTCAGGCTTTCAAGTTCGGTAAATTTACAGACACAACTGTCCTCCAGAAAAGATTACCTGAACTTACTTTGAGAATTCTGTAGTCATCCTAGAGTGATTTCAGATCTACTAGAACAAAGAGGATTCAGGGAGTTTCTATGACTATCCAGAGACTTCTGCAGCTACAGCTGAAGATGCTTAGCAGAACCAAGCTTCCACATAACCCAGTGATTCTGGTGGCAGATGATTAAGCTCTGAAGACTTGACTGCTGTCTTATCAGAACATTGAAAGCTACCCAAAAAGGCCCTTCTTGGTTTCTACTAGTTATGAAGGTCATGAGACTTCTGCATATACCATGTTAAAGGTGTTTCCCCCAAAGCAAGACCCATGGCAAAGAGCCACATTCTTCCACACCACCCCTGGCAAAAAGTGAGACTTTATATTCTAAATTACTCTCTCAGAGAATAAATGCAAAGCGTAAAATAGAATAAAAATCTAGCCAGAAACCTTTTACCTAGAATATTCAGATGTCCTATATAACAGATGGGAATATTCCAAAGAGACTCATTCTCCCTACAGAAGAGAGCAAACTTCAGAACTTTTGAGGTTTTTATTTAGAGTTACCTTCTCCAGCTGATAGCCACCATATTTCTTTCCTCTCTTCAGCCCATCACTATGACATATCTTGAAGTGAAAGATAGAAAGAAGCGGACATATAAGGAGAACCATAGAGTTAAACATCCACAAGTTGGGAAGTGCCAGAACCATCACTACCCTGCAATCAGCCCACGGGTGCAAATACGCTATATATTCTTTAACTCTGTACCCTTGCATAGATCCTACCTATGGCCCAGGGTATTTGCCCAGCTATGAAGCAGCTATCAGTAGAACATTGCTAATTTCTTATAAATCACAGGGAGAGCTGAGGAAGCACACACCAGGAATATTGATGTGGCATCACACAGTCTTCCCCACAGATGATCAGAAGAGCTAAAAGTCTTAGATTCCCCATTATCATATTAAAGCAGTCCAAAGAAAACATTTAGTACTGGAAGGGGATATAACCTGGCAAAGTTATGGGCAACTGAGACTTGGACCTTGGTCAACAATTTAATTTCAGCAATAGGTAACAATTCTGGTCCTACTTATAATACTGCTGCTGCATAAACATAACAAGATCTTGGATTTTTATTTTGTTTTGCTTAAAAATCAGCATAGTTCCTTTGCTTTCCCTAGGGCTATGCAAGTCTACAGAAGCTGAAGACTGTCTAAAATGTATGTTGTGTTATTCTGGTTTCCTGAACTGTATTTTGAATGATGGATGGGAGGCTGAAGCAGCTGATAACAATGCTAAATGGTGAGAGACCAAATATGTACCAGTAGCTCGGCTGAAATCGTGTAGCTGGCATAGAGCTGGGCTTGGGCTGAGAAACAGATGAAGTGTCCTGCGAGTGTGTCAGCCCTGGAGTCCTAGAAACAGAGTTTTCTTTTGCAAAACATCTTTCTCTCGGGAGCAGGGGGTTGGGGGTACAGAATAGATGGAGGGAAAGAGAGGGACTTTTAAGAAGTTATGAATATTATGGCTTTTAAGCAAGGATGCAATTCAGGTATCAGTATCTGAAGTGATACCAAACAGACCTGAAGCACGTGCAATCAGACCAGCCTGTTCCTCTGCAGAAAGGGAAACCGCACAGACAGGGAGGGCATCTGCTTCCCCACTTTGTGCTATTTTATTTGTGGCCAGGGTAGGTCCACCGGTATATTTCAGCAGGAATTTAGACCTTTTACAATAGGCTGCTTCTCTTTCATGCTCTGCATGCTGCACCTGGACGCAAAAAAGGCTCAGGAGCCCAGTTAGGTCCAGCTTTGCTCTTCAAAGTCAGTCTTGATTTCTCAGGCCTTGAATCAGGTCTCCCAGAGGATGCTTCATAAAGGTCTGTCTGCTGCAGCCATTGCAACAGCACGATTTCTCAGTCCTAATTCATTATTTTAATGTATATATTTCACTGGCATATCAACAGGAACTGTGGTGTCTATCATCTGTTGGGATGATTTTCTAGAAGCACCTCAAATCCACAAGTATTGACAACCCAGAACACTCTTGTTTTCCTCATCAGAACCTCCTTGCATGCTAACAAAAGCCAAAACATTTTTACCAAACTAGGTATTTACATGTGCTGGAGGGCTGGCTAAAAAGAGTTTCCCTCTATTAAATATCCCAAGGGATATTTAATAAATTATGATGGCAGGAGAGACATCAGTGACCAAGACAACAGAGTTTTGATGGGAGTTAGCTGGTCCCAGCTGAAGCAAGACAACTTGAATTGAAAGGCAGAGTTATATAGAGGGAAGAGTTAACAGGACCTCAAGATAAGATACTCCAGCAAATAAATCCAACCATGAGTTTTGTAGGCTTGCTTTTTCATTCTTAATATTTTACAAACCAAGATTATTCAAACACAGCATTTACTAATTCAGCATGTTTACACAATGCCAGAGGCCTCTGGACACTTCCGGATTACAAGCACGCAGTGATATTTGGATTTGGGCATTCAGTCAAGGCAGAGGCAGAGAAGGGGGTAAAGAAGTCAGTATGTCGAAAACCTCATTTTTGCATTTCAGTGTTTTTCCTTTATTCATCTGTGCCAGTCTTAAAAATGAAGAGAGCTGCTTTTCAGTGCCCAGTCCCTTTTTACAGATGGGTCCCAAAGATCCCCCCAGTGTAATCCCCACTGCCTGAAATTTTACAAGATCCCCACAGCTCTTCAATTACCTTCGTTGGCCTGTCAAGACTCCAGCATCTCAAATTCAGTTAGCTGGTGTTTGGACCTCCGCCAAGGGCCAGCCTTTGCTCCTAATGACAGCCAGCTGAGGGGACACTGAGAGGGGCTGAATTCAATTTGCAGGCCCTCTAATCTGATTAGGGGAGCAGGGTTTTTATTTTCTCCAAAGTTTGCAGTAGCTAGAATGAATGATGGCCAAAGGATGAGCTGTCAACATCAACAAAGGCTTGGAGACAAAAGAAAAAAAAAAAAGAAGGGGTATAAGAAAAAACATTTTTTTTTAAGAAGAAAAATGAGTCTGCCCTGATTGACAGCACAGCGAGCTGTTGAGTGAATTGTTCAGGTGACAATGTTGTGTTTGCAGAGTGTCACTCTGTGTGGGCTGTTAAAGCAGGAATGGATCCAGCTACCAGGCAGATGTCAAACAAATTCCAAGGAGAGTTTTTTTTTTTTTTGCTAAATAGATCCAGTGTCCAGTCTCTAATAAATATTGCACTGTTTTCCCATCCTTGTCTACAGGATGTAACACCTTCTCCATTTTCTACTTCATGATACTCTATTACAACCACTCAGCTGCAACAAAAGCTTCTTATATAGCCACACACATTCTTAATTTTTTTCATTCTTGCACATCTAAGGGTTTTGCCTTACCAAATGGACTTGAGCATCACGCAGCTGAAGGCACTATCTCTTCATACTAAAGCCCTCTTCTCAAGCATACAAGTTTTATTTGCCTCGCTTGGTGATAGAATTATGACAATGTCAAGCACCACTTTCTCACTGTTGTTTTCTTAATTTTTGAAGATGTCAGTTGCCCCCTCACTAATCTTTAATGATATTTTTTTTTTGTATCATCAGAACATGAACCTGGAGGAAAAGAGCAGAGCTATGTCATTCTACAGGTGCTGCTCTTCCTCTTGCGACGCCCAGCACAGCAAGTTCAACACAGCTATAGGTTCCACTACTAACTCTGCACTTGTTTCTCTCTACTCACTTAAGACAGATCCTGGGGACAATTATTAAAATAAAAAAGCCTTCTCTGATGAACAGGCACAGAGCAGGCTCATTCACCAGTTCAGTACAAAAGACTATATCACAACAGAAGAGATACTCATACACTCAGTATTTCCATTCAGAAAGTCTTTGTGGTCTAGAATCCATTGCATAAACACAAGCAAAGAGAGCAGATTTGGAGAAAGGTGCCAGATGGAGAACCCTGGTTCCAGATCTGACCCTGCTGCATCACAGCTTCTTTCACTTCAATATTTGGGTAAAACCAATGATTCACAGCCCTGCAAAGACCATAATGACTGTAACTATGCATATGGATCCCTGAGAAGGCCACTTGTTTCAGAGACAGGACTTCTGAAACTCCCAACCAGAAAAGTAAGTCTGCCAGACCCTCAGCATATCTCCAAGTCTATATAATGGCTAGCAAAAGATCCAGCTCGGATGCCATAGAACACCATCTTTTCTAATTACCTTGTAATATTCAGCACAAACAGTCACTCATTCCGGGCGCACTTCAACTGGCAGAGCAGCACAAACAGATAATTTTGGGTATCAGACTTGAGCAGAGAATTTGAGAGCCTGAAGGAGCAGCAGTGGAGGACCCAAGACATCGCTCATCACAGCTGCTTCACCCAAGATCAGGAAGGCAGACATGGGCTGAGAGACAACCAAGCAGGTGCCGGCCATGTATCAAGAGCTACACACCAGCTGCGGGAGAAAGGGAGCCCAGCATCTTGCACGTGAGCAGTACTATAGTCTTGTGAAGGGGCACAAAGCAGTTGCCTTAGTATCTGAAGCCCTGAAACTGGGGCACTGGCATTAAGATACCTTAGAAACGGGTTTCAAAAAGAGATACAAGCAAGAAAACCAAGGAGTGTGTATGACAGAGAGGGACCATTGCTGAAACCAAAAAGAGGCAGAGAGAATTAAAAAGCAAACAGTGCCAATTCTCCTCCTATTATCCTGTAGGCAATATCAGAAGGTGTGCGTAGACTGTCTTTCTAGTGGGAGGCTCAATTTGCTAGCAGTTTTCACTCACTTGTCATCCCGAAGTATTTCTGGGCAGTTACCTCATGTGAGACTCCCCTTAACTTTGTCATTTGGCCATGGAGAGCTGGTGAGGGGGTATCTCTGAGATCTGACAGTGGAGGCTTAGCATTTGGGAAGTACATTGTTGTCTTGTCAAAGATACACTTTCTCTGTCCATATTCAAAGACTCACCGAAAATAAATTAGCATTCACAAATGCTCAGCTGGAACCTATTAGCTTGACTGCAAAGATCCCTCATGGTCCCTTGCTCTAACCTCCCTCAGTTCTTGTGTTCAACTGGATTAGTCTGTCTCCACAGAACATCCCAGGGCTAAAGGGCCAAGCGAAATGTTTCTTGCAATCATTCTTCCTGCAGTCTTTTCTCCTGTCTATTTGGGGCCTCTGTGGAGCCAGACAGGAGAGCTGACAGCAGGGAAGCTGCCTGCGCCATGCCCTCTGCTTCCCTTGTTAATGCTCTGGCATAGAAGAATGAGAGCAGACTTGCAAAGGTGCAGAGGGGTGAATAAGCAGAGAGGAGGAAGAAGAGGGGAAGGCGAAGCTCAGATGAATGAGGAAAGCACAATGGAAAGGAGATACAAAACACACAGGAGCATACGTGCACACAGACAGCAAGGGCAGCAGCTGGGAGGAACAATTCTGGAACAGGATGGGTAAAGAGATACCACCCTGACCTGCTGCTGCCTGGAGTCAGCACCCCAAAGTATTGCCTTTCTTGCCCTGTCAGAGAATGCCTGTAAGTACCTTACTGCCCTTAGCAGTCTAATGGCAAAAATAGAGCTCTGACCTCTTCTGAGTTATATCATGAGCTCATCTTGTGCAAGAACCATTGCACAGGTTTACAGATCCCACTCCTGTTGTGGGGAGCAGGCAAGGAAATCTGTGCAATGATACACGGTCACCTTTTACTATTCTCAGTATGCTTCAAATGCTACGTGGGTAAGAAATTACAACCCAAAAGACATGGTGATGGAAAGGAAAGGCTGCAAAGCTGAATACTCTAGCCTTAGAAAGGGGCAGAATTAGTCCCTCAAGTTTATGACAAATAACCCATGCTCTTCTCAGTCTGAAAAGTCATAATGTTTTCAAGAAAGCAATATCCTTCATGTCGAGAACAGTACTATATAATGGCAAAACAGTAAATCTCTTTCATGGCTTATTGAGGTCTTTTGATCTAGGCCTCACAATAGCTCCTGCAATGAAACCGTCACCTGTGCTTCTTTGTTGAGAATAAACTGACCAGTAATGGATGCTTTTGTCTTTGTATTGACATTCATCCAGTCAAAAACAACAGAAAAATTACAAGACACTATCAGTCCATAAGCTGATAGAAGTTAGATGCCAAGTAGCCATTCCTTATTCTAGATCTAGCTTTGGAGACCAATATGACTCCAAAAAGTCAAGGCAACTCCACCAGATAATGAATGCAGATGGGAAAGGCAGAAGCACTGAACATCCTAAAAAGCCTATAGATGACAAAACTTCAAAAGATGCTGCATATGTTTACATCTTGTTTGAGGTCATTAATGCAGTTACACAATGGAAACATTTGGCCCATTATTCATAATATCCAGAAGATGAATAACACACTTAATTGAAACCCTTGTCAAAATGAAAAATTAATTATCCTCCAAAGATTCTCTGTCTCTTTCTATTTGCTACAGAGGGGCAATATCAACAAAATAGCTCTGCAAGTCCCTGCTACCAGCAAGTATATTATGTACAAGTAACCCGTGCAGAAGGAGCCAAGTCAGGAATTCTGTGATGAGGAACAATTTCATGAGAAAATGTCTACTCCAAAACTAAATCTGTTTTAGGAGGGTATGGGAAAAGCATCAGACATCACAGCCTGAGCATGGCGCTCTCTACTCGAGAGGAAAGTTTCTGAGAGGCAGGGAGGATCATTGCAGAACTACAAGAGGGCCCAACAGCCTGGGCACTCTCCCAGCTAGGGAAAACCTAGGCCCTGATTTGAGTAAAAGCAACAAAAATGTATGCAGAAAGGAAGTATAGTGAGGTCATTGTCTGTTTTGGAATCCTGTTGCCTCTGTGAACAATCCAGAGACCCTCCAGGGGAACAGAAGCCAAGGGAAAGGACTTTCACATCTCAGAAACTACCAAAGGATAGTACAGTCATTTTGTGTCCATCTGTAAGGAGGAAAGCCACAGCAACTCAGGCAGGGCTTGCACCCTTCCAACTCCATGACCCCTTTTTCTCAAGGATGGATACAGAAAACTAAACAGAGCACTTTGATAGCAGGCACAGATGACTCAAGACAGTGGCCGCCTGCCCAGACCCAACCAGAAATATTCAGTTCCTAAGTCTTCCTCAAGCAAAGGCCTACAGTTTCCACTCACCCAGGTATTTGCTTTCTCCCCTGCCAAGCAGGAAGAGAGAAAGAGACAGAGCAAAGTCCCAAGTGCCTGTTAAAGGCCCCAAGTGTACCAAGCCTAGAGCATAGCTAGAGTGGAGAAAGACCCCTGGCTTTTTTCACTTGCGCCACATTATCACAGAAAGGTGGATTAGAAGTTATCTCAGCTCTGCTTTCTTTCAGAGCTCCTTGGCAACACAGCCACCAAGATATAAATATGCACACACAAAAATTTGCAGCCGGCATGTGTGCACGCACACACACACACAAACCAACCGGCAAAAGCATTTCAAGGCATGGAGCAGATATGGCCAGGAAGGCAAAGGACTTACAGAAATTTTGGGAAGAGGAGGAAAATAAAGTAGATTTTATTGGGCTTTTTTAGCCTCTTCTCAAGTTTTAGCCTTTCTTTAGGGCTAATAAAAAAAAAGCCATCTTGGAAAACTGAAAACTTCACAGCTGTCCTAGCTACCACCCACGAGCTTCACACAAATTGCAAGGGCCCAGCCACAGTTTCAGGCCTGCGTTGCATAAAATATAGTTTAAATAAAGAATACCTAATTCTGACCAACATAAGGCTGACAAAGGACTAGTTTAACTCAAGTTACTCCATGCTACACTGAGTAAGGGGTGGAGTAGGCAAGAGAGCTCCCTGCTTCTGAAGGCAATAGACACGTTGCATTTCCTGGTCCATTTACCACTTTTCTACACCTCTGGCAGCCATTGGCACTTGCACCACGAAGCACACCACCATTACTAAGTATTATCATTTGTTTTCAGCTACAGTCACAACATTACAGAACAATCTACACCAGACAGATGTGCAGCATACTTTAGGTATCCTATTGAAGAAAGGGACCAAAACACCACAATTACTCATTATGCTAATGCCCCAAAGTGGCAAACAACCCCACCACAACAAATGGCAGTCCTCACCTCAGCATGTAGAATCCCAAAGTCCTGAAGCTTTTCTCAGAAAAGGCCAAGATGGTCACCAAAATCTTCTTAAAGCCTTGTTTCCCCCCTGACCCACACTGGGCAGGGAAGGGAGAGCATGTGAACTCTCCTCTCCTCTTTGGGTGGAAGATTTCCCACAGGTGATGGGTATTGATACAATTAGACACCTGGAACAGATGCTCTGTCTCCTGCTCAGGTGGGATAGGGATTTCACATGGCATTTTGCTGTCTCCTGGCTTGTAGTTCTTGTCCCCAGACGCAGAGGAATCTCTATCCACTTCCTAATGGGCAGCAGAGGGTTGGAAGAAGGATAAATCATGTGAAGAAAGCAGTTTTAGGAAAGTCTTTGGGCTTGTGCAAGCTTTTCCCTCACAGTGGGGAGGAAAGGATTGTTTATCAGCTGCTCCTATATCTCTTTCTTTATGTGTGTGCAAACTGTTTACATATTGAATGTTGTGCAATAAGATTAAGCAATATATGTTCTGAGATGTCTATATTAACTTTTCTTAAATGAAGAGCTCACTTAATTTTGATCCAGGCTCTGTGGCTCAGCTTTATTATTGTGAGCAGCATTTCTGGAGTCCACATGGCTCCTATGGTCTTTGAGGAGAGCACAAACATGAGAGTTTGCAGTGGAACATCAGAGTCCTGTAAGAGGAACACGATCATCAGGCAACACAGGCTCCAGGGGGGCAGAGAGAAGGAATATCTAGCTGATTCTGGTTTACTGGCTTTTAAAGAAAGAATCAAATGGAACCAAATTTATTGTGAAGCCAAGAGACTCTTGGTCCATCACTTGGAATAATCTGTAAAAAGCCCAACAGTTTTCCTCCTTTGACTTTTTTTCTTGCTACAACCTTAGAAAGCTTCGTTATTTACACTCATTTCGAGGCTTTAACCTAGTATTTGAATCCAAGTATCAATGCTGCTCGTGAATTTGATAGGACAGAGGGCAATTCTTTGGGAAAAAATCGTTACAGTTTTCTCCTTGGCTCAGTTCTTTTCCCTGCCCATGCTACTGTGCCGGAGTCATATGTATCTACTCCTGGACGTTTTTTAGGCAGTCTTTTGGACCGTCATCCATCTCTTCTGAGACACCTCACAAACTGCCATTTCTAAATGTTATTACTGTCCTCTAACATGCCTCTTTCTGGTCCTGCTTGTCCCTAGGGTCTCAGTTAACATCTGTCTGGGTAAGCTGCTCTACAGTCCCTTTTGGTTTGTTTTGTAGGAGCTGACATCCTGCAGAGTGGGTGCTTCACCATGAAAGCAGATCAGGCTCTACCCCTAATGTGAGTCTTCACTAGTGAATTGCTGGATCACAGTCCTTTTATGTTTAATCTCCTCAATTAGGTCAAATAATGAACTTACTGCCAGGAAAGTTTACAAAAGCAGATGATTTTGAATAAATATTCCCTGAGTAGTCACTAAGTGCACTTGAAACCTGTATGTGCTCACCCGAGCAGGCAGGAGCTATGCAGGAACGGGGCGAGGGGCTGCAACCACTGCCCTGTTGCTGCTATTTCTATGCTAGCCAAGTGAAAGCAGGGCTCCAAGCTTCAGTAAATCCCTGCTGGTTCTTTGGGGGTGCTCTGCTTTACCCCCAGCTACCCCTTGGTGTCGATACCCAGGCATTTGCAAAGAGTTTTTAATAGTTCATTCCTAGGAGAGCCGCAGGTTAGATATTACTTGTGTGCTTTACATGTCAATTTAAATCTCATCTTCCTTAAAACTCTCACAAACGTAGAATCCATTTTCACAATCTTCTGCAAAGGCAGAATGATTTGGATAAATTAGCTACTACCGTTTTGTCTTAAACCAGCAATTACTGACAAAAAGTAGCGCATTTTAGTTCTGTGTTTGGTGCCCAGACCTTGGAGGTAAGCCATTTGTGATGGCATGCTTTCCTTACAAATCTGGCTTAAGTGACAATGAATTCTTTGAGGAAATATTCTTTGTTCAGTCAAACAGTTCATCTTCCAAAAGCTCTGAAATTACTTGGTATTTTGGAAGATGTTCATTCCACAGTACTGATGGCATGCTTGCCTTTTTGCAGGTTTTTGCTCTGATTCTTTTCTTTTTATCTAGAAAAGCAGATAATTACCTGAATTTATAATGTAAGGTTTTAACAAAGAGACTAATATTTCCGGTTTAAACATCTTCTTTGAACAGTTAGAGCATTTTCTCTTCAAGGAATAAGGATTAATACCTTGAGATTTCTTTCAAGCAAGGAAAGAACAACAGGATAAAGTGAAATAGGGAAAAAAATATCTTTTGTGCTTCTTTACTGGCTGTTAGGCTAATGCTGAAAAACCACAAGAAGGTAGGAGAAAGAAGAATTTTCCCCAGTCTATATCGTCTTAATTTTCCCAGGGGACTAAAGAAAAAAAAACACACATTTTTCAAATGTTCCAAATGGGGATTTTTCTAATGAAAACACCTATTTTTCTAATAAGCTCTACTGAGTCTAGTTCAGGGTAGGGTACCTATAATTCGTCATTATGATTTTGAATATTGAGTGTCTCCACTAATGTCCCAGTGAGTAGATTTCTATGTTTGGCGAGACCTCCCTCATCACTGTAGGAAAACTGAATGTCTTCACAGTTTTGTAGACCTGAACCCACTTACAGGTTTGATGTGTTCTTTCCATATAGAATTCACTTTTTGCTAAGGGAATTTTAGAAATATATTTTATATATCATGGTGCCACACAGAGCACCGAGGTCTTGACCCTACAAAGCACTCCACTGGAGAGGGCATAAAGTCCCCCAGAACCCAGCTCAGGTATCTGTGCACAAGGGCAAGATTTGGGACATGGTGCTTATACCTCATGTCTACAGTCTAGAAAGATGAAGGTAGATAAAGAAGCAACCTTAAACCTATCTCAGTAATACCATGGATTTAAGTAGCCTTTAGCTTGTGGATTTACTTGATTTTTATTGAAATTCTAATGTCCAAAACATTAGGAAACCTACTTGCTGTCTCCTAAGTGCTCCTTCCAGCCTTGGAGGAAAGGTCAAGGTTATTATCCCTCATAATCCATCATGGGGAATTTTCAGACAGTCATCGATGATGCTTTCGTCATTTTTTGTGCCACCTTAAGCCCTACAACTGCATATTGTTTTCCAGGCAAGGATAGCAAATAAACCCATTAGTTCAAGTACCTGCCACCTGGGTCAGGAAAGTCGCATCCTCCTATATACAAACCTACATATATATACACATAAATAAAAGAGAGAGGGTGATACAATTTCACAGTGGCTCTGGGAAGAAAGCTCTTTCATGATGAAATTTTTACTTAAGAAAAGCTCCTAAATCAATTGCTCGCAGGCAAGGGGAGGAGGAGGGAGGATGAGGGGGGGCTGTGTTTTCTCCACTCAGCAGTTTCCCATTGCCCTTCCCTCATCCTTCCTCTCCCTTCCCCTTCCCTCCCCATCAGCAGGTTGTAGGCAGTGCCCGGGGCCAAAAAAAGAGCTGGCCCTCACAGCAAGGCACCTTAGGGTGGTTGGGTGGGTGGAAGGGGCCTCGGCTGATGATGCCAAAACAGGTAGTGCTGGTCCCTTTCCACCACGTTTCCTTCCAGCGAGGCGAGAGCAAGGCTCCCGTATCAGTTTAGCATACCAGAGACTTAGAGGGGCTTACCAGGTTGCTCTGGTTAGGGGATAAAAGATGGGAGCTTGGCAGGAATAAACATGTCACACGAGGAGCCTGCTCCACGGGGCCCGATTTCCCTCTCGCGTTGGCTTGCTGCTGGCGCAGCTCCCCAAATGCCACAGCACTAATCCTGATTTATGCTGAGTTTGGGAGAACGAGTGACCAGCCCCTGCAGAGCCCCCCAGGCACACTGCTCCCCCTCACCTGGGCACTCACTGGTGCTCTGGAGGAGGGAAAACATGTCCTCCTCATGCTGGCAGGAACAGAATGTGTAATTAAAGCAATTTGCTAGCTTCTAGGGTGGGAGGACATATCTTCGGACATCTACAACTACCCGAAAGAAGGGTGTAGCCGGGGGGGGGTTGGGCTCTTCTCCCAAGACACAGGTGATGGGAAAAGAGGAGATGGCCTCAGTTGTGCCACGGGAGGTTCAGATTAGACATCAGGACAAATATTTCCATGTTAAGGGTTCTGATGCCTTGGGATGGGCTGCCCAGGGAAGTGGTATGAGCCACCATCCCTGGAGGGATTTAAAAGCTGGACTGACATAGTGCTTAGAGACATGGTTTAGTGTTGAGCTGTTTTTTATCAGAGTTGGGTTGATGGTTGGGCTAGATGATCTCAAAGGTCCGCTCCAACCTAGACAATTCTATGATTCTGTGTTTGTGAAGCATCTTTTAACACCACTGGAATTCAATGCACATGGAAACCCCCGTGCCCACTGCGGTAGGAGCCGTGAGGGTGAGCTCTGCTCCTCTGCTGCTTCCCCTTGAGGTTTGGTTAGCAAAATTAGCCACGATTTTGAAGCATGCCTGGCTGAAAATATCTACAGGGGATGCTCTTTGGTGAGTGGACACCTGGCACTTTCTACTGGTGAGGTGGCTCAGGGTGGCTGCACCATCCCTGAGATGCAAGGCATCTTGCACAGCAAGCAGAGGGCTGGTCACATACCTTCCTGGCAGGAGTACTGGGAGAATGAGGTCATTTATTCATGGTATCTCTGAGATGCTTGGAGGTGAGATAACAGAGCTTGGAGCTGGCCCTTAGCAACGTTTGCTTTCAAACCGCTAACTTTCCATTTACAAAGGGAAGGCTGGCACCAGTGGTTCCACGCTGGTTTTTCTGCGCTGCTTTTTTGGTCTTTCCCTAAAGAGAAGAGCAGGGGGAAAAAATTCCTGAGGATTTACGAAGAGTGCTAGTGGGCTTCCCAAAGACATCTGCTCAACAGGACCAGTGGTCCATCACCACCCGCCCTAAGTAGCCAGGTATGTGGAAATAACACTTCATCCCACTGTCTCTATCGCACAAACCACAGAGTAGCACCTCCCCAAGATCTCCATGAGAAACCCACTGAAGGCAAAGCCCTCCTGTGGGTTTGGTTTGGTTTGTAAGGACGTTATTGCTCTCCCCCTTCCCCACCTCTTCCCTCCACTGGGTCGTGGCGGTGCGATTTGGCTTGAGCCCGTGCTCCCTGAGAGAAACTGCAAGGTCCCTCACAGATGCTTGGTAACACATCAACAGCACGGCCAACACAATGTAATGAAATTCCCCCCCAATCTCCCCCAGACATTACCTAACTGATAAAGTGGCTGCCCCGCGCCGCAGCAGCTCCCTCCCCAGCTCGTGCGACACAGCCGGGCTCTGTTCCCTGCTGCCATGACATCATGCCGCCGCTCGCCGCCCATGCATCATGCTGCCTGCAAGCTTCCTCTTCCACCCCAGATAAACATGACCGAGACAAACTCCCTCAGCAATACAAGTTAAAAAAAAAATAAGAAGAATATATATACATAAACCAACTTTCTGCAGCTCCTGGCCCTGAGTTTCCTATCGAGGTTGTGAGTGGCAGCTGCTGGCTGAGGACTTGGATGTGGAGCCCATCTGCAGTGGCCTCTAGCCACCCGCAGTTGGTTTCCCTCTTCGGCAAAATCCAACAAGGGAAAAGGCTCAAAAATGCCAAGGTTTCTGTTAGAACTTCCAGGCACAAATACCAAGGTAACCCTCACTCACACAAGCGCACACTTGTCAACGGCGTTTCCATGGGGTCAAGTATGTGACCAAAACTGGCTAAAACTGGCAAAAATCTGGCATAACGTCTTTGGTGGGGCTATAGTTAAGTTTGCAATAAGTTTGGTGAAGTGTGTGCTGCAGCCCATGCAGAACTGGAAAAAAGGTTGTGTGCTGGGAAAAGTGTGTGCAAGTAGGCTTAGCAGCACAAAAAAAAAAGGCCTTATTTCCTTATTTTCTTATTTGTAGATTTTGATTTGAGACTGCCTCCCTACATTGGCCCCTCGATATATAGCTTACGATGCTTTTTTTGTACCGTAACCTCCCCCATGATTTGAATGCTGAATTCAAAGTGATCTTTTTCCATCCAGTCTACAGACCTCGTGAAGAAGAAAGCTGTGAATTTTTTATCATCCTCAACCATAGTGGGGCTTAGCAAAATTTTCACACAAGTGTAACTACTGAAACTTGCAATTATATAGTGACTGAATTTACCTATAAAACCCTGCAGAATTTAGCAACTCTGTCAGAGAAAATGTATCCAAATATCTGAAAAGTTTTATTTTCCAAGTTAGGTGTTTTATGAAAGGAATTTGAGCTTCGGGTTTCAATTCAAAATACTGTTTTCTTTCAAAGTCAAACATACTTTTTCAGTTATAAAAGAATCCCCCCCCAAATCATGCAATATAACCCAAAATATATATATTTGTATACATATACACAGATAAGCATGCAGAGAGAGACACAGAGAAAAAGGAAGAGAACCCACAAAGAAAATTACCTCCCTTTCATTTAGGTCAAAGCTAAGCCCAAACAATTTTTCCTTCTGGTTCCTTAGTTCAGATATCAAACACAAAAAAGTAGAAGTCAACTATTCCCTCCTAATGCTTACACACAATATTCTTTACTTTCTTCCCTGCTGAAAAACCCACAATGAACATCCAGGCTCTGAGTTCTAGGACTGCATCTACGAAACACAGGAAATAGTAAATTTTTGAGCCTAAAAGCACACACACACACACAAAAAAATAACAAGAGGTTCTCTTCTGTTAATGCTGAGTGTTGTGATTAATGCCGAAGCATTAACAATAAGCATTAATTATCAGGCACCTCACACGGGGTGCTGTGGGGTTTGGCGAGATGTTTAATGAAGGGCTCGCTCAGTCACCGTAACATTCCTCGTCCCGCAATTTCTCTGGCTGCAGAGAGAGAAGCAGTTTTGCATCCAGGTCCGGGCAGCCACGGCATTTCTCTTTGCCTCCTCACAAGAGTAAGAACCAGAGCTGGAGCTCAGGCTTGGGCTGGCTGTGGGCAAGCTGGCAACCCACATGCGAGCAACACTGTTTTCCTACTTATCCTTTCTAGTGAGAGGAAAATATTTAGCTGTGGATGTGGGTGTGGGTTGCTGGGCTCGCTGGGCTCCAGCCCGAAAGGCTGCGAAAAGCTTGCCCCTGAAATGGAAGCACTGCAAGGGAAGAGCACCCCATCTACCTGCATCTTAAATCCCTCGGCGTTATTCTCTCCTGCCGTGGGACCACAGCACAGATGAGAGAGATGCAAACAAGATTTTATTTTCCTCTCTCTCTCTTTCTCACTCCAGGAGGACATGAACATAACTCCACTGAGAATAAACTACCCCATGGCTAATCTGCCTGCTCCTAGGGACAGTTTGTTGAAATTAGTGAAAGGATGCAGACGTTGCACAGACTGCTTGATAAGAGTTATAAGCACTGGTTTGTTATTATTAAGGAGAGGGAGCATAACTTTGCTGTCTCCGAAGATTTTAAAACACAACATGGTTAGCTCACAGCTATCTTCCTACCTACTCTATTTACATTAAAGAGATGTGTGAGTTAAGTGTGGGGATGTGCAATACAGAGGGAAAATATACGGCTTTCAAGGCGGGGCGTGTGCGTGTTTTGTCTACTGTATACATTTTTTGAGGATGTGGCAACCTAAGCCACAAAATCAGAAATGAGAACAACTCAGAAAGCACCACCAGAACAAAAAAACCAAAACCCACCCAAACAAACACCAGGTCCTGGGAGGGGGTACACGCAGCTTATTTTCCACAGAAGCCAATAAGGGTATTGGTTAACAATTTGCATCTAGGGTTATCCAAGCTCACACCTTGAGCTTTATGCAATTACCAATACGGGTAATTTCACCTTGATCCTTCTCAGGCGCCACAGATGCTAAAACCAGGCTGCTAATTTAATTGATAGTTTAACTCAAACACCAACAGCAGAGTATCACCGGTGCTGCTTTAGGAGTGAGAAATCAAAGTCTGCTCAGGAGGGTGCCTCATTGCACCCCATTTCACCCCACTATTTCCTTGGGTGCTACCGATGCCAGATATTGAGTATGCAAGATCTGGGGGTGATCCATTCCCATCAGCTGTCTGCGAAGCGAGAGCTGTGACATGGATTTGGGCTGCAGCTGCTCTGAGGCAGACCGAGAGGCTGTCTCTACACTTCGTATCGCCCTGAGTGCCGCAGGATCCCTGACTGAGGCTCCTCGGAGCTGCGGTACCAGAGATAAGGGGCTGTCGTCATCTCTGTTGGCTAGAATAGACATAAGTGGAAAAATCCTTTGGCTAATGTTGATCTGGCACTTGCCGAATGAGCAGGGAAGGTAGGAAGACGGAGGGCACCAACTAACGACACAGGGAGATAAAAGTAGGATTTTCCGTATCTGAGTTTGCAGACTCTTCATGATTTTTTTTTTCTTTCCCCTTGGCTTGCCAGTGATTTTGCTATATTTATTTATACCTTAAAGAGGCAACTCTACTGCCCTTTATTCCATACAAAACACCACTTCAAGAGGAACTTGGTGCTGTTATTAATACAACTGTTGAATTAAGCACCAATTCGTGACAACGGCTTTATTAACTATGGGTATATTTTTGGAGATAACTTCAGGCACTTCCAATTTAGTTTTAGGAAAATTCATTATGAATTGTAACTTCAGTACAGTTGAAGTCACAAAATCAATCTCTAACTTAAGAGTGAAAATGACATAATGACATTGAGTTTTAAGAAGAACGTGTCTGAATGGCAAAAGACCTGAAGCAAAAATCAAGCAAAAACTCATCTGCCTTCAAAATCCAAAATGTTTAGTTAATGGCATGTGTGGAAATAAACATAAAGAAAGGAAAGACATAAAATTACTGAAAAATAGATATCATTCTGTCCAGCAGATCAGTTGCAGCAATACAGCAGTGCAGTCTCTGCAGCCACCCACTTCTGTGTGGTTTTTTGGTGGTACATCCCCGGGGGAGCTGAGCAGCAGGCAGCGCACACTTCCCTGCATACCTCGACGTGACACAAACCAGTAGTAACACGGTGTTTGGTTCTTAATGTGGTGTCACACAGCAAATTTTTATTTTTTGTTATTATTATTCTTTGTTTCCTTTTCATAGGAGATCATGAAAACAACGTAGCCTGAATTGTATGGGCTTTGACTTGACATGCATTTATAAAATGATGGCTGGCTAACAGGTATTAAATCTGCCCTTTCTGAAAAGCAATGCAGATTATCTAGAAATCAAGTGCCAAATCCTGCCCAAATTCCTGGGATTTCACTTCATGAGCCACTTTTAATTGTTGCCTTTGTTCTGTTTTCTTATTTCTTTAATATATTCTAAACCATTTCTTTCACACAGCTTGGGTCAAGTCCTGTATGCTATTTAGAGTCTGACTACAGCCTTCTTTACGTACTGGTACCACAAAACATATGCAGGTGTGTGCATCTGCACATATATATATGTGAGTGCACATACACATAGTGTGTGTGTATACACACGGGCCCACATGCACCATATTTTTTATTTTGCAATATTAAAACAATTTATTTGTAATAATAGACAGGAAGGATGTGAGGTGCTACTTCTTTTCTGTGCCAAAATAAGCTACAAAGGTTGGTTTTTTAAATTTCGCTGTACTGCTAGTTACTTGCAAGTGTTGGCAGCTCAGAACTATACAACTGGTGATATACCTTCAGCACAGTGTACTTGCTAACTCGGTCACTTTTGCATGCCAGGCAGTCATGTGTTTGTAATCAGAGGTCCAAGGAGCTGGCAAGAAAATCACTCTCCTTCCAGCTGTTCTGTCCTTTTACTGGCATCACATTTGGAGAGCGAACTGTAAATAATAAGGAGTTGATGAAGCTTCCATAGCTAGCGAATTTCCAACTTCAAAAGCTTTTCTGCTTCTGAAGTTAATGGTTGACTTCCCTCTGGGTTCACTTTTCATGCTTTGACTATATGCCATTCTAGACCATTAATAACTACCGGTGTTTGTGGCTATCATACGAGGACTCAAAAGCATATGACCATTCTTCGTGGTTCAGAGATTTCTGGACATTTGAGGTGAATACACAGAATCTGTGATAATCAAGCCCTTTCAGGTACGAAGAGCTTCCTCAGCATTTGAATTTTGGGGCTAGATTTGTGGGAGCTGACGGACCTTCTGTGAAGTGAAGATCTACTCTTCACTCCATGAGATGTGCACATCCGTGTTGGCGATGACGTAGCACCCACCTCCTCCTTTGCTGCAATCAAAGCAGTCTTTGAGATCAGAGAAGAAGGTGGATATGGAAGAATTCGAAGACCATTGGGAATGGTGTTGAAAAATTATCTTCTCTAGAAGAGCAGGATCTTGTCACAAGGCATAATATAGCCCATTATTTAAACTCCAATGATGCACAGTCAATGAACCCATTCACTTTAGATTCAGATATCATGTTTCTAATAAATAACATCACCAATATTTTCAAAACGATGACTATATCCCTAAAGAAGAAAGCAACACTTCTTTTTTTTTTTTTTTTTAAGTTTTAGGTTATCAGACAACACTAAGCAAGTATTCCACTTCAGAGCTACAAAGTATGAAACATGACCACATCACAGAATCACAGAACCGCTTGGGTTGTCAGGGGCCTCTTGAGAGATCACAAGGTCTGCCCCTGCAGCTCAAGCACAGCCACCTACAGCAGGTTGCCTAGGACTGTATCCAGTTGGGTTTTGCTTATCTCCAAGGTTGGAGGCTCCACAACCTCTCTGGTCAAACTGTGCCAGTGCTTGGTCACCCTCACAGTACCTAAGTGTTTCCTGACTTTAGAAGGAACCTTCTGTGTTTCAGTTGAGTCCACATTGCCTCTGGTCTTGCCACTGGGCACCACGGAAAAGAACCTGGCTCTGTCTTTTTCACTTCCTCCTGTCGTGTATTTATACACATCAATGGGAACCCTCAAGCCTGCTCTCCTCCAGGCTGCACAGTCCCAGCTCTCAGCCTTTCCTCCCACGTGAGGTGCTCCAGTCCCTTCGCTGCCCTTGTAGCCTTTTGCTATACTCTGTCTAGTATGTCTCTTGTACTGGGGAGCCCAGAACTGGACCCAGGACTCCAGCTGTGGCCTCACTTGTGCTGGCTAGAGGGAAAGGATCACCTTCCTTGACCTGCCGGCAATATTACTGCTAATTCATCCCTGGATGTTATCAGCATTCTTTGTCCCAAGGGTGTACTGCTGGTTGATGGTCAGTTTGTTGTCCAGCAGGATGCCATCCTTCTCTGCAGAGCTGCTTTCCAGCCAGTTGCCCCCCAGCACATACCGGTACATAACCTCTCTCCATTGCAAATGCATTAGGAGAGTGCCACCTCCTGTGTGCCAGGTAGCACTGAGTACAACTGCATCACTGAGGACAATGTAGAGAGAGGTACCACATGAAGAGGTGACCTTGCTCACGCTGAACACAGTGGGCAAGATCTCGCTCACTGACACCAGAAGTTAATCAAGAGTAAGTAAATCCATCTTGGATAACAGACCCTTCTGTTCATCGTTGATTGATCTTTGATGTAGAGCAGCAAAAGGACAAAGGCAGATAGAAATCTCACCCTGCAGTGTTCTTAAAATGGACATAGTCTTTACAACTGAGGTCAGTTGTGGGGAAAGATGAGAGCTGGTACTGCAGGCACAAAACAGGAGAAACCCAGTCCCTGTCCTGAAGTTGTACAATCAAATCATCATGATTGTTCAATACATGAGCCGCCATCTCTTAAATGTTCGCTTCTTTTTCTGTGACAAACATATAACCTTCTTCCCCTGTGTTTTCTGTTCTCTCTGATGTTAACAGCACATCCAAGCATATCAAACACCCAGGGGAATATGTTCATATCCCTGTGATCCAACCCAGATCTGAGCATGAAGCCTGTAAGAACATCTGCTGAAACTGTTTACCAAGCTGAGTTTCTTGGTTGCTTTTCTTTTCCCTTACATCAGGCTATGTTTACACAAAGAATTTCAGCAGTTAATATACAAAATCTACATATTTCCAACTGTAAACCGCCTTGGAGCAAGAAGCATAACAAATTATTTCCAGTTTGCTGTTTTCTTATTTCTTTGTAATCCTTGCCTCAAAGATGTAGTGCCACCTTGTTGCTTATGCTCTGCACAAATACAAAAGTTAGTAAAAATAATTTAGACAAATATTTTATCATCTACTCAATATAAAACAAAGATATGAGAAAGAGAAGGCAGCTGTCAAGCCCTAATGATCACTGACATTCAAACACTGGTACATAACTACCCTTCATTGTAAATGAAGGATTAGAAGGAGAGTGCCACTTCCTGCATGCCAGGTAGCACTGAGGACAATGTAGAGAGAGGTACCACATGAAGAGGTGACCTTGCTCACGCTGAACACAGTGGGCAAGATCTCGCTCACTGACACCAGAAGTTAATCAAGAGTAAATCCATCCTGGAAAACAGACCCCATCTGCTCATCATGTTCAACAACAGAGAGTTTTTTCCAAGTCTCAACGGACAGCAGCGGCTCAAATCAACTGTCCTTGCCTAGGCACCCACCTGACATGGCCCAGGGCACCTGGGATTTAGCACAAGGCTGGTAGATATGATATAAAAGTACAGGAGACCCAGGCCAAATGACCAGAAGCTGAAACCCAGATATGATGCCACGGAGACATATCAAACAGCACATAGACATCTATGGGTGAACAATTGAGTCAAGACAGGCCCTCCCATCGCTGCCTATAGCCAGGCAAAATCTGCAAGGAATTTACCCCTGCAAGTTCACTAAGTGGTTTTAAAGAAAGCTCTCTTTGGTACCTAACCCATGACTTGAGTACATTTGAATGCTCTAAATTCAAATCACCAAATTATAGGTTGATGTAGGCAGAGATTATCTTTCAGCAGTTTCTGCAGCTGCCTTCCACCCTGTATGAAACAGTTACACAACGAACGAGACAGGCACCAAACAAATGCCTCTCCTAAACTACTCCACATGTAGGTGAGTGCCAGTCCCCAAAATATCTAGGTGCTTTATACACAGCAGAACATAATCAAGGGATGAAACCAGAGAAACTATACCATATCCCTGCAGCTGGGCAACTGCTCTGAGTGCCTGCATCCTTTCTGGTTACAATGACCACTGGAGCAGGTCCTGAGTTAAAAACTGCTATTGCCATGAGATTCCATTTGCTTCCAATTGGAAAAAAAAAAAAACAAAAATGAAAACAAACAAACAAATAACAACAAAAACAACAAAAACCCAAAAGGGAATAAGAGAGTAATTTCTTCTGAAAGAAGCAAGTTAGTTTCAAGGACTTTTAAGGGAGAAAAATGAAAATATGCAAATCCAGCGCCATGAAAAGTCATTCTCAGCTTTTTGCTCAATAGCCAAAAACCAAAATCCAAAGCAAAACATAAAAATTGTTCACACAACCCTTTTAAATTTAGATTAAATTAAATTAACTTTTGATTAGATTAAACTAAATTGGATGCATCTTCTAAAAATGGAAACTAAACAAAGGAAGCAGAAATTTGACCACAATTACAGAGAAGCTAGTGGTGGTAAACATGGCTTCCAAAGATGTTTGGGAATCAGATATCTACAAAGTTTCATATTCAAATCTGTGCCAGAGCAACAAGCTCTGACCTTGATAAGACTCACTTAGGATCCTATCTGTTCAAGACAGTCTTTTAAATGCAAAGGTGAGAAAGAATAGAAGCAGAAAGTGGAACAAACAACCCTACATATTTTGTTGAGTAGGTCACCTTCCAAAAGTTGGCAGTTTCTGTCCCTCCCTGGCCTCCCCCCAAAAAGTTACACAGAAAATGTAAGCAGGAGGTCTCACGTTGGGTTTTGTTGGGAACGGTGTACGTAACAAAAGAGGACAGGATCTACTAGTATACAAGGCTGTCAGCAGACACTGCCAGCTCTGAAGAGGTATATCTCACAGTGATAGAGCACACAGTTGCATGTTACAAACGTCCATGAGCATATCTGTTTAACATACAACAGAAGACTTGTATTTCGAGACACTCTGCCAGACTAAAGCAGACCTTCCAGTGAAAGCGTGTTCATCCAAATAATATTTTGGAGTGTGCTGCAACATCTTTGCCCAACACCATTCGTATAACAACCGTGACTAAATTTATATAGCAGTTATTGCTACATAAGCTTGTCTTGCATTCTGCACGTAGTTGACCAAACCATCCTATGACTCTTAAACTTTGATGCGTTAAGGCAGCTTTCCGGCCCAGCTGCCATTGCATGTGACAAGACAAAAATAAAACTGCCAGCCTCTTGTAAACTTTAATCACCATATTAACACCCATGAGAAAAGCTTTGGGTGATCCCAATCTTGTTTAAGAGGGCTCAACTGTAGATACTTACAGGATGTTCTGTCCCTGCTGGGCTGCTCACTATCCAAAATTAGCTCTCAGAGCAGTCTTTGCCATAGTGTCTGGCAAAGTGGAAGCTGGACTTGTTTTCAAGAGCTTTTGACATTCTCAGGACCTCCACTCTTCCAGGAATGCATGCCTACCCGGAGCAGGATGATACCCAACATTCTTCGGGGAGAACTCAGGAGCATTGTTCCTTGACAAGGAAACAACCCCCTGGAATAACTGGGCAATGATGATTTCATTGCTTTCTTGATACAGCCACCAGTTCATCTGGGTTTTGGCACCAGCTTAATGGTTTTCAGTGTTGATGGGATGGGGGTCTGTAATAGATCCAATAGCTCCTGGACACAACAGACCCAATCTTGTAGGTCTTTTTAAAGTAAAACACCTGTTGATCTTAGAGAAAAAAAAATGAACCACTTGCTTTTTCCTCAAAAAATACACCTGCACCCTCATGAAAAACCTTCAAGTACAAAACTGCCCTCGACATTGACCACACAGAGAGTGAAAGCAACGACTGCTGAGTCTTTAAAACTCAGCAAGCATGAGAGGGAGAGGGGGGTTCCAGGAGGCAGAGAGACCCCAAACGAGCCAGGAATCTCCTGAGGGAGACGTGAGGCTGATGGGGCCAGGCAGGGCATACCTCAAGCTTCCTCAGACCACGCAGAGACAGTGGTGAGCACTATGTCATTAAAACCAAGCTGGATAGAGACAGAGAGGCCCAAAAGGAGTCTCCCTAGTGAGCCGTGAGGTGGAACTGAGGGAGGAGGGAGAAAGGTTGAGAAGTATCAGAGAATGCCAAAGTGAAATAAATTAGTGGAGCTGTATCCTGAGGCAAAGTCAGCAGGGGCTATGTCAAACTTGGGATGGGCTGCCCAGGGCAGGGGTTGAGGCCCCATCCCTGAAGGGATTTAAAAGCTGGGTTGACATAGTGCTTAGAAACATGGTTTATGATGTTTTTTATCAGAGTCAGGTTGGTGGTTGGACTCGATCGTCCGAAAGGTCCCTTCCAACCCAGACAATTCTATACCTGCAGCAACAACAGCTCTTCAGCCAAAGCAGAGCAAAAATCATACATACTTTTATATACATAAGAGCTCTTCTGAAGTGGTGGGCCCAAAACGGTGGGCCCACTGAAATTTTGATCCTCCAGCTGAAGCATTGTGTGGGCCCACTGGAGCTGTGACCCGCCAGCTGAAGCATAGTCTGATAGTTTTAACTCAACACAGCATTAAGGACGCGATAAGCTTATTTTCTTAGCCTATAGACCAGAATGTGGTTCCTAGATGATCTTTGTGATTAATTTGTTTTACCTAAGAAAATGTAATCTAGGGAATTTTTCAGTGACCACAGGTGCCCGAGAAGAAAGAACAAACCAAGTTCCCACCAGAGATGCCGGATCTCAATTGGATGTAGCTAGATAACCATGAAAAGGTGAAGAGAATTGTGGGGACCAGCATGTAGCCAGAATACATATTAGCTAGATTTTAATATGCATAATCTGTAATGTCCAAAAAGCCCACCTGTGCAATGAACAGAAGAACACGTTAGGAGGAGCAATCCCTGATGATCCCAGTGCTAAATAAACATACCTCTCCACAACTTGCGAGTTTAGAGTTTGCTCCTCACAATCCTCGGATCACTTCAGTGCCTCTTGTGTAAGTTATTTTAGATGGTAACTCAAATTCCTGTTAAGGCCAGGTTTACACCTTCTAAGCTCTGAAAAACCTGTAAAAAACAAATTACGTTTCTAGGCTTTCTTCAAAATTTTCCTTAGACAAATGGAGGTTAGTATAGCTGTTGATTTAATTCTAGTAGGATAATGTGCTGATGTAGTGTGCTTATCAGCTGTAGCAATTTTCAGTGTTTCTTGTGGTAACCCTGAGCTGATAGAAATGCTGGAGATGCTTTCTTTCTTACAGAAACATGCATTTTTGCCAAAACCTAAGATATAACACAAGATTGGTCATTAGAAGTCTGATTATTTTGTGTCAAGTCTTGTTTTGGCATTGTCAAAACCTGTACATTTGTGTGCTTTGCATTTATTGCTGTATTATAGTAAAATAATTTTTTATGTATGTTGTATATACATTCATGCTACACTTAACTAAGTGTAACCTGAACCAAAATTGATCAGAAGAGCAAAACCAAAGTCAATTGTTCTCACCTTCTCAAGATGAAGATCTGGTTTTCTTCATGATTCAATAGTTTTGCACAATGGGGTTTTTTTTCATGATTCCTCACGGAAGTTTCCTTGGAGAATGCTGTTCTTCCACTGGCTTTGTGATAGGAATGGAAATGTGCTCACTTTGAGCACTTTAAAAAAAAAAAAAAATTACATCCTCATTTCATTTTTAAAATTTTTCCTGCTTCTTTTCACTCCATATCATTAATATATTTTTTTTGAAGTTTTGTGGTAACCCTTTCTTGGTATTGCTATATTTTTCCATATGAAAATTTCTTTTAATGTGGCCATTATGTAAATAAATATGTCTAAAATATACTTTGCTACGTTACAAAATGAAGCTTTAAAACATATGCTTCTAATAACTCTTATAAAAATTAATGAAACACTCATTCTTACACAGTGGGTCTAGCTCAACTTTGAAAAACTATGTGAAAACACTAAACTAAAATAAATGAGATTGCTGCTAATGTAAAATATCCATTTGGAATACTTTGTTATTTAAATTTAGCTCCTTCAACCTCTGGCATATGAATTTGGAAGTGAGCCAGTTTCTCTTAAAAAAATAATAAAGTACTATGCAAATCCAGAATGGACCATTTTGAAGCATAGCTGCGCTTTTATTGCATCGACTGTCTTTGGGTGTAAGCAAAGGGGAAAAAGCTTCTTAAACATTAAAATTGTGGTGTAGGAATGCCAACAAAAAGAGACTTTTGCTCTTCCAGTTGATTCCGTCTGGCATTTCCCAAATCCTGGCAATTTCCCGGGGACGCTGTAGTCTCCAATAAAATAGCTGCAATTAAGAAAAGCGATTCTGGACTGGTGCTGGTCCCAGCCTGTGGTTATGGCATGGATGGATGGCAGCAAGGCTGCACACACCCAGTAGTCCATGAGTTACACATGTGAAGGTCTGTTCCTTCAAAAAAAGAGAGGAGGTGATGACTATGTCCAGCAGCACCAAGAGGTGGCTGTTTTGAGGTCCCCCTGGCCCTGATGCACTTGGGCAGAGCCAAGCAGGCAGGGAAGGGGAGTCCAGCTTGTGGAGCAGGCACCCATCCTGCTCACAGGGAGGGTCTGTCCCCCCAGCATAATAAGGCAAAACTGATGTTCCTCAGGGACACCCCCTGAGGTAAGCAAGGCCTCAAGAATGTCCACTGCCATCCCACATTTTAGGCTGGACCTGAAGACCTGCATCAAGTCTGTACAGGACTTGTCTCTACAGGCAAGTTGAAAATATTATGGTCATCACATGGGGTGAATGAGAAGCCATAGTTGCTCGTTCTGGGCAAAACCACACAGGGAAAGGTGGGAGAGAGACACAGGGGTGGTAGCACATCACAGAAGAAAGCCCACTGGCTATTTATAAATAATCGAGACTCTCCACTGAGTGACTTTGTGACTGTCTTTGTGACAGCGACTCGTCCAGCAGCCCCTCACCACTGAGCCTGTGCTCTGCCTGAGCAGGCAGTATATGTACTGCCCGTGGGTGAAGCACCCCATATAGTGTATTCAAAAAATGCATGTTTTATTCCTCATGTTCAGAAAAAGCAGGATGATCAACGTATTTGTGATTTGGAAACTGATACGTAGCAGGTACATAGGGAAGAATTAAGGACAAAGGCCAGGAAAGAGGAGGAGAGTGGCATGGTGCAGTTTTCAGGTTGGAAACGACCTTTGCGCTCATTGAGTCCAACCATCAACCTCATTCTCAAAGTCCTCCCCTACATCATATCCCCCAACACCTCCTCTAAACGACTCTTAAATGCATTCAAGGATGGGGACTCAGCCACCTCCCTGGGCAGCCTATTCCAGTGGCCTCCACTCCTAGCAGCCTGCAGCTGGCCAGCCCTTTCCAGGATCAGATCCATATTTGGTACATGTCCCTACTGTTTGCTTTCAACTTGAGTTCATTAAGAAAGACCAAAGTTTTTCAGGTCGTATGGATAATTCCTTCCCTAAGGGAAAGTGAAAAACATGAGTATTGGCCAAGTTGAGGGGTAGAAAAATGATATAAGGTTGTAGACGTCTTGCAAGAAACAACTTTTCCAACCATTACACATCCTTATTGGGAAGGGCATTAACCCACTTAGAAATGCTACTCTACATCAACGTTCAAGCTAATTTATTCTCTCTCAGGCTGATATTATCTAGGACACTTCTTGGATCAATCAAGCCCTCTTGTAATGGAAATATCCCATAGCAAAAAGTGTCATACCTCGTAAAAAGGGAAATCCATTTCACTGTTAGGTATATCACATCGATAAAAAAATCACTTATCACTGGACAAGAAGATAGATTTTTTTCAAAGTGGCTGGGATTTGGCAGGGAAGAGAAGCAGAGGTTATGGTTAATGTTATTAGATTAGGACCACTGTTTGCAACTTACCTTTTGAATGATGTATTATGCCATCCAATGAAGCAAATCTACTGTGGCTTTCATCAGTTTCTCTTTTAGTTACTAACAGCAGTATGGTTGATACTCTGCATTTCTGTAAAGAAAAAAAAACCAAAACCAAAACATGAACAAATGAAACAAAAAAAAAAATAAAGCTTGCACATTTTTTTCCCTTTACTGTCTTTCTGGGCATTGCTGCTTTTCCTCCAAAGGGCCAGCAGTGGCCTAAGATGAAGGATGTCCCTAAAGACAGGACAGCATCCCACCCCACCTTCATATCAGATGCACAGGGCACAGGGGTGGTGATGCTTGTGCTCTGGAAACCTCAACCCCTTCCCCGGGCAGCCCATTCCAAGGCTTCAGAACCCTTTCAGTGTAAAAGGCACAGCCCTAGTGAAGTAGACAAACTTGTTTCAGGATAAATAGCCTGCTGCCTTGATTTAACCTCTCTTTCAGCAAAACAAGGCAAATTTTCCTGTGGGTGGTTCGAAGTCGCTGTCAAAGCGCCTGAACAGAGCATCTGCCTGGGATTTGTCTGGCTTTTCCCAGCTCCTTTCATGCGGAGGCTAAAGAGAAAAGGCTGCACGTATTCGGTTACCTCCACTGGTGGGGGGTTTGCTAGCACTGTGTGGTCTGATCTGCTTGAGCAGTATCTCCTCGGTGCTCTTTGGGAGGGACAGGCTGGTAGGAAAGGTGGGTAAGAGGGTACCAAGCTCCCTGCAGGCAACAGCAAGTGGATGGCAGGGAAGCAGGCAGTAGCCCCAGCGGGAGGGGAGTGGGACTGGGGCACTGAACAACAGGTCCCAGTTCTCCCAAGTCCCCAGATCAGATAACAAAGCCCTGCCTCAGCACCAGGCATGAGGAAGAGTCAAGGGATGTAGGCATGGAGGCCAACCTTGCATAAGCCCTTCTGCCTGGGGACAGCACCATCTCTAACAATGCAGCTAGGAGGCATTCGCAAATTGGTGCAGGGACAGATCTCCCTCACGGGACTTTACCTGAGCAAGTACCCTTCCCACAAAAAAGTTGTCACACAGCACCTCTTCAATTTAGGGCTCCCCTGCCTCTGGTTTCGCCAGGATGCACCCAAGCACAAATCCAGGTTGAGCAGAGAATGGCTGGAGAACAGCCCTGAGGAGAAGGACTTGGGAGTGCTCATGGATGAGAAGCTCAACAGGAGCCGGCAGTGCGCGCTGGCAGCCCAGAAACCAACCCCATCCTGGGCTGCATCAAAAGAAGCGTGACCAGCAGGGCCAGGGAGATG
Organism: Thinocorus orbignyianus; assembly: GCA_013400375.1. NCBI lineage: Eukaryota > Metazoa > Chordata > Aves > Ciconiiformes > Thinocoridae > Thinocorus > Thinocorus orbignyianus. The sequence continues at coordinate 600,308 of VXBW01006303.1, read as the reverse complement.
ATTCAGACCTGTGTGGCTGTCTTGCTGGAAGCCTCATCAAGAGAAGCATCCTCAAGTTCTTAGGAATGGGAAGGCTGCCGTGCAATTCAGAGCCTGACTTGCAACATGTGGTGCTTTAAGGCAAGGTCAGTGCCAAGAAAGCTTTCTGAAAAAAAAAAGAGTGGCAGGGTAGCAGTGGCTGCAGGTCCCCTCTGACTGGCCAAGGGGCGAGTGCAGATCCTGACATTTTAGATCTCTGGCTGTGAAGTTAAGGATGAGCAGGAGGAATGTGAAACACTATTAAAACTTTCATGTCAATCCCATAGAAATAATTCTATGTCATAAAATGATTTGTTCTCACCAATTCCCTCATAAAATATTAATAAAGCATGCATGTTCTTATAACATACAGAAATTCACAGATCTGCTCCTTCAACAGAAGCTTCCTCAAAACTTAGAATCACAGAATGGTTAGAGTTGGAAGGGACCTTAAAGACCATCCAGTTCCAACCCCCCTGCCATGGGCAGGGACACCTCCCACCACACCAGGTTGCTCAAAGCCCCATCCAGCCTGGCCTTGAACACTTCCACTTCTTTACCTGCCCCTTTTTAAACTTTGCATAGCCCCATAACTGGAGTCGTAATTCAGTTGAAACATGTGACAAAACTGGGTATTATGAAGAAGCTCTTCCTACAGAGGGAGATTGTTTAAATTCAGCTCCTCTGCAGATACAGGAAAAGCATGAAACTGCAGGAAGTCCTCTCACAGTTCTTCGTTCTTCCTAATTCTTTTAATTCCCATTCAATCATTAAGTTAAAGAAGCAGTTTGTCAAGGAAACAATACATGCATGCACACATGCAAATTCACCCAGAAAAACAATAGCAGAAAATAGATTTTTTTCTTTCTCCCATATAAGATGCAGAGTACAATCTTACCATCTTTTTTTTTTTTTTTCCTCCAGCAAACCTCTCCCTGGAGCTGAAAGAAGAGCAAGATGGGCACAGAAACCCACTCTGCTTTTACTACCTGCTGCACCTCTCCCCATTCCCTTCAGGACCTCAGTTCTTTGGTGGTCTCCTGTTTTGACATCTGCTTAGCCTTATCTCTAATCAGTTTTGCTGATAGACATTTCCCCTGAGTGCAGAGACACTGCCTAATAGATTTTTTTTATTTTTTTTTTTTTTTAAACCAACTGCTCCTTAGTAGTCAGGAAACTATCTTTGTGACCTGCAAGGGTGAGAGACACCATTCCCAACATTCCCATGCAGACAGCTAAGCCTTGCTCAATTTTATCTGATTTGCTGTTATTCTGCTCTTTATGCTCTCGTAACATAATGGCATCATGGCCACGATAGATTTTTGGTAAACCTGCAATTAGGCAGAATACATGGTATCCCAAGGCGTTGACTGATCAGGGAATGCACTTGTAATTATTATTTAACAATAATGTTAAATAAGGTGGCAATTTACTATGGCTTGTATCAAGAATTACACTGCCCGCCAGACCGAGGGACTGAACTTGGAACAGAGCGCTTACAGCAAGGGGAAGTGATTCTAACGATGTGTCACTTGATGCAAAATTCTTCAGAAAGAAAAAAAAAAAGCATAAAACAAGTATCACACATTAAAACCGCAAGGTTTTACGAAAAGAGAAATGGGTAAAATGAAATGTTTTCCTCTCAGTTGGTACAAATGCCCAGTAAAATACGGAGCAGCCAACACTTTGCTCTGGTGGTTGTGCAAAAGACAGTGGCTCTCCAACTGATAGAAATGCCGTAACACCCCACAACAAGGCACAAGTTCATACTATTTAAAAACAGTACATTGAATTTCCAGCTAGACAGCTATTGTGCATGCATGATGGACCACAAATAACATACGAAATGGTTCCAATGCCTTCTGAAACCATAAGGTAAAGCAGAGTACTAGAACGTACTCTGTGAATAAGTTATTATGCATTGGCAGGATGCTTGATAAAATCTCTGACAGATTTCTTGTTGTTGATTTTAATAAAGCAAAAAGAGCCACACAGACATGAGGAACTGAGTCCTGGGTGATTTTTGTTTTGAACTTTCAATGAGAGTGGGGTGGAAAGGAATGTCTGCATCTGGGTTTTTAAGCGGTAGTCTTTCTTTTAAAAAAAAAATCTTTTTTTTTTTTTTTCCTGGATCTATCAAACGTAATTTTTATTGAATTTCCTTCTGCTGGTTTGTTTTTATTCCATTTCAGTGAAAACAAAGAGCACACACTTGCAAAAACACGCCTGAGTCCAGACGGTCAGTGCAGGAAATTCCTGCAGTTCTAGTGAAAACTGGGGCTGGAGGGAGGAGGGGGCACATATATATATACATATATAGCACCTCTGCTGAAGCTATAATGCAAATGCAGGAGGAGACACCTGGCTGTTTGGGGTCTGCCCTGCCATCCATGAGCAGGCAGAAAGGTCAGACTGCCAGCTGGTGAGAGCTCAGGTGGTGGACTTTCACCCAACGGTTCAGGTGGACACAAAAGCCCCATGTTGGGAAGGTGAAAACCCTAGCCAGTGTACATGGGGACTAACCTGAAGTTTGGGTCTCGAGGCAGCACTGGTGCAGGAATCCATAGGAGATCAGGGGTCTCCAGCTCCAGTGCTGCAGTACAACTCATTTTCACTTGATTCTAAAGCATCGTGCAAATCCAAAAGCTGTTTATAAATTCATGCATCCATATTCACAACTGAAGCAAAGGATGGTGCGGAACCATACAGTATCCCCAACACAACTCAGCCTGCTCCTTTCCCCAGAATGGGTAACAACTCTACGCCTTGCTAATTACAGTTTATAAACTCGTGTGATTAAAGTGAGTGAATACAGCTGAAGCCAGGAATGCAAAGCTTGTGCTAGATGTTCATGTTTTGATGGCTCCTCATCTCTGGGCCTTATCTGCAGCCTTACCCCAGTGGCTGGCAAGCACCGTCTCCAAAATGCTGATGTTTCTGTGCAGTTGCGGATGGGGAAACATCAGATCTGCTCCCTGGGAAAAGACTACGCAGAGCCCCGAATTGTGCAGCCGGTTTTCTTGTTGCTCCTTGCAAAGCGGTGATCTCATCCTTGTCGGCTCCAAATTTTCTATCTCCAGTGTAGGAGAGAGAGGCAGCAAGGGACGAGGGGAGAGGGAGAGGGAAGCTGCGGAAAGAAAGATCCCATTGTTAGATTGCTCTTAGTTGTGTGAGTGCCTGCCAAGACAACAAGATTGGGTCTGATGACATGAACTCGAGGGTCAGTGGGGAGCTGTGCAAAAATGCCTGAACTCCTGGTGCTCAGGATCTTTAGGAAAAAAAGCAACTTCCAGATGTGAGTGAGCCTTCTTTCAGTCATCCGGTCCCCTAAGCCTACCAGATTATGACCTGAAGACGCCCGCAGCCGTTTGCATGGCTGAGCAATTGCAATATTTGCCTTGGAGGGAGAACCGCATCAGAATCCTAGACCCAACCACCAAGGCATTTCAGGTGTGTTAGTATTAGTATTGAATTTAAGTTGAATTAAACTTAGGAACATGGCCATTAAGAATAGGAAAAACCTAGGATCCACCCTTAAGAAAAGGTTGGGAAAAGCGAACTGCAAAAGCCTAGGGCTCTGGTGAACATCTTGTGTGAACACAAGAATCACAGACTCACAGAATCTTCATGGTTGGAAGGGACCTCTGAGATGATGGAGTCCAACCATACACACACAAACCATACAATCTTGGCCACTAGAGCATGCACTGAAATGCCATGTCTACATGTTTCTGAAATACCTCCAGGGATGGTGACTCCACCACCTCCCTGGGCAAGCTGTTCCAGTCCCTGACCACCCTCTCAGTGAAGTCATTCTTACTAATATCTAATCTAAACCTCCCCTGCTGCAACTTCAGACCAGAGGAAATGGTCTCCTCTAGTCTTCAGACCAGGTCCTCTGGCCTCCTGAGACCTCATCCTGTCCTCAGGAAAACGATTCACCCCCTGCTTAGCAGAGCCAGGACAGCTTCATTGCCTACAGACAAAGAAAAAGCCTTTTTTAGATAATTTAGTACAGCAAAAAAAGTACTGGGTCTTTTTGTGTGTCCCTGGGTTGCTGGTTTTTTTTGTGGTAAAGCCTTTTTTCCGCAAGTTGTTTCTGCAGCAGGCGTGGACGAGCCAGTCTGGGTCCAAGCCACCTCCTTTCCGCCCCAACACCGTCTTGTTTCCTCAGCTCCCTATCCCAGGGTGTGATTGAATGAGTGCTTCTGAAGGCCATAAGCACTTGCTAATTTGAGGTTTGTCTGGTAATAGTCTGGCAGGTCTGCATTTCCAATGTCTGTGGAGCCAAATCGATGGTTCAATTGTACACCCAGTTTTCCCCTCCGCCTCTGAACCTTTTTCCAGAGCCTGTTTCTCGCTGACATCCACCTCCCCGCAGCCCCTCTCTCCAATTCCCCTCCTCTTTTTCATTTTTTTTTTGAAAAATCGACCTGGGCTTTGTTGTACTAATTAGATTATCTCTGCCTGAGAGACCTACAGAGCAGCCCCAACAGAGTACAGCCTGGAAAGACAGGACACATAATCCCTGTTATCAAGGGGGCTGTCATTTGGCATGTAGATCAACTAATAGTTTCAATACCATGGGAGCAATTGTACATCTTAATATTGATTCCCCCGCACACCCCCCTGCCCCAGATATGATCTCCTACATTCCTTCATCAGTCGCACTTGCCCTGGCTAAAAGGCTCCATTTATTATAAAGGCAACAGGACCCTGCACCCCTCTCTGCCCCTGCCAGCTTTTGGAAGCCACAAATGAGAAGGTGCTTCACGGGGAGGGCGAGAGAGCGAACAAACAGGGAGAAGGCAAGTTCACACAACAGTTTTCAAGGAGGAAGCAAGAACAAAACCAAACCTACTGCACTTTCGCCTTGCATTACGAAGTAATTAATTCAGAGCTGACTGACATCAAAGGCTGGAGGCCAGTCACGAGAAGGGGCACTGGCAATAAATCATATGCTAAAAGCAGTAATGCTTTGAGTCAAGCCGTGTTGCTACCATTCAGCAGCCAGCCTGTTAAATAAGTCCCTGCTTGTTTACCTTGTTCTTCCTTTCCACCCACCTCAGTATTAATTTGAAGAGATGCTACTCATATTTTGTGCTCCACAACAACTCACCTACGGCTAGTTGCAAAAAGAAGAAAGGTGACAATGGAATGACCTTCCCCTGGAGACATCAGAATGCTTTAAATGATGATCAACACATAAACTGCACAGGCACAGACACCTGCTTCACAACATCCCTGTCGAGGCTAACAGCAGGTAGCTGGATTCTCAAGGTAGTCACTTCTGGCAGTTCAGAGGACTTCTACAGTTGGTGCAACAGAGAACATCTTAGCTTGAGGTGTCCTACATTATTTTCCTAGAAACGTGTGACACTCAGACAGCCTGTGTTCAGCAGCTTGCACCTAACCTTTTATTGTACCAAATTACGTTCATATCATGACCCTTAGAAAGCAGGTTTAGATGATATTTGAACAACCTGGTCTGGTGGGAGGTGTCCCTGCCCAGGGCAGGGGGGTTGGAACTCGATGATCTTTAAGGTCCCTTCCAACTCTAACCATTCTACAATCCTATGATAGAAGTAATTTTCTATGCTCAGCCAGATTTATGTTAGAACCAAAGAGGAAATAAATGATTCCCAAGCAAAGGAAGAGGGAAAAATTCCTGCAGCTCCACCACCTAAGCAGCTCTCCTGACTTAAAGCTGTGTAGTCCTCAGCTGGTGTAACAAATAGCCTGTAGAGCCTGATGTTGGCACCTGTTAATACCATCCACAGAGCTGAACATATTTTTTTGCCAGACAGGAAACTTTATCCACAGCACTGGGATCATGTCCTTCTCTTCCAAAAAGTGTCATAGGATCTCTCATTTCCTCCTGGACAGTCACCAGAGCCAGAAAAAATAGGACCTGGGTCCAGTGTCTCAGCTGAAAGCAGCCCTCCAGCAGTGCAGAGCTTCCTGTAGAGCCTCTACAGCTCTGCCAGCCTCAAAGACAAATACACGTTGTGGTTTGAGGACTGTGCTTTTGTTTAAGGGCTCCCTCTGCCTCAGTTCCCTCCTCTCCCCTCCCTACTAGCCTTTCCATTTCTGCTTTCCAGGTACCCGACTTTTTTCAGCTAAATGTTGGACTACTTCTCCAGGCTGCAAGGATCCACACACCTAAATCATATTCAACATGTGGACCAACACATGGACCTCTATAAATAGATACATGTGTATGCACAAAAATCACAGATGTCTATAATTGTGCAACGCAGAAGGGTGATAAATCAAGAAAACACTTATGTCCATCACCATGGTTCACAGATATCCACAAAAGGCAACTTAAAAAGAGTACAATGCCTTCAAAAATCAATTCTGGGCTGGATTCTCAATGGGGAAAGAAAAATCCTGGCAACTGAGATTTAAAAGTACACAACCTGACTGGATCTTCTGGTCTGGAGTATGGTGGGGATACGCTCCTGTCCTGAGAGGTGTGAGGTCTCCCTGCTTCTCGGGCAGCACACGGGATTGTCAGCAATTCGTTAGCACCCTGTAAAATAAGAGCATAACAGACACGGAGAGTAAAACAGAGGCTCATGCCCTAAAGGACTTTCAGGAGCAGGGCCAGAGGCAGATGCAATATTGATGTAAGAAGGAAATGTGAGGCATTTCTCCCAGCCTCTGACTACACGTGCTGGATGGTGGAAATGGGGAGAAAACATGAGAAAGGTGAAGACAAGTGAGAGCTGACATTGTCCTTCTGTAACATTATCTCTGAGATGTCTGGGGGTTTTGGCTTCTTCTCCCATCCCAAGCCCCAGAAAACAGCACTGACAGTAAACATCTTCTACCAACTGTTGATTTCTCCCCATTTCCTGAGCAGAAGGATGGAAAATACTTTATACACCATTGCAGTAGTAACTTAATAACAGTATTGAATGAAAGGCATCATTTTCATCAGACAACCAATCCCTGTAACTAAAAAGCACACTTAATCAGTGGCTTAATCAACAAGGAGGGACGAGAAAAGGTAGGAAGGGATGAGAAAAGGTAGGGTAATGGCAGAGAGACCCTCTTGTCCTTTTTCGATGCATGGACACAGCCCCATTCATTACAGACACCAAGCAGGGGATGGAAATTTATAGGGATTACTGAAGGATCAAAGTGTGCAGGGTTTCTGGGAGCCAGTTTCTTACTAAATTAGACAGGCTGAGAGAGCTGGGGCTGTTCAGCCTGGAGAAGAGAAGGCTACAGGAAGACCTTAGAGCAGCCTTCCAGGATCTGAAGGGAGCTCCAGGAGAGCTGGAGAGGAACTCTTTGTCAGGGAGTGGAACAGCAGGATGAGGGGTAATGGTTTTAAATGGAAAAAGGGGAGTTTTAGATGAGATACTAGAAAGAAATTCGTTGCTGTGAGGGTGGTGGGGCACTGGAACAGGTTGCCCAGAGAAGCTGTGGCTGCCCCATCCCTGGAGGGGTTCAAGGCCAGGCTGGATGGGGCTTTGAGCAACCTGGTCTGGTGGAAGGTGTCAGATGGAGCATGAATAGATTGTCCATCCTCTAAGTAGATATTTACTGCCATGACCCCTGTAAGGATTAAACTTCTTTCAACTGTTTGTTTACTGCTGCCCTATGATTTTGAAAGTTATTTTTGAGGCAGAAGTAGCCATACACACCATACAACGTGCACATGAGACTCCATGTACCACGTTTCCTTTGGGAGTAAAAATGGGTTTTACACAAGGAAGCACAACAGCAGCTGAGAGAGATCTTAAAAGTTTTTTTCTAGATTCTTGCATTTTGGAAACTCACCTCCTCGCAGATATTCAGGATTATTTTTACACAAATTAAAAATGATGCCCAAAATCTCAGTAACGCTCCAGAATCATGACTGCAGAAAGACTGTTGTCATGACAGCAATCTCTTGCTGCGTCTTCACGTTGGGGCTCAAGCCTGTCCACTTTATCTAAAGTTTGAGAGTCTCCACAGCACAAGGCTGAGGTGTCCCACCTATCTGGAGACTCCACAGAATTCAGAGCCCTCACTCCACACCTGGAAGCAATGCTATTTCTGTGGGTGCAATGCTGTATTTGACTAATTAGTCATTGTTAAGAGTAGGACGTGTTGTCTTCATCTGCCTTTCCAGGATGGTGAGGGAAGTTTGAGGACCTTTGCGTTGCCCTCCGTGGGGCTGCACAGATACTTCCAATGTTTCTTTGAAAGACCTCAACTCCCCACCACAGCGCCAGGTGCCCAGAGCCAGGGAAAGCACCAGGGAAGGTCCCTGGAGAAGACCGCTTTTCATTATGTCTGCCAAGTTTGAGGTCCTAGCACAACTCTGCCAAGGAGCAGAAACCTGAGAAAATATGTAACGGCACATTTTTCAGCATCACCTTTCCCTTCACATGCTTCCACCTACCACATCTTAGTGCCACGCGGCCACCTGTGGTGGTGGAGAGGCTGCATTGCACATTTTTCAGGATCAGGGGCCTTAATGTCCTCCTTTTCCTCTGCAACAACCCAGCTTTCTGCTCCATACCACGGCGGTGGAGCCAGGCCCAGGGGATTATGCCCCCACAGGTCTTTGCTGCTACCTGCAAGGTAACCAAGCCTAAACGCAAGCTCATTGAAGCATCTTCAACAAGAAAACAACAGAAATCAAAATCCTACCAGCCACCCAGAGCTACTAGGGCAGAAGAGCTGGTTTCACACCATATGGGGAAAAAGAGCTCCAGGGCTTATCTCCCACTGGGAGGAAGGTCTGGGATGTATTCTGCGCATCTCCCCTGTGGCCGAGGAATGTGACTGGCAAGGGGTGGCTGCTATCAAGCCCGACACATTCAGCAAATTCTTTGGCTCTTGTCACCTACCCAATGGCTTTTCCTAGTCTTAACAGCCTGGCCGGCAGGGACCAGAGAAACAGGGGGAGCAGCAGGCAGAGCTGGCCACCACCATGGCTTTTCTCAGGTTGGCAGCCAGCACTAGTGCTGGGTGTCACTTTGGGAGGTGTTTGTTCCCTTGATAAGGACCACCACTTAGACCAGGGTAGCACAGAAGATGCTGGCCCAGATTAGGAATTGTGCTCTCGCTTTGCTACCTGCTCCTTTCACGTGGGCCATCTAGTCTTGGAAAAACAAATATCTTGTGCACTCCAAAACGCTGCTAGAACAAGAAAAAAGCCCTCAACTCTAAGGCCAGAATAAGGACCAGAGGCAGAGACAAACCCAGAGGCTGCCCTAGTCACACTGGCAAAGCTAGGTTTGCCAGAAACCTGTTAAAGTTTTCCTGCAAAAAAAAATTCATAGGGGGTTTCTTGTGATTTCTTCTAGGGGCATTATCTATTGCTGGTCAAATTTTGGGATTCTGGGGGTACAAAAAGGGTGAAGATGAACACACATACATATCCATCAACAGCAACTTTTTTCCCATACAAACTTGCCGCACAGGAATTCCACATGCTGCCCAAGAGATCACGAAAAACAACTCCCATGCGGTGTCTGAAAGGTTATTACCTTAATACAAGAATGCATTTGCACCAGATCAGGCATATTTGGTATCTTACTCTTGGTCTCCTCTCCCAGACATGATAGAGCACAATACAGGAAGCACTCACCTTGCATAAAAATCATTCAGAAGTTTTCCTCATCCTCCACTGGAGAGAAACCCTTGGCAGAAAGAAAAAAAAAATAATAAAAATCTTTGATATGCAGTTAATTTTGTCTTTGACAACAGGGATATTTCAGTGCAGGTAACCTGACAACATGGCCTTGGGTAGGAAAACAAAGATTATTTAAAACAGAATTTACATAGGCAGAAGGAATTAATAAGTCTGTAAGAATATCAAGCAATGGAGTGGTGGAGAGACGCCCTGAGCACCCAGGGAGTTTCACAAAATAGCTAGGAATTCTCAGGAGAAGAGAAGAGAAGAGAAGAGAAGAGAAGAGAAGAGAAGAGAAGAGAAGAGAAGAGAAGAGAAGAGAAAAAAAGAAAAAAGAAAAAAGAAAAAAGAAAAAAGAAAAAAGAAAAAAGAAAAAAGAAAAAAGAAAAAAGAAAAAAGAAAAAAGAAAAAAGAAAAAAGAAAAAAGAAAAAAGAAAAAAGAAAAAAGAAAAAAGAAAAAAGAAAAAAGAAAAAAGAAAAAAGAAAAAAGAAAAAAGAAAAAAGAAAAAAGAAAAAAGAAAAAAGAAAAAAGAAAAAAGAAAAAAGAAAAAAGAAAAAAGAAAAAAGAAAAAAGAAAAAAGAAAAAAGAAAAAAGAAAAAAGAAAAAAGAAAAAAGAAAAAAGAAAAAAGAAAAAAGAAAAAAGAAAAAAGAAAAAAGAAAAAAGAAAAAAGAAAAAAGAAAAAAGAAAAAAGAAAAAAGAAAAAAGAAAAAAGAAAAAAGAAAAAAGAAAAAAGAAAAAAGAAAAAAGAAAAAAGAAAAAAGAAAAAAGAAAAAAGAAAAAAGAAAAAAGAAAAAAGAAAAAAGAAAAAAGAAAAAAGAAAAAAGAAAAAAGAAAAAAGAAAAAAGAAAAAAGAAAAAAGAAAAAAGAAAAAAGAAAAAAGAAAAAAGAAAAAAGAAAAAAGAAAAAAGAAAAAAGAAAAAAGAAAAAAGAAAAAAGAAAAAAGAAAAAAGAAAAAAGAAAAAAGAAAAAAGAAAAAAGAAACCCACCACCAGCCATCCTCAAGATATAACTGTATTTATCCTGGCAATTGTTAAATGTCTCATATCTCAAAGCAAAACCAAAAAATAACAGAATGACATTCCAAATCACCATCTGAATGCAAACACTGCTTGACGGGGGAAGGGGCAGAAGGCTGTTTTCTCTCAGATCCCAATTATGTCAGAGCTCTAGATCAGGTCCAGCACACAAACCAAACCATGTCAGAATAGCATCCTCTACAACTGGCTCTTCTTAACAACCCTGCTGCCTTTCCTTCCTGAGCTAAGGAAATGGAGTGGGAAAACTGGGATTTTCAGGCTCCAGGGCCATCATTTTGCCACCTCATCCGTGTGTATAGCCACATCACAAAGGCATACAAAACAGAGGCTTAAGTTAATAGCTCAGAATTTAAAGGTGTAAGTAGGATAGTTTTTCTGGAATCCCTGTCCCTGAGAAAAGTTAATTCGCATTCATTTAATCAGGTTGTTATTCTCACATACTCTGATTTCTGTGCACGAGGCTGAAGAGCTGGCAGCTCTGTGCTTTCCGATTGCCAAAGGACTAACCACCAAGAAACAGGCTGCTGTTTAAGCTCCCTGACATTTTTTTTTCATCACAAAATTTTATTTTCATCTGCTTTGCAGAACTTCAGGACGAAGTTTCCATGGCAGCTGTCAGAGACCAAGCACACGGTGTTTGCTGAAAATTCCCATCAAGGTGCTCCTTGTTCCTTCTGAGAACATCAGCACAGAAGATGAATGCTTTATGGGTGATACCTACACATGTACAGTGCAGCTTTAAGACCTACAAGCTTTGAAGAAGCAGTTTGAAATTTGGGAGAAGAAAACTCCAGACAGTTTTTGTAAACAGTGCCTTAAGTGACGTCGGAGTCAAAATGAAGAGAAACAAGACAGGATTGGGTGGCCTCCGGGGTAGGGTCTCCTATGGGTCAGACTTTCATGTACTTGCATTGGGTGCAGAAGGGGTAATCAGACAGGTGGAGGTAGAGGTTAGGGAAGAAAGTGATGGGAAGTGACAAAAAGCAGAGATGTTTCTGGAAGTGGGAGAGTTAGAGAAGGCAAGTAGGTTTCTTTTCTTTCAGGGGTGCCCAGTGAGAGGATGAGAGGCAACAGGCATGAACTAGAATATAAGAAGTTCCATCTAAACATGAGAAGGAACTTGACTTTGAGGGTGGCAGAGCCCTGGAAGAGGCTTCCCAGAGAGGTGGTGGAATCTCTGCCTCTGGAGACATTCGAAACCCACCCTGACACGTTCCTGTACAACCTGCTGTGGGTGGACCTGCTCTGGCAGGGCGTTGGACTAGATGATCTCCAGAGGTCCCTTCCAACCCCATAGCATTCTATGATTCTATTCCTAAAAAGCAAGAAAAAAGGATTGGGCGAACTGCAGAGGATGAGGAGCAAATGCATCAAGGAAGGCTCTACACCACCAGCATTCTGGAGGAAGACATCCTGAAGAAGGACAGAAATGCAGGCCACATAAAAGGAGGCTCTGAAGTTTGCAGGTGCAGTGTTCTGCCAAGCTGGATGAACTAGAGCTGTTCCTCTTGGAAGAGGATGGTGCCAAGGGAGGAGATCAGCAGACTGGTTGGATTTAAGAGCATTAACGCTGTGGAAACAGGAAGCTCATGAGTTCCGTGGAAACATTATTTAAGTACTTTTCTTTAAATGGAGACTCTGCAGGCTGTTTCAAATGGTGCACAGATGTCTTCCAAGCTCTTGAATCCGTACTCCTCGGTGTGACTGATCGTGATAAAGACCTCACTCCTGGAGAACTACCTGGTTTTGTGCCTAACAAATTATCCACAGAGTAACATGTTAATCTTCCCAGACAGATAAAAAGGTGTTGCCGTTCCTCTCTATACCCAGAGCACACCAAAATTACCTATCCCAGTCAGCTGTAAAAGCAGATTTCAGTGTTTAATGGCTACGTTTACCAGATTATTCTAACCAGCACAGTATGCATGCTTTTTTTCATGTATATCATTCAAAATTACCCCCAGTAAAAATAAGGAATGCAAATGACACTGCATTACACCCTGAGAGACGCTACATCACCTCGGTCTGGTATACATCAGTGGATTTTGATTCTTTCACGTGTTCTATCCGGAGGTCAAGTGAAGGAGCGATTTTAACATACTCAAGTTCTAAGTGTCAGACATCTGAAGCAGATTAATGATGTCTGTGCAAAACTCCCCCTGATAAAACGCTACAGTTCGGACTCCATCTCCAGCCTGATTACAGAGCTAAAGCAACCTTCTTTCTTTCAATTCAAGCTTAAACTGCCATTGTTTAGCTTATTGTCAGTAATAGCACAGCAGAATAAAACTTACAAATGAGAAGAGGTAGAGCCCTCCTTCACTCTCTCTTGACCACATCAGGGCTGAGAGGAAATAAGAGGGGGAAAATCCTGAATATTTCTGCCACAAAGGCTCAAAAAATTGCTCTCAGATCACATCCAATGTCACAGAAAGTCAATAATTATCTTGAGGGATGTTGAATACCCGCATGGCACTGTCCCGTAGGAATTATGGCTTTGCATGATTGCCCCTTCAAGATACAAAAGGTTTGGTGCTTCTGTGCACGGAGTTGACCTGAGTCCTGGGTTTTACCCTCGTCTTCCTGCTCACCTGGAGAGTGACATGGAGAAGTCATTTTGCTACTCTGTGCCTTTGCCTCACTTCATAGTCCCCATCTTCTGCATCCAGCTCTCACTCTGCTTGCCTAGGTGTTATGGTTTGAGAAAACCCATAAGAATTTATTGTTTTGTAGACAATGATTCTATCGCCCCATGACCCCTCCCCACCCAAGAAAGAGGGATCAGGGACCACAGAGAAACACGAGGGCTGAAATGTAAATAGATTTAATAGAATAAGATTAAATAATTAAAATAATAACACCAGTAATAATTAAAATAAAAACCAGTATTAATCCCGACACTGATATAAGATTTACAAGAATTATACTCAGCCCATTCTCTCAACAGAAGCTGTGCTCTCCCACCAGGGACAGAAAATGTCGGACCCTGTGAGTGCAACAGCTTCAGGAGGAAGGGAAGGGCTCAGAGATCCAGCAGTGGGGCAAGGAGTTGTCTGGATCACCACCATTGAGGGAGAGCCCCCTACGCAGCAAACTTTTCCAGTTTATATTGAACGTGATGTTTGTGGTATAAAATAACCCTGTTGTTCAGCTTGGGTCAAACGCCCAGGCCTTGCTCCTCCTAGTCCCTGCACGTGGCAAGGCCCGAAAACACTGAGACTTTGAATGTCACCAAGCCTAGCTGGCCACAAAGTAAATATTTTCATGAATTCAGACACCAGAGTCTTCTAGAAGTACAGTTTTCCCCAGCAGTAGAGGAAAAGTTAATCCTGGGTCTCTCAGCCCAGGACACAAGGAAAACCTCCACTGAGGCCTGTACATTCAAGAGCAACCAAATCACAATTAGTCACCCCAATGCCAGTGGGGTAAATCTAGACAGTCAGTACTTCATTATTCATTTCTATTTATTTGGCTGAGGTAATGCAAAGCTTATTTTTAATTTAAAATAATAAAAATGTTGACAGAGGGCTGCTGCTTTTGGAAGAAGAAAATAATCAGGACTTTCCCAGACTGTGAACTGTTAAGAGCACTGCTCCCATCCATCACTTTGCATGGTGGCTCCGTGGTAACTCTCTCCTAACAATTGCAAGTCATTCTCTATCATTGTAGGGGACAGCCCTCTAGCAAGACAGAGACAGAAAGAGGCACAAGGCTGCTTATTGGTAAATAAATCAAAGAAGCAGAATTGGGAGAAGGAAGCAACGCAAAGATCTCTCTGTCAGGACAGCAGAGATTTATGTGAGATTCACTGATGCTTCAGGCCACTGGTGCCATTTCCCAGGGTATGAATGGGTGGATCTTTTGCATACATTTTGCTGGGTTGACTTAAGTAAGTCTTGACAACTCTCTTTCCCTGGGGACTAGACTAAAAGTATTGTTTAGAAATCTAATATATGGTTTATTTACTCAATTTGTGCTGAGCACTACAGTTCCTTCAGGCCAACTTCAGCAGTCCATTACTCCATTAATGCTCCATTACTGAAATTAGTGCTGTAATTGGAAGGAGGGAGGATGATGGGGAAGGGGACACTTTTTAAAGGAGCAGGTCCTGCTTAATCCCATCATGGGAGAAAGCATTAGAAAAAAATTCAACTGCTCACCCCCAGCCCCTCCCTTAGGGAAACGGGTAGGGAAGAGAAACTTCTCTCTGGCAGGTGACATGCAATTGCTGTGCAGCAAACAGAGAGGGTCAAAAGACCACACCAGCTCACCCCCACTTCAGAGCAGAGGACACAACAGCAACATCAAGACACCACCACACAGAGCACCCCTGTGCCAGAAATCAGAAGACATTTGGGTTTCACCCTAAGCTTCTGGTTCCTTGCATGAAGATGGCACTTACAGTGCTGCTGGTGTGGTCACTCCTCCTGGCGTCCACTGCACAGGTAGATGGCAGCCAATGTTTCACAGCCTTCACCAGCCCAGGAAAAAGAAAGGGGAGAGATGCAGTGCTAGGAAAGATGGCTTAACCACAGAGGTGGTGCACAGACCTGGTTTTGCCTCCCACCACAATCCCTCCTTGAAGTCACAGGTGTTTGAGGTAGCAGAGATTCCTTTTGCTGCTTTGCTTCACTCACCTGTCCCCCAAAATAGAATCAGTTATAGAATCATAGAATTGTCTGGGTTGGAAAGGACCTTTCAGACCACCTAGTCCAACCATCAACCTAACCCTGATAAAAACCATCACTAAAACATGTCTCTAAGCGCTAGGTCAACCCAACTTTTAAATCCCTCCAGGGATGGGGCCTCAACACCTGCCCTGGGCAGCCCATTCCAGGTCTGCAGAACCCTTTCCATGGAAACATTTTTCCTAATCTCCAATCTCAGCCTCCCCTGGCGCAACTTCAGGCCATTTCCTCTTGTCCCATTGCCTGTGACTTGGGAGAAGAGACCGACCACCCCTGGCTACACCCTGGTTTCAGGGAGTTGGAGAGAAGGTCTCCCCTCAGCCTCCTTGTGTCCAGGCTGAACACACCCAGCTCCCTCAGCCTCTACTCATAAGGCTTATTCTCCAGACCCCTCACCAGCTCCTTTGCACCATGAAGGAATTTGGGATCTGTGTATGAATATTAATTAGTCGGCTAAATTACATCTAGGAAATTTCATGGATGTTGTATCCAAGGATTATATATGTGTATACAATTACATAGTTTTTTGGGGTTTTTTTTCAATATTAGTTTTAAACAGGTTACTGAGTAGAATATACCCTGTACAGTTATTCTAGATAACTGAAATATAGACTGTAAATATATGTATTTATTGGTTTAGTTAAATAGAAGATCTGTCAGAAGACCAGCAGGAAGGTAATACAGAGAAGGCATCTGTTAAAAGAGATTAAAGAACTTACAATAAGAAGAAATGCCAAAGCTTTTAACTGGGATGTTGCTGCTTCCATTTTCCAGCCAGTGACAGGATTTGTTTCGCCAAGGCTGGAACCGGAGAACCCCAAAGGAAACCAAAGAATTAAAAGATTTTCCTTATGTGGTGGAGAGGCAATAGTCCTGAATTTGCTCATGAGGAACAGACTGACAAAGAGACAGACTTTGCTGGAGGTGTCAAGATAGTAAAACTCAACTGTCCACTATCACAGCATGGTAGGACTGAGGGTAAAGTGCACATCTTATCCTCCTGTTCTCACATCTGACTTTGTTCCTATCACACAGATTCAACAAGATTTTCTCTGGAAAAGCTCTTTGATTGCTGGGATAAGATACTGCCCTAGAAAGGGAGCCTTTGAGGTCCCTCCCATAGCCCAGCCCTGGCCCTGGCACTAGCTACACCCCAGTGGAACCTCTAGATGCAGGCACAGGGTCCATCACAGGGAGAAGGTACAGGCTGAGGGAGGCACCTCCTGGAAAAACAGGACCTCTTTCTCTCACAAGAGAGGACCACTCTCATGGTACAAAAACAAAAACAAAAACCAATCCTGCCTAAAAAGAACTCAACCTGTTCACAAAAAACCCCCAAAACACAGCCTAAATAGAAATACAAGCAAACCTTGCATCTTATACACTTATGAAAAAGAAAGTTATCCCTCTTCCATTCAGATATTTGTGTTCTGAGGACAGCACTGCATCCCTTATGGGCTAAAGAGAAGACGCTTTTACTCCAGGCTGTGTTTCTGGCCAAGGTGGCTTCCCCCTAAACCTCTCCCAGGCTGAGCCACACAGGTGAGATAAGAGTTTGTTGCTCCTTCCTCTCCCAAAAGCAGAGCTGTAGGTGAAAGCTATGGATACAAAGGACAGCTGCATCAGCAAGAGTGAGCAGATTGGCTTTGAGGATGGTTAGAGGCCTCTCCAATAGAACACACTACATGGGGAGAGCCAAGGCACCCCAGCGTCCCAGGTTGCCCTCTCTCTGGGCATCTGGCAGCATCTCGGAGATCTGTGTGTCTCCAGTGGCTGCCAGGGAGCAGCCAGACACTGAGTCCCCCCTGCTACCAAGCCCTAGGCTGAGAAATGCATCAGCGTGCCAGGATACTCCTGGGGTTGAACACCTCTGAAAGAGGACTTTTTTTTTTTGGAAAGATGCAGGTGGGCATCTCATCAAGGTGGAGACTGATGAGATACAGTGGAAATAACATCACAAGAATAATAAAGCCTCAATTCTCTCTCTTTCTATCTTTCAAGCTACCCTGGATTTCTCAACAAGGGCTTCAAGAGCAGAGAGAAAACTGTGAGGGACAGGTGAATGCCCCCTCAAGAATTAAATCCCAATTAACACACCATCAGTGATGAAGGACACATTTTACATGGTCGATTAAAAGACTCACCCCTATTGATCTTTGGAGCTAATCATTGTCCTACCCCTGCTTAGGGAGCGCAGACACAAACCGGTGATCTAAATTTATTGAGACTCCAGCAATCAATAGGTCAGCTTCCCAGAGAAACATTATGCAGAAAGCATCTCCACCGACTCATTATGGGCTGGCAAGCCCCAGGTCTCCAGCAGGTCCCTGAAGCTGTTCCCCTCTCTGCCCGGACAGTTCGCAAGAAGCCAGGGTTGCTCTGTGTATGCTCCTTGTCAAAGCCCAGACAAACAGCCCGCGACAAAACAGCATCATGGTGTGAAAGTCGGGTACCTGGAGGCAGCAGACGGCCTGCCATGTGAGCCCTGCAGTTTTGATTTAAACAAAACAAAAGTGAGTAGCTGTAATTTCACAGATGGGAACAATTCATTAGCTGGGAAAAGATGTGGTCACTCTAATCGGGAGCGACTGGGGAGCTTTTGATGCAAATGGCCATTTGCAGCTGCCTCTCCCAGCCTCTCACCAGGGCAGCACAAGGCAATCTACTGTCAGATGGAAAAATCTAACTGTGTATTAATTTGATAGCCTGCGACACAGCGACAGCATTGCCAGGCAATATTTCTGGGACCTGCTATGTGCCCAGGTGATCTGTCACTTCTGGATTTTATAGTACATCATAACGTGAGGCTCACACACTCCTTTAAATCACTGCTGTTCATATGACTGCAACCAAAGTGTCAGAACTAAGACCCCTGCAAGTGACTGACCTGGACATCCTGACTGTCCAGGACTAAACCGGCAGACGTGGGAAAGACAAGCTGTGAAACAGAAGCCTTGCCACATTTTAATCAGTCATTATCTCCATTTGAATGCCTCGTACAAGGCTGATGGTACAAACAAGGCTCCAGGTAAGTTACATATTGTACATCTTTCTCACCCAATGGGTAAAGAAGGCTGCTCCACTACTGTTGCATCATGTCCTCCTCACTGCCCTCTGGTAAAGTGGCATCCCATGACAAACATCTTTGGAATAAGCATCTTTGGAAAAGGGAAAAAATGATGTGAAATGGGCAGGATCATTTTAATTTAGATCACAAAATGACACAAGCAAGCTGCCTGGGGGAGAAGTCCTTAGAGAAAATGGTAAATCTTTATATTACATGACATTTATTACACTTTCACTGTGAGCTAACCCTACTGCAGGATTGTATATATCCCCAGAAGAAGTTACTTCTGTGGTGTCCCTCCAAATAAAGAGCTGTTCTGCAGGAGGCCCAGGGGCCCCACCGTGGTGTTTAGTGTGCTCCATGTCACAGCTCATAAAGACTGCTTAATGCACTTCCCTGCAAGTACTTTTCTTCATCATTTTATCAGATTAGAGGCTGAGGAAGCAGCAGGATTCTCATTAACTTCCTCTTTAAAGCGAAAGCCTTTAACATGGGCTGCAAATGAGATGTCACAGAATCACAGAATTGTCCGGGTTGGAAGAGACCTCTAGAGAGCATCCAGTCCAACTCCCCTGCTAAAACAGGATTGCCCAGACCACAGCACTCAGGACTGCATCCAGGTGGGGCT
This sequence comes from Thinocorus orbignyianus, assembly GCA_013400375.1. NCBI lineage: Eukaryota > Metazoa > Chordata > Aves > Ciconiiformes > Thinocoridae > Thinocorus > Thinocorus orbignyianus. The sequence continues at coordinate 581,228 of VXBW01006303.1, read as the reverse complement.
TGAAGGCCTCCAAAGAAGGGGACTCCACACCCTCCCTGGGCAGCCTCTGCCAGGGCTCTGACACCCTCACCCCAAAGAAGCTCTTTCTCATAGTTGAATGGAACCTCCCATGTTCCAGCTTGTGCCCATTGCCCCTCATCCTATCCCTGGGAGCCACCAAGAAGAGTCCGGCTCCATCCTCCTTCAACCCACCCTTCAGATCCTTGGGAGCATGAAGAAGGTCTCCCCTCAGCCTTCTCTTCTTCAGGCTCAAGAGTCCCAGCTCTCTCAGCCTTTCCTCCTCAGGGAGATGCTCCAGTCCCTCCAGCATCTTTGTTGCCCTACGCTAGACCCTCTCCAGTAGTTCCCTGTCTCCCTTGAGCTGGGGATCCCAGGACTGGACAATGTGAACACTTTGGCCCAGACATCTCAGCTAGACTTCTACCACGGGACTGAAAAATCATTGGAACACCAACTGTGCAACATGTCATGACTAGCCCTATCACCAGCATAAGACCGTGGAGCCCAGAGCTCAGCGTAGCTATAGGACCTAATCCTCCGCCCGCATTCCAAGAAGTGGCAGAAGTTAGTTCTTCAGTTTGCCAGATCACTGGGAGACCAGTAATGACTACCATGAACTTGGGTGGACCATGGACAACAGCAGAGGACAGCCTGAAGCAATGTTGCTGGGGTTTTGATGGGAGCAATAAATGTCAGAGAACAGAAAGAAAAAAAACAAGACTAGAGGGCAAGGCAAGTGTTATTAGCCAGGCTCTAAGAAAATACCACAAGAAAGAATTTGGTCCAACCACTATCATATAAGGGCTTCAGATCATGAACAAGATAAACAATCCCATAGCATTTGATCCTTCTTTCTCTCAGGACAGCAGGGTTTGGCCAACATAAACTACGTTGAATCAGATTTCCCCTCTCCAAATAAAACAGCTTACAATTTCCCTATCTAAGCGCTACTGCGCTTGAGGCAAAAGGTGTAACACATACCAACAGAGAGCAAGGTGCTCAATAGCAAGATTCAAATAGATCAAAAGCAGTCAGGAAAGGTACATTAAAGCAAATTTTTTAACAGAGATCTCAAGGTGCCCAAAACTTACTCTGGTACTGACTGCAAGTCTCTTTCTCTCCAGTCGTTGAAGGAGCCATTGATGGGTTGGAGAACAATTAACCTGCAGAGGTTCTGGATGCCGGTGAGAGTGTGTGAACTGCTTTAGGAGAGCAAGAAGGAGCAGCTTGTAATGTGTCTGAACCACTTCTCAGTAGTACCTGAAATGGGTTCTCCCAAGAGCCATGAGCAGGGGTATGTGTAGGAAAAGCACCTTGTGCAGGTGGCCAGGTCCAGCTGGCCTGGGCTAGGGATGATCTGCACGCTGCAGAGGTAACCCTTGCTAGAAGTTAATGCAACTCCTCATCTACTAACGGAACTTCACCGGGGAGTTCTCTAATCACAGGCTTCCTGCACCAAGCTAACCCTCTCATTTTGCTGGAACAGAATGAATGACAGCACAAAATACTGGGTCAGCATCTTCTGATCAGCAAAGAATGACAGCCAGTTTTGGGAAAATACATTCTCCTAAAGGCTTAGCTAGATCTGAAAGCAAGTCTTCCCATAGACTTATACTGCAATTACACTTACATCCACATACACCACATAATCTGCTCTAGTTAGACCCCACCTGAAGTACTGTGTCCAGTGCTGGAATGCTCAACACAGGAAGGACATGGACCTGTCAGAACAGGTCCAGCAGAGGGCCACCAAGATGATCAGAGGGCTGGGGTACCTCTCCTATGAAGCCAGGCTGAGAGAGTTGGGCTTGTTCAGACCAGAGAAGAGAAGGCTCCAGGGAGACCTTAGAGCAGCCCTTCCAGTATCTGAAGGAAGCCTACACGAGAGATGGGGAGGGACTCTTTGTCAGGGAGTGGAACAATAGGATGAGGGGTAATGGTTTAAAACTGAAAGAGGGAGATTTGGATGAGATACTAGGAAGAAATTCTTTGCTGTGAGGGTGGTGAGGCACTGGAACGGGTTGCCCAGAGAAGCTGTGGCTGCCCCATCCCTGGAGGGGTTCAAGACCAGGCTGGATGGGACTTGGAGCAACCTGTTCTGGTGGGAGGTGTCCCTGCTCATGGGAGAGGGGTGGAACTGGATGATCTTGAAGGTCCCTTCCAACTCTAACAATTCTATGATTACTAGTGGATTTCTCCTCAGGTATTGCATACATCCTGTACCAGTTGCTCAGCAGTGCAGCAAACTAATGCTACGGCAGGGTCTTCCAAAAATAACTTCCTACCAAATAGAAACGCTTTGTGTACTTGCACGTTAGCAATCAGTGTGAGCACATGTACGTGAGGAATGCAACCTATCTATAGCTCTGAACTTCAAACATGGACTTTGGATGAACACTTTGCAGGTACGTAATGCTTGTCAAGGAAAACACCAGACTTGGTGACTGAGAGATGTCTACAAAACCCCCTGTTTTTACAGTTACAAGCAAAAATTTCGGAAGTGAAAAATATTGGCCAAGCATAATTTTTGCTATCACAGAGTGAATTAAAAACCAAAAATAAAATGGAGCCATACCGATTAATTCATCTCAGAAGCTGCTTTTTCTTTTTCAAAGCAAAAAAAGTAGAGCAAAGCATGGGAAATACGAGAGACCTAGGTATGAGAGATGTACAAATCTGACATGCTGCTCCGGAACAGCCATTTTCCATAAAGCCACTCTCTCAGAGAATATCACAGAGAGGAAGTGAGAAAAAAAAATGAGGAAATAAAGATGTAGGGTCATTTTATGTCCTGCAATTAACTGTCAATACTACCACGAGGGAAAGAGATGGCCTGTAAACGACAAAAAAAAAAAAAAAAAAAGCCAAAACCCAAGNAGCCAAAACTCAGTGCTGGGCTATTTCTTGAATGAAACATCCCCTCATCCAAAAGCCACCTCGCAGTGCATGCAAACCTCTATAACCGTTTCACCTGTGTGGAAAAACGTCAGCAACCCTTTCAGACACCAACCTGCCATGACTGGAAAAGGAAGTACTCCCCACGTGGGAAAAATAATGACGTGGAAAGGTCTCGACTACCTTACAAAATCCTTTGAAGGTGATACTGTATTTCTGCCCCTGCCACCCCCATTTCACTGCCAAAGGGAGCTCTAGATAGCACTTTCCTTGAATAATCCATGACAGCTTTCTCCTGAGCAAGTGTGCTAAAGTACTTGAGAAGCAGGCCCCAGCACAATGGGGCCCCCAAAGGGCAGTCATTTTCCACATCATCTCCTGGGCACCTGTTAAAGTTTTCCCAATTTGTCTCCAAATTTTTGTCTGTGATACTCAGCCTAAAAGAGAGCATCAGTAGAGCAAACATAGCCCATTTTGCTACAAACGCATGTCTCCTAGTCAGGTCACTGGGTACCTCCTTCAGTGTGTGACCTGGCAAGGCTTTCCCAGGGCTGAGACCTTCATAGCTCCTCTCTACAGTGAGGGCTGGACATCTTCTCCCAGGTAGCCTTCTGGTGGCATCTTTGTCCAGAGATTTGGACACGGAGATGAACCCCTGAGATCTGGCCTTTTCTACCTGGGTTCCCACCCAACCTGACAAAGTCCAGGAGTTATCATGGAGGTGAGGAGGAGCAGCCAGAGCACAGTCACTCCATCCTCACTTCCTGGAGGAACAGGCCAAATGCAGGAGGAACACGAGATGAACAAATACAACAGGAGAAAAAGATGCTTTAGGAAGAGGAAGAAGAGCTCAGGAAAGGTTCAGACTCCTGAACTAGAGAGAAGCTAAGCTCATGCCTCTGAGTTTGCCCTGGGTTGAGAGACACAGGACTAACTTTTCTTCTGATGCTGGGGAAAACTGCACTTTTAGAGGACTCTATTGTCTGAATTTGTGAAAATTTGTTTTATCCCCATAGCTTTCCTGTCTGTTTGCTTACAGCCTCTGCCTCCCCATCTCAGCCCACCCAGCAGACGATCCCTCATGCAACCCACCTTGGTAGACTTTTGGCTGCTCTGGATGCTCCCATGCAGGGGAGCCACAACCACCAAGGAATGGACAGGGAGGCTGGGAACCCCCAGTGCCACCATCTAGCAGGTTACCAAGGATTTTTTTATCTTGGTTTGGTTTTTGGGTTTGGTTGGGGGTTTTTTGTTGGGTTTTTTTCGCCTTGCTTCCCAGCTCCTGAAGGGAGCCCTGGGAGCAGAAGGACAAGAAGGGGGGAGAAAAAAAAAAGGAAACGTGGGAGAGAAGCTGCAGTGGGAGGAGGGGGAAGAATGGAATTATGCTCACAGCTTTTCACAGCTGAAAACAGACCCCACTGCTGGTAATGTGAGAGGGCTGGAGCAGGCGCCAAATGGATAAGGCTGTAGACAGTGGGGCCAGAGCACTGATACTTGCCAGTACCTGCAGATAGGAGACAAATAATTGGCATGTTAAGGAAAAAANAAAAAAAAAAAAAAAAAAAAAAAGAAAAAAAAAAAAAAGAGAAAAAAAAAGGAAGGGGAAAAAAAGAGAGAGTAAAAAAAAAAAGAAAAGACAGGGAGAGAAAGAGAGAGAGAGTTGTTAGATGTCTGTATTTTCTAAACGTGTCTGGCAGGAGCCCCTGCAAGGAATTTAATCAGCAAGAGTTGTTTAAATTGGGCTTTGAAAACAAGCCCTGTGCTGCTAGTAATGAACTTCATATCATCTGCAACTCCTGTTTGCTGACGACATTCAATTTGTTAATTCTGCAGCTGGTGATAGGGGTCAGATATGAAAGTGACGATTGTTTTTTGACGTTCCAACCCCTGCTCACATCTTTCTAATTAATCCTTTTAGGAGCCACCAGCAGATCAAGGGAAGTGTGGGGAGGGAGGAAGGGAGGGGAGGAGGAGGAAGACAGACGGTTTTTCCACACCTGCCCTGCAGCTCCTCACTTTCCATTCTGGTGGAAAGAAGGTGCAAGGGCACACTTGCTACCTGGTCCTATGAGCATGAGCTTTTTCAGGCTGTCTTAGAAAAATTTAATGTTGGAAAGGTAGGTATTTAAAAAAATTTTAAAAAAGAAGGCTCACCTTCCCCCTAAAATAGCTCATTTTTAAATCTGGGGAGTATTTCATATTAACTGTCTCCATGGGAGAGGAGATGGGTGGTGGAACTGGCATCAGGGTAAGAAACCATTCTCCCACTAGCTCACTCTGCTGCTGTGGGACTGGTGAGATCTCCCAGGGACAAGTTTAAACAGCTGAGTGTGTACAAGCCACACATGGACCCAGCATTTCAGGGCAGGCTGGTAATAGCCCCACCAAACAAAGAAGAAATCATGGCCTCAGGAGGTCTGGCAGGGCCCAAGGGGTGAGGTGGGCACAGACATGCAGGTCCTACCAGAGGATCAGGACAGGCTGATGACCATGGGGGCCTATGGTTCACAGATGGCTTTGAGGGAAACAGCAAAAAGGCTGGTGGGTAGCTTGTTAGTCAGCACAGTGAGCAAACAGGAGCACTTTGCAGTTCCTTGAAGGTTTAGCCTCCCTCCAGGGAGATTTTTAACTCAGGAGCCTGAACTTCTTACCTAGAAAGTTATTTAGATGGCTGAAGCTATCACAATGACTGCGTGTGCCTCGGAGAGGGCCAGCCAGAGCACAGCAAGCACGTGTGGACAAGGACAGCACCATCGAGTGAAAAAGGCAACCAGCAAAAGCCACAGAGGGCTGGGCAGTGCCCTGAGGCTGGCCTTGAGCAGATGAAGCCATGAAGTAGGGGTGTCTTGGAAACCTCTTTGTAGTTGGCATCAACAATGTTCCCACTGTGTTCCTTGAATGCTGCTTGTGGCATTAAGCTCATCCTAGGTTCATCTGGTCCCTGGTGGGTTCCACTGCAAGTTCCTCATTGGGCCATCAGGAGAAGGGGAATGGTCTTCAAAACTGGTACAGTGGACTTTGTCACCATGCCCTGTGGCAGAGCTTCAATCCAGACATGGTTCAGCGAGATCTGTGTCTATCTGCAGAAGCTGGATTAAGAGGCCTTGCAGGGTAGAAAAGCCCACAAGCAGTCAAGAAAGAAGAAATTTTATAAAAGGTGAGAAAAGTGGAAAACTGGCTTAGTGACAAAGTTCTGAGAAGAGAGGAAGGCCTGAGGTTATGCACAGAGGTTGCTGGCATTTGGGAAAGAGATAGAAGGAATAAAAAAAGCTCCCTCTCATTAGTGCCAGGCTGAAAAGAAACAATTTTTTAACAGAGGAACTTGGTCTTTCTTTCCCAGTCCACCCCAGCACCAAGGTTTGGACTCATGTGACATAAATCAGCACCAGCCTCCGTAGAGCAGAAGAGCCCTGGCAGAGGCTGGACCTGTTCTGCATCAGAGCTGAAGAAACAGCTCCAGGCACTTTCTAAACTTAAATATATCTCAAGTATGGCCTTCCAGTACTTAAAGGGGGCTCCAGGAGAGATGGGGAGGGACTCTTGATCAGGGAGTGGAGCCATAGGACAAGGGGTAGCGGTTTTAAATTGGAAGAGGAGAGATTTAGATTAGATAGTAGGAATAAATTCTTTCCTGTAAGGGTGGTGAGACCCTGGAACAGGTTGCCCAGAGAAGCTGTGGCTGCCCCAGCTCTGGAAGTGTTGAAGGCCAGGCTGGATGGGACTTCGAGCAACCTGGTCTGGTGGGAGGTGTCCCTGCCCAGGTACCCTGGGGGGCTGGAACTTGATGATCTTTAAGGTCTCTTCCAACTCTGACTATTCCATGATACTATCATTCAATTTTATTCTTTTTTACCAGGCATGTCTCATGCCACAATATGAGGTTTTAATAAATGAGAAAATACATATTTTAAAGAAACACACCCTATCTCTGAGACACACACACACAGAAAAAGCAAAGCATTTTTAAGATAGAAAACAGCTAGAAGGAGTAAAGTCAACAAAAAGAGCATTTAAGGAATTAGCATTCACAGATAGTTGATGTCAAAATGGCAATTAGCTTTCCAGAGATGCCTGAAAATCTAAAGCAGGAGGTAAATGTCCAAAGAACTGTATTACACTGCTCTTGCCCTGTGCGGGTAGAGAGCACATCTGGAACAACGTGCTCACAAAACAGTCTTCATCTTCTGCAGCCCTCTGGGGCTCCACGGAAAGGGTGTAGGTGGTCCAAGGGGACACAGTTACAAATAAAGGAATGAAATTAAGCATAATAACATTTGTGCTGTTTATCAGGACAAATTCCCAAGCAATGAGACATAGCTGACGTGAGGAAGTGTCCTTAAGGAATCAATGGGAGCTCCATGAAAGCTTACATTAGATAAAGCAGGCTGGGCTGTTACTTGGAGAGCAAGTTTCCAAACACTGATTTCTTCTACAGAGTCAAATGGCAGAGTCTCCACTGGCAGCAAAGTTTCAAAAACACCTTTAGGTCTCTGGTTTGTTTTGGTTACTGCTTGGAGAGCAGCGCAGAAGAATTAGATGGTGTTAAAGCAGACAACTGTTATCTTGGGCACTTTGGACCAATATATGGTGAGGCAACAACTGGAATACTGCCTCCAGTGCTGGGCTCCCCAGTCCAAGAGAGAGACAGGGAACTACTGGAGAGAGTCCAGTGCAGGGCAACAAAGATTGGAGGGATTGGAGCATCTCCCTGAGGAGGAAAGGCTGAGAGAGCTGGGACTCTGGAGCCTAGAGAAGAGAAGGCTGAGGGGAGACCTTCTTCATGCTCCCAAGGATCTGAAGGGTGGGTTGAAGGAGGATGGAGCCAGATTCTTCCCAGCAGTTCCCAGGGACGGGATGAGGGGCAACGGGCACAAGCTGGAACACGGGAGGTTCCATTCGAATCTGAGGAGAAACTCCTTTTGGGTGAGGATGTCAGAGGCCTGGCAGAGGCTGCCCAGGGAGGGTGTGGAGTCCCCTTCTCTGGAGACCTTCAAGCCCTGCCTGGACAGAGTCCTGAGTGCTGTGGTCTGGGCAATCCTACTTTAGCAGGGGAGTTGGACTGGATGATGTCTAGAGGTCCCTTCCAACTCTGACAATTCCATGATTCCATATATTATCCCCTTGCATTTAGAGTGTAGATGTTATGATTAATCCTTTACATCTGCCTTGCTCCAGTCTTGGAGGGGCTCTGAGGATGTAACTGCAGTATGAGCAGTCAGGAGCATCTTGGTGGAGATGGTAGATTCCCACTTTATATACAATGCTATTTGTCCAGGTCTCTTCTGTTTAGGTGTCTAGCCATGAACAAAGAAACCTAGCTTCAACTATGCTCTTCAAAAACCTTAGGACTGTTTATAATAAATGTGTGTGCATATATAAAAAAGATATATAAAACTCCTGATGTTTCCAATATCTGTATTCAGTCATACTAGCCTGAACTCAGACATGTCCTTCCCAGGTAACACATCACCCTGATGGATGCTACAGACCTATTTCTGAGGCAAGAGCATGCCCTACAACCTAAAAGTGACATGACCCATATTGCAGACCATAACTTGCAGGGTTGGGGCTTTAGTCTGAAAAAGCCCACAGAGTTTGTGAGGTTACAGTTCAACGGGTGAGGACAGGACTGGGATAAGAAGAACATGGAGCTACCCACCCAGCAGGATGCTGAGGGGAGACCTTCTACAGGTTGAAGGCTGAAGAGACCTTCTCTCCAACTCCCTCAAAGGAGGGTACAGCCAGGGGCGGGCGGTCTCTTCTCCCAAGTCACAGGCCATGGGACAAGAGGAAATGGCCTCCTGTTGCACCAGGGAAGCTTCGGATTGGAGATTAGGAAAAATGTTTCCAGGGAAAGGGTTCTGAAGCCTCGGAATGGGCTGCTCAGGGCAGGGGCTGAGGCATTATCCCTGGAAGGATTTACCTAGTGCTTAGAGACATGGTTTAGTGATGGTTTTTATCAGAGTTCAGTTGGACTACGTGATCTGAAAGGTGCCTTCCAACCCAGACAATTCTACGATTCTATGATTTTAAAATAAAATGTAAGAAATGAGACCCCTCCAGTGAAAAGTCTGTTTGAGGCACACTACTCTGGAATGAAAGGTGAAAGGAATAGTGAAATCAGCTTTTTAGCTGTTTGCAACATGCTACAGAGCAAGAAAAAAGCCTTAACTGCTGCTGTGAGCAAACACCTACACCAGGACCCAGCCACATAAAGAGACGCAGCCCTTGCGGACCAAATGCTGCTAATTAATGGTATCAATAGGCATTGGTTCTCAATCTGAAGATTTTAACAGCACTGAGCAGCAGAGAAAAACTCACCAGTTATTGTCAGAGCTCAGTTATGACTTGTGACCAGAAAGATAGTCACGCTGGCAAGTGAAAAATGAGGAAAGAAGCTTAGAACGATGCTGTTGTTGTGCAGCATCACCGAGACAAGATAATTGCCCTTCTCCCGTAAGGAGAGGTTTCATCTGTGTCCCACAGGCTGAAAAGGGACAAGCGACCCCCTGTACCAGTGGGCCCAACTCTCTCAGCAGCAGGTGCCAATGCATTTTGCATTAGCACTTCACACGAGGAGACCCTGAGTCCCTGTTCCAATGGGGCTGTGGGGGTGTGAAAAACCTCCGGAATATGCTTTCTCGCAGCCTGACAGATAACTTGCCATGAAACCCGAAGAGAGCTGTATGGCCCAGGGCATAATATCCCTTGTTATAACTCAGTCGGTGAAGGAATGATTTGCTGCTCGTAGGTTACAGACTTAAAACTAGCATTGAAGGCACTTTTTCTTTGAAACAAGAGCTTTGCTTCTCATGCAGCCCGCTCCCTAAATCCACATAAAATCCAGCTCATCCAACTCTCTCTGGAATAACACAGCTCAAGCTGGTTTGAAAAACGGAAAAGAAAAAGACCTGCTTGCTAAATGTTCTCATTCTATGGTGTTTACTTCGTAAAAATACCAGGTAATGAGAGGAAAGCAGATAGAAATGCTTCAAAACACAAATATTTACTTTAAAAAAAAAGGAAAAGGTTAACATTGAGGAAGGTATTTTATCTTCCAAAGTCAAATCCGAGATGCTCTGAGCTAGCAGCGGTTGAGGACGAGGCTAAAGTAGTAGGTTTCCCTTTAAAGAAATGCAGACCAAGTAGCAAAATATAGACTGAAAATTAAAGTGCAAGAAGAGGAAAATGCTTAAATTAGCCTGGGGAAATCTATCTATCTAAGTCTTGCCTGTACTAGACAGGGCTTGTTGGAGAAGGGAAAACTGCAGAACTACCAGTAAATTGCCCTACTGGATACACAACCTTCTATTAGGATGAAGGAACTTTTTGGCTGGGATAGTCCAACGCTTTTCCTTCAATCAAGTAAGCCAAGTTGGGGAAAGCATTCAGCCGCTGCCGAACCACTCACTGAACCCAGCTTGATGGGGAATAGCACTGGCTTTACTCGCAACAGTTAAAATCTTGGTATTTAAAACTACCACTAACAGTCTGGCACACAAGCCCTGGGAGGCAGTAGCAAGTTTCACAGAGTGCTTTTCAAAACAATACAATGTCCTCTTGGGTGGCAGCATTTATGATTTCTACACACCCTCCTTCAAAAAAAGAACAGATTCTTTACTTGAAGTTGGAAAGAAAATGGATTAGCTGTAAAAATTTCAAGCATCAATATCCAGAGGGAGGCAGAAATCCCAAGGGAAACAGGGGGAACGTGGCAGCTGTGGCCTTCTGTCCCTTAGCATGGAAAGATTTGAAGCCCTCTCTGGTCTTCAGAAGAGGTTCCTGGTGCAAGTTACCCTGTTTCCCCTCCTGATCCTTCCTCATCTCACAGTTGTTGCATCTCAAATATAAATCTAAAGTGTGGATTCAATTTCCTCCCACTATCTATTTTTGCCAACTTTTTGTCTTGCTGTTCCCATAGGTGGGGATGTCCAAGATGCCTCAAGACACTTCAGCATCCAAGCCTCTCATGCACATTCCTTGCGATTCTTTTGCAAATGTCCAGGCTTAATCTAACAAGAAGAGGCTCCTTTTAGCTGATGATTTATGATACCACTTATAAGTGAAGAAACCTATCACACAAAATACACCAGTAAGGGTTTCTGATAAAGACACTCGGTCTCCATTCAGTCAAAGTAGTAACGTTTTTCCAGGACAATCTTGATTTTCTAGTATCAAACTATGGGTATCTAGTATCAAACTCAGAGGTATATTCTGCATTACAGATTTTGTATTTGTGGACACAGTCATAAGAAAATTGTCCTTCAAAAGTTGATTCAGTAAGATCGCAATATGGGACTTGCTGTTCAAAACAATAGGAACAAAACATTTATTCTTTTCCCTAGCTACCATGGCCAAAAGGTAAAAAACATTAAATAAATTAAAAAAAAAAAAAAAAAAAGAAAAAAAACAAAAATTTNAAAAAAAAAAAAGGAAAAAAACATCAACTTTTGCTTTTAGAAATGTCACATTTGCTTTGTGTCCTTCAGAATCCATTGATTTCTTCTCTCTTCTTCCCCTGGAATAATTTCCCAAACCTTTTCTGCCCATCCACACTTTCTCTACCAGAAGCTGCAGAAACATTCACTATGAGTGTGTGTCAGAAGTGCTAACCTAAAGAGACAATATTAATGAAATAAATAAACCTCTCTGTACAGCCTCTTCTGTCCATTTTCATTCTCACTTTTCAGGAGACAGGGAGCAGAGGAAGGGTTTCCACAATGGTTTTGTTTCAGATTAGTTTGAAGAAAATCCTTGATCCTTTCTGTGTGCTTGGAAGCCTATAGTAATGATATTAATCCAGGGTCCTTATTGCCGGTTAATGGAATTCTTTTAATATTGACCCAAGTTTCTAGTAAACAGATTTGCATTGATCTGGTGATGTATAGAGCTCAAGTAAGTCTATCTATGTGTAAGCAAATTAAAAACCTTAAGCTTATACAGCCAAACTGTATAAACCCATGCTGAAAAATTGATCCTCTAATACCCTCCTGGGGACATTTTTTTTTTTTCTTTTTAGGTAGAGAGACACCTTCAATTTCTTTGACAGAATAAAAGACTAGCATAATATTTGAGAGAGACACACATAACATATTTCACACTCAACAAAACCCAGTTCAAAGCCAGTAGAAAAAGTCATTATAATTAGAAACTGCACCTTGCATTGCATAACACAGGACAGATAATTCAGTAGTCGGAATGAATCTGTAACTGTGCTGCTGCAGCACCACTCACCCTTGCTTTCCTGCCTGAGCACAGAGTTGTCTGTTTTCAAAGGAAGAAGGTTACACCACAGCCTTGCTGGAATGGCAGCTGTCACAAAATTCAATGCCAGCTTCACCCAAACCATGCCCCTTTGAAGTCAAGTTGGCCTCAGTGTGTCTTTTCCCTTCCCTGGGACAAAAAACATCAAGTATACAGATCTCAAAACACCTAGTGAATAACATTGTCCTTGTATAAATACAGTGGTATTGAAGATGCAGCCATTAAACCTCTGGCAATAAAAATACGAACTACAAATCTGCAGGAGAACCAGTCTCCAGCCACCATTGCAAGTGTCCATGGCCACTGAATGGAGAGGCCAGGCACAGAATCACTGAATCTTCATGGTTGGAAAGGACCTCTGAGATCATCAAGTCCAACCATACACACACACAAACCATACCCCACAAAACAAATCACCCAACCCTACAATCTCAGCCACTAGAGCATGCCCTCAAGTGCCACATCTACACCTTTCTTCAATACCTCCAGAAATGGTGACTCCACCACCTCCCTGGGCAGACTGTTCCAGTGCTGACCACCCTCTCAGTGAAGTCATTCTTCCTAGTATCCAGTCTGAACCTCCCCTGCTCCAACTTCAGACCATTTCCACTGGTTCTGTCATTATTCACTTGGGAATGAATTCCCCAATGGGGAGCACAGCAAAGTAAGCAGCAGGAGATGGGATGGTGGTTTCCAAAGGTGCTGCACCCCAGGGGGACTTATCCCACATCTAGGAAGAGCTGCGTTCATTTTGCAGCCTCTCTTCTAAGGGAAGGCTCTGGTATGGTCCCTCCCTTCCTCCCACTGTATTCATTAATTATATTCATTAATTAAATTAGAGGGAATCCCATTTCATCATCAGGTGGGGCCAACGAGTTCTGAAAGCACCTGAGAAGCAGGAAGAAGCAGAAGGAGGAAGACATATATGCACACCTAAAGAACTGGGACAGCTTAAGTGTTATTTCCATAAGAAATGAAACAAAAATAACTGTGAAGCTTAATGCAGTTGACAGTTCAGTTTCACACACAGATTTTGACCCTCCAGCATGTCTGCCCTAGAGGTAATCCTTCTCTAATGAACCCCAGGCTACTGGAAAAACCACAGCCATACCCAAGATGCCCAGCTGTGTATAAAGATCAACCTACATTTTGGCAAGCCAGACAGAGCAATTTTACATTACCCAGTCAATGCAAACGTATACCTCTGTTGCGGGCTTATAGCTGGTGAGCATGGATTGAGTAGACAAAGTTCAGAAGCCTGGCAAAAACCAGTGGTCAGACTCATGGAGTTCATGCAGGATGTGCAGAGGGGAATGGAGGGTGAGCAATATCTCAATAATGACCTTACTGGGTGGGAAGGCTCCAGGTGGATCTGTTCAAGAAAGGGAAGATAACATGATTCTGTCATGAAAAAATTCCCCATTTTTAGAAACACTAATTAGCATGAAACACCAAGCAACAATCTTTAAAATCTCTCCATTATAAGCACTAACAACTGCAGCTTTGAAAATTGAAGCAGGCATTGGAGGATGTGGAGATCTTCTGATTGGAAGATCATAGAATCATTCAGGTCGGAAAAGATCCTTGGGATCATCTAGTCCAACCATCAACCCCTCTCTACAAAGTTCTCCCCTATACCATATCCCCCAACACCACATCTAAACACATTCAGGGATGGAGGCTCAACCACCTCCCTGGACAGCCTATTCCACTGTCTGACCACTCTTTCTGGGAAGTTCAAGCAGTTGTAAGAGATGAGGTCTCCCCTCAGGCTCCTCTTCCTCAAACTAAACAGTCCCAGCTCCTTCATAAGATTTATTCTCCATGCCCTTCACCAGCTTCACTGACCTACGCTGTATCTCCTCTTTCCCCGTGTGTAAGTAAGCGTTTCCACGACTTAACTTGTCAATATCCATGTTCATTCAAAACAGTCTATCACGAAAAACAGCATCTTTTAGTTACCATACTGCATGCCAACAATCCCTACGTGTATTTCAAGACATATTTTCCCTATTGGTTGTTTTTTGATTTGCACTGTTCAACTGAAACCCAGGGCTGATATCTAGCCTCTAGTCTCCTGTGTATCAACAGCTCCACTGGAGGAGTTTCAAACGCAAGGTCAAGGCTGGTTTTCTTTTGATGGATTTTCCACAGGCTTCAGTGAAAGCAGTGTCATACCTTGCTTTCATAACGAAGCTGTACACTTAGTTTTCTGTCACTTCTCAAATACACACACACAATTATCAAGTGCTAAAATAATTTTACTAAGGGTCAGTCAGCTCCATGAACTTGCTTTGGGATGAGAAGAGTGAAAGCCCCCGTATCATAGTTAAATAGTTAGCAGAATGAATACAGCCCATCCCTACCTCAAAGGAAACCTGCTGCCTGCCTGGGTGCTGCATTATGGCTCTTAAAATCAGTGGGAACTTCATGGGATGCTAAAGAAAAAAAGATCAGTTTTATCACAAAACCAGCAAATTTCTGCCTGCACAGAGCAAAAGAGCTTTGCCTCTCACTCCCTACTCCTTTAGGTAGGCATTACCTGCTATATGTTTACCTGCAGAATCTCCGGGGAGCATAGGATGCGAACAACCTCTATTTCTCCAGGTGCTGAAGTCAAACTGAAAAATAAATGAAAAAAAAAGAAGGGGAGTAGTAGAGTAATACCTCCTGACCCCTCGGCAAAGTGAGGGGCTGACTTGGCTGGCTGCGCAGACCCTCAGGGCTGGGGCACGTTCCTGAGTCCTGCCTACCTCAGTCTTGTGCCCCAGGCCTGGACTCCAAGGTGACCTGTAGGAAACTCCAGAAAAGAAAAAAAAAAAGTAGCCATTACTGTTTTGTGTCAGCTCAGAAAACCACAACAGGGCCAGGCAGGGGGCGGGGGAAGGCTGAAGAGGAAATCAAGGAAATTCACTTTGGCAGAAACTAGCAAAGCCTTTTGCTGAATGTTAACTATCTAATTTAATGAAGTCTAGAGATCAGTAGAGACAATTGTCACTGCCAGCTTTGATGCCAATCACAGCTCCAGAGTAGGAGCCAGCAAACGCATCCAACATAGAAAAGAGAAAACAAAAACAAGGCAAGGAATTGACCCTTTGCTCTCATGATCCTTTAAGAAGAAAGATCACCTTTCAAAACTGGGGGGGGGTGGAAAAAGCCCTTCCCAGTCAGAACAAGTCGGCAAGAAAAAAAAGAGAGAGAAATCACAAGATGAAAGAGTACAGGATGATGATTTCTCTCTGGCAGTCTGAGGTGCTTTTAGGGCCATCAGCAGGAAATCTTACAGGCTGAAAACCTCTACCTGGGCTGGGAAATTAGGGCAGATTTCTGTAATCCACACCAGGGGAGCCAGCGTGTACTTCCCCCTCGTAGGCAGCTGTAAAGCCTGCTGTGCCTTTGTGGCAGTCCTCTCCCCCCCAGGGGACACACTATTCCAGTGCTGGTGGGACCTCAGTATCCTCAGCTCCACCACAGCCTTCACTGCATCCTTCAGAAAGAGCATGATGTAGGAGATTTTTTGCCATCTCTGATAAGCATATACAAAGTCCAAACCTCGATGCATTGAGGGTATAGCTAAGCACGTTAATAAAGTCTGATGAAATTCTTTCCTGTGAGGGTGGTGAGGCACTGGAACAGGTTGCCCAGAGAAGTTGTAGATGCCCCATTACTGGAGGGGTTCAAGGCCAGGCTGGATGGGAATTTGAGCACCCTGGTCTGGTGGGAGGTGTCCCTGCCCAGGGCAAGGGGGCTGGAACTTCGTGATCTTTAAGGTTCCTTCCAACTCTAACCATTCCATGATTCTATGTCTTTCAATCAGGGCTTTCCAAAGAGATATTCCACAAAAATTTTAAGAACCAGTTTGGTCACTGATCAGCAGTCATCAGATTGAAAGCTCATTTTCACCTCCATTTAAATTTTAAAAAGAAAGGGCAAAAATTTGTGGGGTTTTGTTGTTTGTTTGTTTGTTTTTTCCTTACTTCTTACTTACTTTTCTTCCTTTCTACATTCACCATGTAAACACAGAAAAACAGAGTTTCCCAGAAATCCACCATGGCCTATGGGCCACTCTTTAACAGCCTCTGCTCTTAAGTCTCCATGATACAAATGCTGCCCATCATGAGGACTTGGAGAGTTTGGGATTCCCCACCACTTTCCTGCATGCACCTGATGGTGACCAAAAATGCATCTCCCACACAGACTCCTGTGTAACTTCTGCCTACAAAGACTAATGCATCTTGGTGGAAAGGTATCAGATGCTTTCTGGGTGTCCTGAACCTGCCACAGGTGTCTAGGCAGGGAGAGAAGGTAGTTCAAAACCCCAACTTTAAAGATGGCAACTGGAGCACAGCACTTTGGTGTCCACCAGGGCCCTCAGCCAGCTTCATCACTAGACAAGATTCACTCATGAGTTGAGTATTGGGTCCCCAAAATAAAACAAAGTTACAAAGATGGCCAAACAACATTGGATCATTATGATTTTACATCCCAGGAAGGACTCTCCTTAGCACTTTCAGTATTTCAGCTTACTCAGGAGGGCAGCTGATGACTTCTACTTCTTCCCCAAACATTTGCAGATCTAGAGTTCTCCATCCTCCATTTAAGCCTAGTTTAACATCTCATTCCACACAGCCTACTCCCTCCCTGGCCCGAGGACTGAACACTTCTTCCCTCTCTCATCCTCTTTGTGCAGCTTTCCTTCTCTGTGACTGGGTTCTGGGGAAGCTCTATAAGGGAAAAAAGACCTTCATGCCCCTCCCAAAGATTAGGAACCCCAGCTGTGCCCATTTGTTGCTTTATGTGACTTTGGCCTCCCTGCAGCCTCCTTAAAATAGTCACTTCCTGAGAAGTTCTGGTGTAACTGAAAGGGCCCTTCTATTGCGTGGCATTCCACTTGCTGGGAGGTTTGCACAGAGCTTGTGTCAGGTGTGCAAACACAGAGCACAATTTGAGAACAGGCTTTCCCTGAAGGTACAGTCCTCACCTTGTACTCGGCTGGTTTTTGAGGAATGAGCAAGCATCCCTCCTTTCTCCTGCATGCTAGGAAACTCATGAGAAATACAAGATCCTAAATTCTTCTCTTGGACTTTCCCGTGCCTTCTCCCCTGTCTTTCCAGCCAAGCTATAGACCTGAATCCCAAGTCATGTGATGCAAAGGTCAGGACCACATGCATGCATATGGAAAGCCCACGAGTGTACAGTGCAAAATGACCCATTTCCAACTTTCCTCCCTTTCCCGTGTGTCTCATTACAGCAGTGCTGACAGCAGTCACCAAGCTCCACCAGGATCCACTGCATGGCAAATGACAATAGACCTTGGCAGACATAATCCCATCCAGGCCAGTCCTGTCTTTTCCTCAGGAGCTCTACAGGAACACCCTATGCCTATAGACATCTAAGAGGCATTTGGACAACGTCCTTAATACCATATTTTAAGTTTTGGTCAGTTCTGGAGCTGTCAGGCAGCTAGACTACATGACGACTGTTGTAGGTCAATTCTAGCTGAACTATACTCTTTTATTCTATGCTGTTCTTCTTCCTGCTTCCTCCTTTCTCTAGCAGTACAAGTCAAGGAAATCTCTGATGACAGTTCTTCCCAGCCCTGCGCTAGCAGAAGGGATTGGATGGGTAACCACGTCCCAGCCTAGACACTGGCTCAGTCCCTTTGTGGGAAGGAGGTACATACTTTCCGATAGGGATGACAGCCATGGATCATCTTCAGATAATTGGATCACCTGATCACAGTGGGTTTGCAAGAAGCAGGCATGGAGTGCAGATTTTGAAAGCAAATCTCCTTCTCGTTTAGGATTTAGTATTTTGAATACTGAAAGAGTAACAAAGGCACTGTTCTTATCATTTTTTACATTTGTGCCGAAATTTGGTGTGTACATTCAGGCAAGGAAAATAAGGGCATTTACATTTATTCGGTTGTGGTGTTGCCAGGGGTGAAAGAAAGGGGTTTGGTTCTGTCTGCATGAACTTTACAGAGGTGTGGAGAACATGCTGTTTACGGTGAGGTCTTCTTCTTGGAAAGAAGTTCTGAATTTTTTTGTGTTCTTTACCATAATTTTCCTTGCACTTCAACAGCTCTTTTCCTCACGTGGTATAGGAAAACACCTCTTTCCATGGCATGTCCTTGCAGAACTCAAGTCTGTGTGAAGAAGGTGAAGTTTTACCTCTTTCATCATCTCAGGAAGGAGCTTTCTGTCTCAGGACTTGGGTGCATCTGGCTTGCTGTCCTGATCTATGCATATTCTCTGAGACTTTGGTCATGAGGGTACAGAACTCAGCGTTGTGCCCCACTGGAGTAGGAAAACCTTCTTGGAAAGTTGGAGTATAGTCCTTCACAAATCACATCTTTTCCCACCTTTCCCTAAGTTGCTCTGTACTGGTGGGTAGTGGCTACCCTGGTCGTGTCACCTGCTGGATGCCATTATGTAGGAGAGGGACAGAACTTTATGGAAATGAATTCTATTTTTCCATTGGCTACCATCCAAATCATAGACATATTTCTTTACCTCCCAAATCCCAGAATTATCTCAGCTCAAGTGACAAAACTTCATATATAATGAGAAGGCTCCCTAATTGTGAAAGTTTCTTATTTTAAAGAGATAAACAGGGAAATGCATGTTATTAGGGCACCCATCAGCACTGCCAGTGGTCTGTCATTTCTGTTACAAGACAGTCACCAGAAGAGGCAAGTTCTGGGACAGACTCAACCCTATGATGGGGAAGGGAGCAAAAATCCAAACTTATTTTAAAATTCAGTCTGATAAATGAAGAGGAATATATGATGTGACTGCCTGAAATATCAGGAGTCTGGACTTCATGATACATGAGGACCTTCCCAATCCAAACTCCAGAATTACTAACTATAATATATGGCAGATCACTAAAAGTATCTAGCTAACCACTCACACACACCAATAACATTTTAGGTGGAATATTGAAGAGCAAGAATGAGCTAAGTATCTAAGTCTGTTCAGCCCCATAGAAATCCCAGATGCTTTTTAATTACACTTATTTCTGTTTCCAGTGGTGGTTACAGAACTATAGATACATAGAAAGTTCTCATTTCCAAATGACCATGACAGAAAGTTGTAGAACAAAAGGAGTATCCATGTTTTAAACATGCAGAAATTAAAAAACAAGGGCAGACTAGAAATTCTGTGCAGTTGCAAAAGCCAGAAACTCATTCTCACCTCTTCCAGTCCTCCCTGAGTGAACATCTCCTCTCCTGCATTGTGTTTCTTCTGTTGAGTAATTCAGAGGAGGCTGAATCAGGAAATGCATTTCCCATTTAGATCTGAAACCGCTTGGCTCCATGGCAGTCAATCTCCGTGGCATAAAGCAGACACCGAAAACAAGAACAGTCCTGAGGAAGTTGTCTCCCGTATTCTCATGTTTCCTGCTATTCCTCAGTTTTCTCATTATCCCATTAGAATAGCTTGGATATGACAATGAAAGTCTCATTCAGGGTAGCATATTCTAAAACGCCGACTATTTTTAGAAGTAAGGCATATATGACCATCCCCAGTGAAGAATCAAGGTATGGAAACCATAATTCTAAACAGCAAAAATGCAATACAAAAATCAGAGCCAAACACTCCCATCCCCATTCATCCCCTGCCTGCCTTCCCTGCTCACCTGTGGCTGACTTTCGGGTTCACCAGTTTCATGTCCCCATACTGAAGGACCATGATATTGGTTTGATGTACACCACATACCTACGCTCAGCTGGGCTTCAGAAGTTAGGGATTTGTCTCTCGGGGCTACAAGGAAGGGAGAAGAGGAGTAGTGAGATGTCCAGATCACACCTACATACATCAACTGTAGGAGGCTCTCTAAGAAATAAAGAAATCCCATGGCAGCCTAGGGATTAAAACAAGCAGGATGGCAACTGAAGAACATAGTAAAGATATTACAGACTTCAGCCCAAATCCCTCCTCTGACTGAGGGGATTTTCTGCCCCCCATAGCACACCTCATCCCAAAGGTTCCCAGTTACCCCCACAGGGTAATTTTGGTGCTTCAGATGTTCTGCTTAAAAAAATCCTAATTCTTTCATTGAAAAATGCAAGAGAAGACTTGGCAGCCTGACCCCTGCTGTAACGATGGTCTATGTATTATCCAGCAAGGGTTTAATGCAAAGGGTTCGGCATGGTGCTTACCTTTCTTTCTGCACAAGATCCTAAGTTACTTCCGAAAACAGAACTTGGAAGTTTATGACA
>VXBW01006303.1:434766-560819 GCA_013400375.1 Thinocorus orbignyianus | reverse complement strand
ATACTTTCAAATTCAACTAAAAGTCTTTACTTCCATAACTTATTGTGGCAGTGAGTTTTGTAGAATAACTAAATGTGACATAAAAGGGTATTTTCTTTACTGGTTTTAAATTTATTGCCTTTTAATTTCATTAGGTATCCTCCTATGCCTCTTTCACAAGACAGGATAAATAGGAGCACCTGCTGACCTTCTTTGTGCCATGCATTATTTTATATACCTTTGCCATGTCACTTCTTATTAGCCTCTTTACTAAACTAAATAGCTGTAATCTTCTTAATCTCTCCTATTATGGGATACTCTCCAACCTCTAATCATTTGCTTTGCCCTTTCTGGAAAGTTATTGGGTATTCAGGTCTCTCTAGGTATTCATTTAAAAGTAATGTATAATTTACATTAACTTAATCTTTAGGAAGTCTAGCATTGCTTATGCAAGGTCCCTTCTATTAACTATCCTTTCTATACTGGTGCAAATTTATCAGCAAAACAGTGCCTCCGGGAGCATTCTTTGTTGGTAGCAATATTTGCAAACAAGAGAGACCCAGCTGAGTTTCAGAAAATGTGATGTATTTGGAGTAATGTGTTGGGGTGTGTCCCAACTTGGGGTTGGTTTTACATTCACAATTATGTTGAAACTGTAGTCAAACTCATCCCACGTGCACCCCTCCAACACCAGTGCCCAGAGTGCACTTCAGGTGACCTTACCAGACCTTCCCCTTAGTACTTTCTGCCAAGTTCCCTCTTGATGACTGTGGGTTGGTGATTTCATTTCCTCTTCATGGAGGTGGGTCCCAGCCAGCAGCTCGTGACAGGGAGTCCCGGCACTCAGCACCACCAGCTCACTCAGTACCACCAGCTCGGGCTCCTGCTGTTGATGGAAACTAGAAGAGATAATCTCCAGTTCCATTATCTCTGAGTTATCACATTTGCTGAACAGATAGAAATTCATGCAAGCGTGGAATAGATAGCTTGGTGCCAGAATGCTGCGTATGGATCAGGAGCTTAAGAGTCACCAGAGCTTTCTTGTCTCTCCCAAATATTTCTGGGTTCACAGTTTCTTTTTCTCACAGGCGAGACTAGGTGAGCTCAGGTGGGTCACTAGCCCTCACACAGGATAATTTCTACCACCAGCACACAGCAGCACTAGAGGAAGATGATCTCCTAATGTAACTCAACCATGGTTTAGGAGGAATTATCTCTGGGTATTAAAGTTCCTTGTCTGCATTTAGACAGTGTCTGTTCTGCACCTCAGGAACATCTCACTGCCATCAGCACATTTAGTTTAGGGTTCAGATTCAATGCTGGGACACCATAATTTAAACACTGTAATCCCACTGTCCAATTGACCCTCAAAGGGAATTTCCCTCTGTCTTCTTCCTTAAACTTCCCCAACGGGGACCTGCCCTCTCAGGGCCTTGTGGCCACGTCATGCCAGGGCACCCAAGCAGCTTGGCCCAGCATCCCATTGGGTATTTAAGTTTGGCTAAGGGTGAGCAGTCACGATGCCAGTTCATCCCACACCAACTGCTTCCAGCTGTGGGTGCCAAGAAGAAAATTAGAGAAAAATAAACTCCCTTTCTTCTTTTTCCTCAACAGTAAGGCATCCTTTTTAGACACACAGAGAGAGCTGGAACTCTAGGTTCACTCCAGTTGCCTAAACCCAGGCACCCAGTACCACTGAGCATGCCATATGGAGTGGCAAAACCCACGGCAGGCTGGGAGATACAACACGGAAACTATGGGAGACCCTCACCCTTCTGATCAGTACCTTGATACCAACAGCTGCAGCCCAAGCCATCTCGAGCAGTATTTCTCAGGCAGTCAGGCCGAGCCTTCCTTTGAAATTTTAGTCCCAAATCAACCATGAAAAAGATGGGTTTTGGGGAAAGTGACTGACCATTCACAGTTCAGCTGTCTCCAGAGCTGGCATGTTAAAGAGCGTCTAATCCCAACGATTGCTTTCTGAACATAGCACCCACTGGAAGGGGAAGAGAAAGCCCTAGCACAATCTTGTTTCCATGATGCTTCTAAAGTAATAGCACTCCAGAAATTGTGTAGGAAAACAGAGCCATCTACAGGGAAAAAAAAATAAAATAAATTTGGTTTGGCAAGAAAACAGATCTGATGAAGCAAGATGAGATCTTGTGCAATCAGGGCAAGGGCAGGACCAGCCAAACCCTGCGTTACCAGCAGAATGATGAAGTTACACAAATTTATTCTGTATAATGGGAGTTTTGTGAATCAGGTTTAGAGTCTCTCAGACTCTTTCCTTTTATAGCTTTAGGAAAACATTTCCCTGAGCGTTCTACCAAAGCAGTAACTAACTTTCAGTTTCCCAATCACTACATCCTCACGCAACAGTTACCAGCAATTGCTGAAAGACGTTTTTATGGGTACCCACCTTGTACACGTACCCAACAGATGGGCTCCAGCTGAGGCTGTGGTCCCACCCCACCTTTTCACACCCAGGTCCTTTCCATCAACCCTCTGCCCCTTGGTTACCTGGGCATGCCCATGCCATAACAGAGACATGCAAGCTGGCAAGCAAGCTGGACGTAATATACTTGGCCACAGATGATGTGAAACAACTCATCCTGCCTGCTCTACAATGAAACTACTCCATTAACTCAAAAGGCAACCTCTGGCACTTTTCTGGTATTTAATAGTGTATGTCCAGTTCCATACTGGTGACTGTAACAGCCAGTGGATAAAAACTTGCAGTCTCACCAATGGCGCAAGAAATTACTCCCGTTCATCTTTCCACAGAAAAAGTCTCAGGGCTGAAGTCTCCTTAATTCGTTTTCCTATTGTTTGAGCATCCTGCTACATATTTTCAACAAAGAAGACATTAAAGGAGAGAGAAAGGAAGGAAGGAAAAGAAGAGTTGGCTGATCACAGTGACTGTTTAGACCAGGGTATCTGGAAGTCTTAAGAAACTGTAGCAGAGCAGCTGCTTAACATGCCATGTAGGAAATACAAGATATAAGGTCCTCAGTGTCAGGGGCTGCTACAAGTTAGGGGAACAGCTCTAAGAGTTTCCCCATGGCCAGATGATAAAGGATGTTTTGTTACGTTAACACAGGGGCCTCCATACTTAGCTGGATTAAGCCAATTAAAATGGCACGAAATCAATCTTTCTTTAAATACTTAAAAGCAGAGCAAAAATTAGGTTGAGCAAACCCTCCCAAATTGATTTCCATTTCTGTAATGACTGATTTATGTGATATATAAAGTTCAGTTTCGTATCTAGCTGGACTTCTAAATGTTTGTATGTTCTTACTTATTCAATCATATTCTCTTGTAGGATTATTATTTTAAACTCATCCAGACTTGAGCTTTTTGAGTTATTAGAAAAAAATTCCATAGACTTACCTTTGCCTAAATTTAATAATAGTTTTAATTCAATTAAATCTAATTGAATTACATTAAATGCATCCTGCAATTTTATATGTACTGACTGAGCAGTACAGTCAATGGAACAAAGTCATCAGTGTAACAGTATAGCTTTGGGCTTTAATACTGTTGATATAGGTCATAATATAGGAAACTAGGACTTCTGTGGGTAGAGAAGGTTCCCCTTGGCCTAGATAGTCTCAAGTTCTGTGTCAAAAAGAACAATGGCCGTGCCTCGTACTTTCTAGTGTCCATCTGGTTCAGATATCACACAGAGAGATACCAAAAAATGACCCCTCCTGAGGTGGCTGTTGACTTCAGTGGGAGCTGGATAGGAGCTCATGTGAGGCTTAGAAAGGAGGATCACGTATATGGGTCATCTGGAGCCTTGCTAGTCCAGGACAACTTGGGTCCACCACTCTCCTTGGACCATTATATCTGCAGACAAACACTAGTGCAAAGTATTTTGAAACATTTTTGAAGGGATTTCACAGCTCATTCTTCTGTTTTAACAAAGAGTTTAAATGGCAAACGCGTAGCACTCAGTCAGATGCAGGCTGTAAGCTCTCCCAGACAAGGGCTGCTCTTTCAGTGTATATATACAGGGTGAGATATGTTGCTGTTAATTTTAGCTATCTAGGAGTTGCATCCAGTCCAAAGCAGTTCTCCAGGCTTCTGCTGAACTCTTTGCAGAGTCCTTCTATAAGCAATCCACCCCATCTATCTTTGATGACATATATTTTAAGACTATGGAAAAGTTTTGCGCTGACTCACATTTACGCATTGCCTCATACGAGCAAAAATGCTGGTTTAACCCCGTCTCCTCACCTTGCCACCCCGCCAGCTCCAGGGACTCATAGTCTCCTTAGGTGGAGAGGAGGGGATCTCCTCTGTCAGGAGGGCACTTTTGCACTCCTGCTTCGTTAAAATCAGTCCACCCAGGGGAAGAAAGCCTCTGGGAGGTCCAAGAAAAAGACTGAGCTGTGGAGCTGGAGCACTGTTCCCCAGAGGGTGACACCACCAGAGGCATGAGATGTGCAAGCAAGGACTCAGCAGACAATAGAAGTCAATCAAGTATCTCTAAAAGAGAAGTTGGACCTGGAAGCAAAGGAGAAGTCTCTAGAGCTTCTTCTTTAGGCAGGTCATGCAATTCTTTCTCCAGCACATCTGCAGCCATTCTCTGCTCCACATTGACCATGAATTCCCTGAGCACTCTTTCTACTTGTCGTGGTATCAGCCAAATTTACCAAAACCAAATTGACAGGTGGCCCTTCCTCCCCCAAAAAAGAAAGGAGAGGAAGGGATTTATGATTTTAGAATGAACTAAACTACTTTAATGAAGTATTAATACTAAAATTAAAGTAAGAAGAAAATAATGAAATAGATACAGTATATACAAAAGCTTATCAAGCTCCCAGGATGACAACCACGTCACCAGCAGGCATCAGGAAAAGTCCCAGACTCAGTGACCAACAGGAGTTAGATTCCAGATCTGGAGTCAGGAATGCTCGGATCGGGATCAAAGGCAGATGAACAGGCAGGGTCCTCCTTGGATGTCAGTCATCGAAGAAAGAGAGTTGACCCTTTGATCCCTCAGCTTTTATACTGAGCATGATGAGGATGGGATGGAATACCCCAGTTGGTCAGGTTTATGTCCCCTCTCCTGCCCGCTCCTCCCTGCAGATGTGACCTCTCAACACTTTTCTGCTTCCCACCCTCCAACAGGGCAAAGAATGGAATTCCCTGCCCTTGGTTGTTCCAGCAATAAAGATAAGCAAGGGCCCCTCTGCACCATCCCTTGGTGTGATCAGGTCTCATCACCCTGAGAGTGAACAGTTTTCTGAACAACGTGCTGTTAATTTCAGAGTTAGTTAGTGAGAAGATGGCCAGCTAAAAAAGTAAAATTGTAAAACAGAAAATTGGTTTGTTTTATCTCAAACCAGGACACTACTCCGTCATCCAAATCACTAGTGAAAATAAAGAATACCACCAGACCCAGGACAGGGCCCTTTGATACCAGCTCCCAGCACAGCAGTGACTCACTGACAACTGTATGGCTCCCGACCAGCTGCATACCTAAAGCGTTATATCTTCTCTCCTCCTTTTCAAGGTCTGTCAAAAGCAGTCTAGAACAGACATTTTGTTGAGATGTGGTAGAAGATCAGATTCCACAGATAGCCACAGCTGAAAGAAAGGCATTTGAGTAGTGATAGTTTAGCAAATGAGATCATTGCTGAGATTTTTACACATAGGTTTATGCCCTTTTTGTGCCTGTTCTCTGATAAAAGCGAGCAGCATCTATTTTAACCACAACAGCATTTTGCTCTCAGAAACCTCTACTAAAAGAGTCATTTGGCTTCCAAAGGCACAAATATGTGAAAGCAGTATTAAATTCCAACAGCTGTTTTGCTCAGTGTCCTAAACTTGGTTAAAACATACAACTGTCCCTTAACTGTTAGGTTTTTCCTAAAAGGATAAGCTTAAATTTAAATTATACTTCTATTTTTTATAGGATATCATGTAATTTTAGCTGACTGTAAAATATTCCTTTGGGAGCAAACTGACGGTAGATAGGCTTGATATTTGCCTCTGATTTTCTGCAAAAAGAACGTGCAACTCCTTCAGGTAATGGGAAGACAGGCCAAGTATCTCGTTAATCAGCTAAACAAGAAAACAAAGAAGAAAAACATAAAAGTGGAAGACAGTTGTATGGTAGACAGACATGTTGTCTTTATGAGACATACGGTCCATTTGGGATAAGTGCAGGGAAAGGGGTTTCTCTCAAAGATATCTGCTTTCTAGTAACAGGAAGAGAGGGAAAAAGTAATCTAAGGGATTATCTGTACCAGATAAAAGTGCTTGGATAAACTCCCATGCCTATTAACAGCTCATCTCCAAGAAAACATATTGGAGCCCATGGACAGGACAAAAACTGATGTTTACTTCATATAAATTTTTCTTCCAGACTCTCCCAGTTATGAAGAGTAGAAGTAGATGAGGAAATCTGTGAAGAGGTCTACAGGGCTGCCCCTCTTTCACCCTAAACTACCATCCTTCCTTCTCCCTGAGGTCTCTGTGCTTTGCTTTGTGGAAAAGCCTGAGGGGTTGAAATTATCTCTTAATGCACTTAGGGAAGGCTGTCAGTGGTGGAAGAAGCTACTGGGGACAACCATTACTGCCTCTCCACAACAGGTCCACACTATATCTCTCTGGTGCAAATCTCAGGTTTTAGAATGATAGAAGTGTCTGGGTTGGAAGGTACCTTTCAGATCATCTCGTCCAACCATCAACCTAACGCTGACAAAAAACACCACTAAACCATGTCTCCAAGCACTAGGTCAACCCGGCTTTTAAATGCCTCAACCCCTGCCCTGGGCAGGCCAGTCCAAGGCTTCAGAACCCTTTCCGTGAAAACATTTCTTCCAATATCCAATACGAAGCTCCCCTGGTGCAACTTGAGGCCATTTCCTCTTGTCCCATGGCCTTTGACTTGGGAGAAGAGACCGACCCCCACTGTTTCTCTTCCCTCACCCTCCTTTCAGGGAGTTGGAGAGAGCCAGAAGGTCTCCCCTCAGCATCTTTGTGTCCAGGCTGAACACCCACAGCTCCCTCAGTTTCTCCTCACAAGACTTGTCTCCCAGACCCCTCACCAGCTCCATTGCCCTTCTCTGGACCCGCTCTAGTCCCTCAGTGTCTTTTTTTGTGGGAAGGGGCCAATTTTTCCAAACTGGCAGACAAGCTCTTCAGTCAAACACAGAAATCTAACCTTCACTGCTGCTCATTCTGCTGCACAACCTTAGAGATACCTCTGCATTGCAGCCTGAGCTCATGGCTGGCTCCATGCACACTGATTTCAAGTTTGATGCAAGCTGGGCAGGACTGCAGCAGATCCTCACCAGCTGTCTACCGGGGCAAGAGAAGAACAGAAGAAGCCCTAAGAGGCATGGGAGAGGGTTCCTCCATGAGTTCTCTTGACTGGGTTCCCCTCTTCTGAGTATGTTAATGCAAAGTAGCACAGTGAGAAGACAGATGCGTACAGCTTGGCTACCAGGCACTTTCCTCACCACACCAGTCACCGTGCTGAGTAGGCATCTGCAAAGTCAAGAACCATGGGGAAAAAAAATGCTAACGCCTAAACATACTTAAAAGGACAGAAACTCAGCTGGGATAAATCAGTGCAGCTTCGACAAAGTATGTGGGTCTGGATGGAGCAGTTTACATTTTTATGCTACAGCTCAGGCAGAGGTTGGGATGGGAAGATGCACTACCCCACAATCCTATCCTTACTTCCTAGCTGGGCAAGCCACGCTAAGCCAGCACTTGGTTATTTCAGGCTCAAGTAGGACCTGCCAGCCAGGGCAAGAATTTCTCATTTAGTTCGAGAGTTGATTCACATTAACTTTGATGGCTGGTTTATGGAACAAGATTTCCTTCAGGTTTTATTTTGTATTTCCCTGGTGCCTTGAATCAAAAACTCTCACTACAGGTGAAATGTAAGCATTAGTTTCCTACTGATGTCAAATGGGTCCATGCAACAACCCTAAATACCACTTCTGTGGCTCAATTATAGGAATTCCTAAGCATAAAGGGAAATAAAACTGCTACCTACATATGCAAGCAGTGATTCTTGATCTGTTATGAAGGGTCTATCTTACTGATCAGAGAAATTTCCCCAAATTCCAGTCAGTGTGACGGGTAGAGATCAATGCCCTGGGAGAGATCCACCAAAAGTTCTGTTTCTGTTCAAAGACTTAAGGTTTCTGCACAGGTACAAAAGAAAAAGAAAAACAGTTCCAAGACAAGTGCAAGTCGTGGACTCTAATGATCTATGAACACAAGAAATTCTTAAACACTGGATTATAGAGAACTCATCACATGGTTCTCCGAGGAAAACGTACAAGTTTGAGGAATTCCCTGAAGCAATTCAAGTTTTATGTGTTTGCCTCCTGTGAACATAATCTTAATTTACACAGAAAGCCATGCTATTTATTGGTTTACAGATATGTAAATTGTGTTTAAATTGGACTACTAAGTAAGTAAATTAAAATCCCAGTAGATACATTCAAATCACAGAGCCACTTTTGTCTGCTGAGTCTTCAGACTGGAGCTTCTCTCCCCCAATATTTTCATGGTCTGCTCTCAGAGGTTATTGTAACCTCAACATTTCCAGAGAGCACCAAGGAAAAAATATGATATTTCTAGCCAGTTACTTGATTGCCAGTATACTAGGACTTTATATTGATTTTCTGTCCTCAGCTGCTAATGTGGTGCACTTCTCTCCAGTTTTCTCCTCACAGGTCACTAAGATTTATGACTAACCAGAAGGAGATGAAACCAGAAGGCAGACTGCTGAATCGCCACTGCTGGAAGTCACCTGCTGCTGACCAACACTGGGTCACACACATCACCTGAATGCTTCAGGCCACCCCAAAAGCTCTGCTGGATGTTTTCAGCCCTTGCGGGAGAGCTTGGCTTATTCTTGCCATATTTACTGGCTAGTTAATTCGCTTCTTCCCCACTGTAACCAAATTTCAGCTTAGCTGTTTGGTAAAATGTAATGCATCTGAACAAATGATCCACTTTAGAAAACGTGGGGACTTCACTAAGGCACTGCTTAGCAAGATGTCTCCAAACTCAGTAATCATTGGCCTTTCATTACTCTTTCCTGGGAGAAAAAGGCTCCGGTACATTTGAAAGAGTTTTCGTAGAATACTGCTAAATAACCCAACATTGGGTTGGATGAATGTGGAAGGAACGTTAAAACCTATAGCTGCAGTCTGGGGAAGAAGGGAATGCACAAAAGAAAGGAAGAACTGAGGTCAGGATTCTCATCTGAGACATGGGGAAGGCTTGGGATGAAGGGGATGAGGCGCAGTCCCTGGCCTATGAACTGTTGAGGGTTAGGATTAGGGTTCCTGTTGGGTGAACTAGCGGCAACGATGCTGGAGTGCCTGCAAATACACCTCACTTTTTTTTTTTTCCCAGACTCAGTCTTTCTTACAGAGAATTACTCCCACAATAGATTTCTAACCTTGGACTATGGAAATAACTTTTCATAGCATGAGGGAGCTGTCCGAGCTGGAAGGGACCTCTAGAGAGCATCCAGTCCAACTCCCCTGATAAAGCAGGATTGCCCAGAGCACAGCACTCAGGACTGCATCCAGGCGGGGCTTGAAGGTCTCCAGAGAAGGGGACTCCACACCCTCCCTGGGCAGCCTCTGTCAGGGCTCTCACACCCTCACCCCAAAGAAGTTTTTCCTCATATTGAAATTGAACTTCCTGTGTTCCAGCTTGTGCCTGTTGCCCCTCATCCTGTCCCTGGGAACTGCTGGGAAGAGTCTCCTTCAACCCACCCTTCAGATCCTTGAAGCATAAAGGTCTCCCCTCAGCTTTCTCTTCTCCAGGCTCCAGAGTCCCAGCTCTCTCAGCCTTTCCTCCTCAGGGAGATGCTCCAATCCCTCCAGCATCTTTGTTGCCCTACGCTGAACTCTCTCCAGTAGTTCCCTGTCTCCCTTGAACTGGGGAGCCCAGAACTGGAGGCAGGATTCCAGTTGTGGCCTCCCCAGTGCAGGGCAGAGGAGGAAAATGACCTCCCTCCAGCTCCTGGCCACACTCTTCCCTACACTGCCCGGGATTCCATTGGCCTCTTGGCTACAAGGGCATATTGCTGGCTTCTTTTCCTAGAAATTAATATGTAGATATAATGGTTTAATCCTCATGCTTATTGGAAAAAAAAAAAAAAAAAGTCCACTACAGATTACTAGACACACAGAAATATCATTACTGTGCCATGAGCACACTAGCAGGTATAGTATGCTTTACGGTCACCCCGGGCACAGGACCTGGGGTGGGATGCACCCTCAGCTCTTCTCCCCTTCCTGGTGTGCCCTACACTCAGGGAGGAGGCAAGGGAAGTACTACACCCGCCTTCCTCTTCACCTTTCCCTTGGGGTGAGGGTACTTCACTTCAAACCGAAGCAACCTCCAGACTCCAGCAGCCAAAGGGTTTCCCTGTGAGCTATGCCTCTGGCCAGGAGCTTTCCAAAAAGCCAGGCCTCAGATCCACTGCACCTTGCAGCCTGCTCACTCCAACCCAGGCCAGGTTCTCCTGCAGCCTCCCAAGCACCACGATGGCATGGATGGATGGAGAAGCGTTTGAGCTCCTGCTTGGCAGTACTGCCCCCAGTTTTCTGCCAGCAGCCTGGCTTTGCCTGCTCCAGTAAGGGGAAAGAAAAGGGGACAGTATGAGTGAAACATCTTACCCGAAGGGAACCTAAGGGGAAGCACAGCCCATGAACCCATGCCATTTGGTTCTGTTCAGACATTTTGAACCCATTATGGCTGAATGGGTCCTAAACGTCCCCAAACATGTTCTCATTACCCCTAAATTAAATTATTCTATTGAGATCATCAATGAAAAAACATTATACAATTAAAACATTTGCACTCAATCAATTTTAATCCTATTCACTACCATTGCCTGTGCCAAACCTGATGCCTGCTAGCACGAGCAAGAGGAGTGGAGGGAAAGCAATCTTTAAAACTCTCATTTACTAAGGTTTGATCTGATTAAGCACTACCACAGTCCTTGTTGGTTTTGGGTTGGGTTTTGGGTTGTTTTTTTTTCCCCGGGAGAACCCTCAGCAGCCACCACCTGCTCTTATCCCTGCTGGCGGAGCCCTGAGGCCTTTGGGGAAGACATGGATCCTCCACTGGTGTCTTAGCACCACCTAGTGCTGGCGGTGGCAAAACGTCAGCAACCTGGGAGGAAAGGGCCACCAACCCATGGCTTGGGCTTCCCGAGGTAAGTTAGATAGCTTAAACCCAACTCCTGTGGGTTGAAGGTGAACCTGGGCACCAAAATGGCACATCCGAGACCAACCTTCACCTTCCTGGAGAGTTCTTCCCTCGTATTGCTTGGGCTGAGGTCATGGATCAAAGGTGGCTTTGGAGCCAAAGCATCCATCAGCTTTAACCTCCACGGCTGAGATTTAACCCAGCCTGCTCACCTTCCACTTCAGAGAATAACAGAATGATATGGGGTTGGAAGGGGCCTCTGCAGATCATCTAGTCAAACCCACAGGTCCACCCACAGCAGGTTGCACAGGAACGTGTCCAGGTGGCTTTGGAATGTCTCCAGAGACAGACGCTCCACCACCTCTCTAGGAATGCTCTTCTAGGACTCTGCCACCCTCAAAGTGAAGAAGTTCCTCCTCATGTATACATGGAACTTCTTATGTTCCAGTTTGTGTCCATTTCCTCTTGTCCTGTCACTGGGCACCACTAAAAAAAGACTGGACCCTTCCTCTTGACACCATCAAGACACACAGTAACTCACTCTTTTGCTCAAAACCTGTGGGAGAATGGGGATTTGGCTTCCCCCACCACCGTTCTCAGCAACGAAACACAAGGAGGCCTTGCAAGTTTTTCCTCTGCTCACTTGCAGTCCATGCCTCCCAGATGAGGCTCTGGGAAGGAACAGGCAGGTTGCAGCTTCCTTGCAGAGCACAACCAGAGAGGTGGAGAGGTGGTGGTGAAGTGTCTGGTTTTCATCTGGTACTTGTTTAACCTAAGGAGTGTTCGGTAGCCAGCACAGACCAGGATTAAGTCTCTGACCACCAGGTCAAGGTCCTGCTTTCCCTCCATTTCAGGGGGTGTGGTGTGCTCTTCTGCTAATCAAAAGCAGGGGACAACTGACCCCAGAAACTTGATAAGCTGCATGTTCTGACCTTCTCCCAACATATGGGTGTGAATCAGGCAGAAAAGACCAGTGAGGCTCAGGGTCCTACTCCCTGGGAGGCACACCATGAGGCTGGAGATCCATCATGAGCTGGCTCAGCCAGTAACACATACCACTGCACGGGTATGGACTGGCAGGAGGCACCACCAGGCTAAGAATCCCAGCTGGAAACCAGACCTCTCTCTAACCCTCATTCTGGAAGCTCTGATCTCCCACTTTCTGGGTGAATGCCTTCACTACTAGCTTGAATGCAAACAAGCAAGAGACCAGATTCGCCAGTGTTTACATCTTGAACAGTTAACCATAAGCAGCCTGCCCAGTTTACGTGTGCACAAGAGGGTAGAACACTTAATTCACATGGTCTGCTCAGGTTTAGGTTGTTTCTACCTCTCAGACTGATGTGTGTTTCCACATATCCAGAAACCATTTTCACATATCTGTGAACTTCTGGGTCAAAACCCGAGGCTCTTACAGGATTTCAGGACCTTAAAATTAGAGGAAAAGCTGGTGGGATTCCACATGCAGAAGCATGTGAGTTCTTTTTCTTACCTAAGTGATGAAGCAGAGCCTCGGTGTATGTCAGACACGCAGCAGGACATGGGAATTCTGGCTCACGTGCTCACATAACATTTGTAATGCTGGCTCCAGATCTGAGATCTCCATGCCAGTTTTGTATTAACGTTCAGCGTCCCTCTCTCTTTAAACATGAACAGTAATTTACTCCCACCTATGTTCTCCCGCTTGTAGTTGAAGATCTTTAATGTCCTTTGCTCCTGCCTCCAAAATTTTCCCATCAAACCGATCGCTGTAGAAACAGCGGTAATTGATAGCAGGTGTTTCACATGCATTTACTTCTCTGTAGCACCGCTTGCCTCACTCAGATTTTGCCATCTTGTTCTCTCTTCCAACATCATGAACTTATGCTCACTGATCCTGAACGGCTGAACAAGAAGATTGATTTAGAGATGGATTTAGTTTGCAAGTATTCACCGCTTCTTTTAATAACCAGAGGAACTCAATAGATGTGAGCATTGAGGAAGCCAATACTAATACAATTTCTTTTTTGCTAGGGTTCAGATCAAGGTTTTTCTTTCCTTTCAATAAATTTTAAGGATTATAGTGTCTCAATTTCTAATTCCCTTCCCATGCTCTGAACAAAATTATACATATCGCAAAATGAAACGATAGACCAAATGCACTGGGATCAGTTGTAGATTGTCCAAAGTGTTCCATAATGCATAAGCTGTTCTGCTGCTCAGCCTGTTCTCTGCTGTATTCCTCTATGCTGATGGAAAAACAAAGCATACTGCAGCAGAAGAGTCAGAACCTCCAGGAAATACACCTTGACAGAATTCAAGTCAGGTGGGCATGAAGCAGAAAGACTCTGCAGAGAGGAATTAGGTCTGCAACACTTCTCCAGAAACTCCATAACAGCATGTTCAAGAGGGCATAAAGGGGAGCTCCTCTTCATTTTGATAACAAACACCATCCAGTTTGCAAGTCTTCACCACCTCAGACTGAAATTGCCCCCTTGTCCGTCTGACCTAATCTGGGTTACACAGCTCCAGATATCTGCTCCACGGAGTATGCAAACACCATGGTTTGCACTCCCTCAAGCCTGGGCCAATGCCTTAGCTCACATACAACTCCAAACCCTATGTGAAACTCAGCATCGGTCTGTCCCCTCTCAGCATTCCTCTTATTTACTGCCATAGACACACCAAATAGTTTGCTAACTGGCAGTGCCCTACTTCAGACAGCCATGACTGAAGCCATCAGAGGACCATAACATGGCATATCGCAGTGCAAACCCCATTTAACTGCAGTCAGCAGCCCCTCTGCAAGGCTCGTTGAAGGGTGATGCACCCTTGTTGCTTGCACTGCAAGCAACAGACTGAAGCTGAGGTTCAGTTTTACAGCTAAGACCCAGTTATCTTCTAGCCAACTCCTTGTACGACTACCATTTGGGTCACCCATATTCTCCAAGTTACTTGGAAAACGGACTCAGATAAATCTGCAGGAGCTCTGCCTTCTAATGTCACCTCCTGACCCTCACAGACAGGAACCTTCTCCATTCCACTGCCCCTAGAAACTTTGATGTGCTGATCAGGCCACTGATGGTGCCACAGTGTTGCACAAGCCATAGTACAACCATAGATCTGGGAATAGACTAAATGTCCTGAGATCCAGCACAAGGTACAGATTACTTCAGTAACAGGGAGCAGGGCTGAGATGGTACAACTAAACTCATTGATATAAATGCCAATAACGTGCCCCTGTCCTTAAAACCAAGGTACAAATACTTCATGAAGGCCACCAGCATCCTGGCTTGTATCAAGAACAGTGTGGTGAACAGGACTCGGGAGGTGATCCCTGTCTCAGGTACTGGTGAGGCCCCACCTCAAGGGCTGTGTCCAGTTTTGGGCCCCTTCCCACAAAAAAGACATTGAGGGACTGGAGTGTGTCCAGAGAAGGGCAATGGAGCTGGTGAGGGGTCTGGAGAAGAAGTCTTCTGAGGAAAGGCTGAGCGAGCTGGGGGTGTTCAGCCTGAACACAAGGAGGCTGAGGGGAGACTTTCTGGCTCTCTACAGCTCCCTGAAAGGAGGGTGTAGCCAGGGGAATCAGTCTCTTCTCCCCAGTCACAGGGGATGGGACAAGAGGAAATAGCCTCAAGTTGCACCCGGGGAGTTTCGGATTGGAGATCAGGAAAAATGTTTCCAGGGAAAGGGTTCTGAAGCCTTGGAATGGGCTGCCCAGGAGGGATTTAAAAGCTGGGTTGACCTAGTGCTTGGAGACATGGTTTAGTGATGGTTTTTATCAGAGTTAGGTTGATGGTTGGACTATATGATCTCAAAGGTCCCTTCCAACCCAGACTATTCTATGATTCTATGGTAAAATACCGGGTGATGCAGTACCCTCAGGAAAAAAGCTGTCTTGTCCAGCCTGAGCTAAGGAAAGCTCTCGTTGAGCCGGAGCTTGGTTCACCTCCAAGTGAGGTGCTGCAGCTGTCTGCTCTGAATCACATTTTCAGCTTCCATCTCCACAGAATTGCAGATTCAGAAGAATTTTGATTTAGAAATGTCAAAATAAAACCTTGTAAAAAAAAAAAAAAAGAGAAAAAAAAAGAAACATTTGATTCTCAAACGTTGATCTTTTCATTGTTTTGAAATGCCAATCAAATATGTCATATTTAAAGATTTCCCTTTCAGACGAAAAGCTGAATAAATGTTCAAAGCTAACATTTGCTGACAAAGAAAAAAATATTGCAGCTAACCTGACAGAGATAGGGTTTTGCAGGACTGAAATATTTCAACAACTCTTTCCTCTTTAGCGGGGAACTGGAACCACCATCTACAGCCTCAGCCAGCCTGAAACCACTTGGCAAACACAAATTAATTCAACCTTTCGCTGGAGGAGGTGGGGAAGGAAGAGGGGCAAAGGCAATGAAGCGACAAGCTTGCGATGGAGTAGGATGCCTGTTGACAGAATGACAGAGACATGTCATGGCTTCAGTCTTTTAACAGGGGCTTAACCTGGGCGCAAGCTGCCTTCCCATGAAGTGCCTGGTGATGCCCAGTAGCTGTATCTGACCCTTCGCATCCTCCTCCCCAGCACAGCAAACCCCACCAAGCAGAGAAGAGCCATAACTGTGGGTGGAAAGCACTCCGGAGGCTGCCTGCCATAAAACATGCTTTAAAACTCTCAGTGTCTGGCAAATCTGCTTGTTCCTGCAATTTGGTCACCCTGACTACATACCCAATGGCTCTTACTGAACCTCCTCTTATAAAAGGGAAAGGGGAGGAAAAAAAAGAACAATTCCCAAGAAAAATGTTTTCTTTATGAAGCCAGCCAAACTTTTCATTGTCTTTCTTTTTCAGGGAAAACTAATAACGGCAAACCACAGAAAGATACACTACGTGGTCTTGTCCTCCCCGATGTTCCTGAGAGCAGAGGAACATGAAACTAAATAAAGATGTTTACTGACAGACTAATAAACAAATGGGCCCATTTTGATGTAACCTTGATGAATGGAGCATCCAGGTGTTTTCAATAATGGCAATAAGCACTACAACTCAAAGTATTTCTGATTCAAGTATAATGCATTATTAGGCCATTAGAGGCTGAGTATAGAGAGCCATTTGTGCTCAGCCCTATCAATAATGCTGCTTCCCAGCCTACATTTAGGCCAGGGGAATTAGTCATACGGATATTCTATTTAATAAAAACCTAAAGAAGACGCATCAAGAATCGCATTACATTTTAACAGGGTTACAGTAGTCCAGGAGGACCACAAGTTTAATTTTCATAAGAGCATTCATTCCTCAATTATGTCAAACATGAAAATGTAAATGGCAAATTTAATGCTAACAATATCCCTCAAAGCACATTGGCAGGTAGCAACCATTATGTTGAGTGAATGCTGGCTGCATAACAAGCAGCCCCAAACTAGACAGCAGGGGATTAAAATTGCCAAGCTGAGCCCTGCTGATTAGCACTGCACACTGCTGAAAATACCCTTTGTAATATGCACGAGGACTAAAGGTGGATTCTTTCCTCCTGAAGAATTTGCTGACCATGCGAGAATCGCTGTTAGTATCGGCCAAAGGTGGTAGCCACGAGATGCAATAGGAGCTACCCTTTGAGTCCTTCCAAGCAAGTGCAATGAGCCAAATTCATCCCAGAGTGTAATTCCACCCAAGAGAAGGGAACTGCGTGCATGGATGCGCTGTGCCGGCTACTACTTACACAAACGGGAATGCCTAAGCAGGGAGGAGAAAGAGCCAGTGGAGGCTGGATGCTTACGTCTCGCTTCAGGGGTGCAATCTGCAGCCTCCCAAATAATATCAGGTCAAAAAGCCATTAAAATACTCTGTGACAGAGCCAGACTATAATACTCCAAAGGTACCCGAAAGGAGGGTGTAAGCCAGGGGGGTCAGTCTCTTCTCCCAAGTCACAGATCATGGGACAAGAGGAAATGGCCTCAAGCTGTGCCACGGGAGGTTCAGATTGGAGATCAGGAAAAACGTTTCCAGGGAAAGAGTTATGAATCCTTGGAATGGGCTGCCCAGGGCAGGGGTTGAGGCACCATCCCTGGAAGGATTTAAAAGCTGGGTTGACCTAGTGCTTGGAGACACGGGTTAGTGGTGGTTTTTATCAGGGTTCAGTTGATGGTTGGACTAGATGGTCTGGAAAGGTCCCTTCCAACACAGACAATTCTATGATTCCATCTCTCCAATACATCAGGAAAACCTTTTGCTTTCTCAGCCATCCAAACCACAGTGAAATACAAATGAGGGGGATAACACCATGAATTCCATCCCGGACTTTCTGAATACGCCCCAAACCTCTGTCTTTGTCCACGCCCTTGGCTTCATTGCCGTGCCAGGAGTAACCCGGGACTCCAGACCTCTTTCCATGTCAAATAACGTGATTGGGAGAGTCAGATGTGGAGCACAAAAAGCATGAAATCCCTGCCAGGGACCTAAAAGGAAAATGAATTACTTAATGTGCATCACGCTCTCAGGTGCTACCGCTGAGCAAACGTAGCCAGGACACTTCTGGGACATTTGCAGGTCAAAATAAAAAAAAAAAGCAAATTGCTTCAGGCTCTGCTTCGCCTGCGCTTGCCTGTTTGTATCTCTGCTTGCAGAGCAGACAAGCATCGCTCCTGCCCTGCTCCACAAATAGTTGGTTGAGCACAGAGCAGACTCATGTCTCCCACTGAAGCCACTGGAAGTAAGTTTCTGTGTTAAGGTTGCTTCCATACATTCATTTTTGTGTGCGTCCTCTTTTGCATATTAATAAGACCACTTAAATGGACAAGTGTGTGTGTGTAGAAGCGGACAGATTAAATGGAAGTAACAGCTATATTCATATACTCATTAATGCATCCTCATTGTGTAGCAAGAGAGCTTTTTAAAAAACAAAAAACTGCCCCATCCAGCCTGGCCTTCAACCCCTCCAGGGATGGGGCAGCCACAGCTTCTCTGGGCAACCTGTTCCAGTGTCTTACCAACCTCACAGCAAAGAATTTCTTCCTCATATCCAGTCTAAATCTTCCCTCTTTGAATTTAAAACCATTACCCCTTGTCCTATCACTACATTTCCTAACAAAGAGTCCCTCTCCAGCTCTTCCGTAGGCTCCCTTCAGATACTGGAAGGCTGCTCTAAGGTCTCCCTCAAACCTTCTCCAGGCTGAACAGCCCCAGCTCTTTCAGTCTGTCTTCATAGGAGAGGTGCTCCATCCCTCTAATCATCTTTGTGGACCTCCTCTCTCCTTACTGTAGGTCTTTCTTTTACCCCCGCCCTTTTCTTCATCCCCCTGGTTCCTCTAAGTCAGCAGACGCCTGCAATCAGCAGATCCTTCGTTATTCTTAATCCCTTGTCAGAGCAATCATTCCTCACCTCCCCTCTCCTCCTGCCACTGCTCCCTCTTCCACCTCCACCTCACGCAGCACTGTGTTTGCTCTGGTCCTGAGACAATTCTGCTCCCAACCCAAAACCTTAGCATCAGATTTTTTGCATTTTTTGGAATGTGAAGGGATGAAAAGGTATTTCCCTACTTGGATTCTGCAACTCCTACTCCTCTTTGTTTTTTTTTTTCCAGCTGTCCCAAACCTAGCAGTCCAGCTGCTGACAGAACAACACACACACTTTACCAACTGGCTTGTTACACACAGGGACTGACACCGACCCTCATCACACAAAATAAGCTTGTGGTGACAAGCTGTCCCAGCAGCTATCCTGCTTTAGCAGAGGAGCTGGACTAGATGATCTCCTGAGGTCCCTTCCAACTCTGACAATTCCCCAATTCCGTGAAAGAATGACTTCTAATGCTTACAGTGCACAAATTTGGAATAAGCAAGCTACCAGTAGGATTTTGCTGTTGGTAGATTTATCCTCTTCACAAGTCAGCAATAACAAGGAATGAGGCATAATAGCATTAGCAGGGTTTGGGGTTAAAATGCACACACTTGTCTGATTTAACTTCCTTGTCTCTTGGATGCCTTCCTGCTAAGAGGAGGAATAATTCCACATCTTGGCCAACAGACGTGACAATGTCTTGCTTTGGATTATACCAGCTCAGAAAGACAATTTCCAAGATATTCTTCCGCTGGCCAAGCTAGCGCGGACACCTTCAGCGTGCATTTGGAATATACCAAATTGAAGATGAGAGAGAGAGAGAGAGATAAATCAATGAATAGAGGCAAAAGGGATTAAAGAGAAAAAAAAAACACAACCAAACCAAAGCATAGTTGAGGAAGTTACCCAGTGAATGGAAGAAACTTAGAACTGATTCTTGTTTGACAATGCAGTCATAAGAAGCTAAATTGCTTTTTATGGATGTTTCAGGAGTGAATGAAGTTTTGGGAGACTTCATCAAATTTCTGGAGTCACAGAGAATTCCACTATGTCTTTATTTTTCCTTTGCATAACTGAATATTTCAAGGGAGCTCATTTTTCCAGGGCTGTAAAAGACTTTGAGCTTTCTTTAATAGCCTGTAACAGGAGTTACACGTTACAAAGGGTACACACTCTAAACCCAGCAGATGTGTTTTCATGATGATTGGTTCTTGTTATTTCAGCCTCAATGCCCCAGCTTTCCTCCAAGGATCACTGCAGGAAAAAGTCCAGAACAAGTGCTACAGCATGAGACCCTCTCTAGCCAAAGGTTGTTGTGTCAGCCCCAGGAAAGACTCAACTTTCATCAGCCCAAGGTGAGGATCAGCTCTCACTTCAGTTCAGAATTTCAACAGAAAAGTGGGTTGTTTCATGGTGGTTTCATGAAATCCCAAAGCAACCAAGTTTTTAAGTACTGGAAGAACTTGCCTGTGAGCATGCTGAACCAGCACCACCAAATGTAGATCTTCCTGGCCGGTCAACACACCTCGACCTTGACTCCTAGATGCAAGCACCCACCTCTGAACTCAGCTTTCATGTGTTAGGAATTCTTCATTCAGAGGCAGACATGGTGGGATTTGGGGTTTTTTTTCTGGGGTGGGTTATTTTAAGCCTATGCCAGATGCTGTCAGTCATCAGCCTAAGAGAACTGCTCGGCCTCCTGGCCTTGCTCTTGGTGTCCCACGAGGAACTTCACAAGCAGTCCGTAGCCATATTGGCATATGGCTATCACCACTCCGCTCCCCAGATGTCTTAGAATAATAAACTGGTAATTGAAAGGCGAGTCCAGGGCTGCTGTTTGCAGAGAGCCATGACCGCTGAATGATTACCACAGCAGGCAGCGCTACG
This sequence comes from Thinocorus orbignyianus, assembly GCA_013400375.1. Classification (NCBI taxonomy): domain Eukaryota; kingdom Metazoa; phylum Chordata; class Aves; order Ciconiiformes; family Thinocoridae; genus Thinocorus; species Thinocorus orbignyianus. Next base: position 540,439 of record VXBW01006303.1, on the reverse strand, counting down.
GAGGTGTTGAAAGAGTCTATTAGTCTGCTTAGTCTAAGGCATTATGGAGTGTTAATGCAAGCTCTCTGCAAACAAATACCCCGCGCAGAAGACTGAAGAAGAGCAACAACTTGGGGGAGGGAGGGCTTTTTGTTTCCTCTGTGGGGGCTGTCGTCAGGGAAGTGTCATACTTGAACGTGGGAGAAATGCAGAGTTAAGTGACCAGGGCTGGAAACACAGGCAGAAAAGGAGTTGTCCTTGCACCCTGGTTGTACCTCCTGCAATGGAGGAGAGGCAAGGCAGGAAGATTGCTACTGCTTGCTGGCTGGGTGTCACACCCATCCTTTAACGTGGTGCACCTCTGAGACTCCTTCCTCATGACTTAAAATGACCCATTAGATACTCAAGGGCACAGGTAATTGGGATACTCTGGAAAAGACAAGGATCCCCACATTTAGAAGTCAGAATATAAGATGGAATAAGTGAGCCTGACCTAGGCTGACACCCTCCCAACCAACACCCCTGCACGTTGCCCATTCAGTCCCCTGTTCCAGCAGCCATGAGGTTTTCAAAGCTGTTCCCAGCCAGGGAAGCTCCAAGTCCTAGCCCTGAAAGTCACCCTCACTCCCACCAGGGCTTGGGCTTGCAGCCACTGCACAGTGCTTCTGCAAGCTGGTGGTTCACGGCCAGTCTTCGAGACAGCAGAAGCATTGAGCAGCCCCTGGTTGGACCACAACATGTGGCATGAGCAGAGCAACACAATTCATGGTCCACTCTCTCAACAATCAACAGGGCTAAAATAAGGCATTTGCTGTTAATGGGATGCATAGGGTTTGGTCATGGAATCAGGGAATTGTCCAAGTTGGAAGGTACCTCTCCAGATCATCCAGTTCAACTCCCCTGCTCTAGTAGATTGCCCAGAGCACAGCACTCAGGACTGCATCCAGGCGGGGCTTGAAGGTCTCCAGAGAAGGGGATTCCACCCCCTCCCTGGGAAGCCTCTGCCAGGGCTCTGACACCCTCGCCCGAAAGAAGTTTCTCCTCATACTCCAATGGAACTTCCCGTGTTCCAGTTTGTGCCTGTTGCCCCTCATCCTGAACGTCATCATGGACTACTCTTGAGCAATCATGACTTGGAAGGACTGTGGGTCACTTTGAACAGCCAGAATAGATGCAAGTCTCCTGCCATGGAAAAATCCTTAGAGATAACTTTCATCCATCCACAAGTGCCTGACAGACAACCGGTATTTTCTAAAACAGATTGGAAACACTTTAAATACTTTGAACTGACACCATGAGATGCTTTACCATATGCAGGTTGGTGCCTTCAAGATTATCTCTCCCCTCCTTATTTCTCTTCTGAGGAGGCCGAGCTGACATCATTTCAAAGTTTGGGGGTGATCCTGTTTGTGTTTATCAGCTCTCCTGTTACCATGGCTCTGGAAAAGAGTTCAGGTCACCTTGCTCCCAGTTGTTTTGGCACAAAAGCAACAAGACAGAGGCTTTAAAAACAAAACCTTATAAACCAGAAAATAGCACAAAAGTATCTTTGGGATCTGAAGGAAGAAATTAAATGAAATCACATTTGTCACATCAGGTTAAGAGTTTAATTGGAAACCTCAGGCGCCCAAAGAGATCTTGCTTTGAGAAACCTGGAGTCAAATGCTGACAGTTTCAGCAGCCTCGGTGCAGAGGAAGCTATGGAACTCAATCCAAGACAGATTTGACAAAATCACAGCATATCCCTCCCATTATTTCTCCTGCCAGTTCTCCCCAGCTTCTCAGGTGCCTTTCATGGAAGTCAGCAGAGAGGTGCCAGTTTGCACTGTATGAAAGCCTGGCCCTGAGACATAGTGGAGAGGCAAGTAAAAGTCAGTGTCATCCAGTGCCTTTTGTGAGCTGGTGGGAATTTCAGCTGCTCCCCTTGCTGCCTGCAATGATGCAGCACTGTCTCAACACTTCTTTGGAGGACAAACCTGCATGGGGCATTCTGATTTCCCAGGGCAAGATGCTCAGACACTGCTCCCAAGCACTGGATCCTTCTCCTTTCCTTTTTGCCCTCAAGGTTAGAGGGAAAATTAGATGCCCTGGCACAGGGTGCTGCAGAAGCCCCCGCACAATGTGTGCCAGGGACAACAGCATCTCAAATAGGGATGATGAGGGGCCTGGAGCATCACTCTTACGAAGAAAGGGTGAGGGACTTGGATCTTTTTAGTCTGGAGAAGAGAAGGCTGAGGGGGGATCTGATCAACCCCTATAAATACTTCAAGGGTGGGTGTCAGGAGGATGGGGCCAGTCTTGTTTCAGTGGTGCCCAGTGACAGGACAAGAGGGAATGGGCACAAACTGGAACATAAGTAGTTCCATGTATACACGAGGAGGAACTTCTTGATTTTGAGGGTGGCAGAGCTCTGGCAGAGGCTGCCCAGAGAGGTAGAGGAGTTTTTGTCTCTGGAGACACTCCAAACCCACCTGAACATGTTCCTGTGTGACCTGCTCTGGGTGGACCAGATGATCTCCAGAGGTCCCTTCCAACCCCATATCATTCTGTGATTCTGTGACTGGTTTCCTCCAGGCTGGTATATCTGCTGTAGCTCTCCAGGCAAGGGCAGAGCATCGTGCTTCTCACAAAACAACCCTCTGACAATGCTAGGCCTGCAATCAAAAGCGCCTCTCACCTCTCCAAACCAGAGTATAATCCCTTTCTGTCTGCTTTCAGCCAAGTCCCTGCACTCCGGGGTCATTTCTCAACAGCCAGCCCCCTCCACCGCTGCCATCAGCCTGGGTTACAGTCTGGCAGATCCGGAGGGAAGGATTTCATGCTCTGCCTTGTGATTCTGACCCAGTGAGGATGTCCAGTGGCATAAGCTCATCATATGACTGCACGCTGTGCACATTGAGGTAACCATGTGGAAGAGCTAATTACAAGGCAGGAAATTAGAGCACAAGCTTGGAGGAAGCAATCTTTCAGCACGCAGCAAAGCCGATCACACAGTCTTTAGCAACCCTGCCTTAAGGAGCTAGAAAATCAGCTGCCCAAGGAGGACCTGGGTTAAATATCTCTCTTCCCCTCTCTGTCTCCTCTCAATTGTAGCACAGCTCAGTGGAAGTCTACGCAACGTCATCCAGAAGAGATGGAAACCTTCCTTCATTAACAGTTCAGCAGGACACTTAAGCATGCGCTTAAATTTAGGCATATGGATAATCTTACTGACTTCAAGAGGATTGCTTGTGTGCTTTTCATTAGGCATGTGAAGGACAACCTTGCTGAGTCAGATCCAGAAGGTTCATACTTTCCTTCAAGATCAAAGGCAGCTCCTGCAGCAAAACCCACATGGCTGGAGTTTATTCGCTTTACACTGACTGCATTTGAGGGGGAAGAAACACAGTCTGCAAGCCAAATTAAGTTCCCTCCCTCTCATGTTTTGTTTTGATTTTTTTCCTTTCTTTTTGAGCACGTCAGAAGAACAGGCTGATTTCTGACAGCTGCCAAAATTTGCAGATGAAGCCCTGCAATCTTCTACAAGCTGCTGCTGTGTTAAAATACAGAAAAGAGAATACACAGGATGGCAAAGTAAGATGTCAAGTGAGTTAGAGTAATGTTTTCATTGACACCTCTGCCCTCCCCTCCCTGAGATTTAGCAGGATGGAAAAGCTAACTGCCAAACTACGATTCTTTTTTCAGCTTGGGAATCTGCATTGACTACTGCTGTTTGCTTTGAAACCTCTACACCAGCAGAATGAAGTAAAGTGCCTCTGAAATACTTTCCCCTCTGTCCCACCCCTCTCCCCCCATTCCAATTATCACCAAAGCGAGGAATGCAAGCATCACTCTCTTTAACTGATGGAGAGGTTCTGGAAATACCATCATGGTCACGTGAAAATAGGCTTGAGAGTAAAGGTCTGCAAACGGGGAAATGATAGAAGCTTACTCTTGGCGAGCAAACTTTGCCAACACAGCTCTAGGTTAAGGGATGAAAACATGGAAGGCTGTCAGATCGCATCGGGATCTCAGTGGATCATCTGTGACTTGAGGAGAGGATCAAAGCTCTCAACCTGCTGCCTACCGCTGAGCTGGGCAGCAAATACACACAGCACGACTCAACAGCATAAAGCTCTAGGAAGGGCTGAGTAGCAACCACAGGTGGTGCATGGGCAAGATCTGATATCCCAGGAGCCATACAAGGAACCCGAAAGCTGAGAGGTATCACAAGAAGGCAGTCTTGGGGAAATCATCCTTTGGGTCTCCAGCATCATCTGGGTAGCTANCTTTCCATGCTGAGGACTCCAGAGCTGGACACAGCACTCCAGGTGGGGTCTCACGAGAGCAGAGGGGCAAAATCACCTCCCTGGCCCTGCCGGTTTTGATGCAGCCCAGGACTGACTTTCTGGCACTGCCAGCTCACATTGAGCTTCTCATCCACCAACACCCTCAAGTCCTTCTCAGGGCTGCTGAGGAGAGACCAGAACCCTGGAGACTGAGGAACAGGAATCAGTTGGGGACAGTAAACAAGTTAGTAGCACGGATCCACCCTGGGAAGTGCACTGGAAGCACTAACATATACAGAAACACGTGCCTATACATAGATCAATCCTCTTGTAAAATTTTTATGCTTTTTCATACAGGCTGAAAAATAGACAGCAGCAGGGTATAACTGACATCCCAGAACATTTATGAGACATAAACGATGTCCTTGCTTGGAAATGTGATTAATGAAGAATAAATCCTTTGCGGGCTTCCTGCCATCTCGGCAATTCCCAGTTTAAATTGCCTTATTTAACACGCACCAGCACACCTCTCAGCCAAACTTGAAAACTTGAATGCAGGAGCCAAACAGTTGTATTTCCAGAGAACCTGCCTTCTATTTACCCACCAAAAAGCCCCAAAGGCTTCAAACCAGACCCAAGATCCCTGTCAGCTGAAGGCAGCAGATTAATACTGTGAGAGCCTGAACCAGAGCAGAGCAAGGGCTTATGTCAGTGCTTGCTTGTTCACCCCACCACTGCTGCCAGAAGCACTGCAGAATCCAGCTAATCCCTCAACATAACCAGAAGGAAAAGCCCCATGACATATTTTGGATGAAATATCAACAAGGCTCAGGTTTGTCAAGTAAAAGTTTGTTGTGCTGGAAGGTTGCTTTTCTTAGTGCTTTTCTTTCACTTTAACCTTTATCACCCTCATTCATACAGATCGACCGAATAACCAGAAAGTTTTCCACTCACACACACGTAAATGTATCTTTCCTCTGAAGCAATGGAAAACTTTTATGCACTTAGATGCCATGATGATGAGCATGACATTAAAAAGAAAAAAAAAAAGTAGATAGATAAGATAAGGCAGGGGATTGTCTGGCAGGAGTCAGCCGCTGCAATTTGACGGGATGATAATTTCCCTCGTGAACACTGGGAAAGGGGCAATGTGGCTCTCACATCTTCCATTAGCAGAGCTACAAATACAAAATACCCATCTAAAAAGAGTCCTGTAAAAATCACCCTATCTCTCTAGCTGATCCAGAGCCACTGAGAGAGTCAAATACTCCAACTCTTAAATGGGAGGCTGAGGAGTGAAAGGGACAGCATCGAGTGTTGACAGCTCATCAGAGCTCAGATGCTAAGTGGAAGCGATATCAGTGCTTGGAATTAGGACACTTTGGTAAAAACATAGCACCAAGGAAGGGTCGAGATTGTTAAGAGCAAATTTTACAGTGAGGTAAAGCAAAAATGAATTTTGCTTGTGTATCAGCTTCCTTCCTTCTAGCTATGAAGACTCATAGGAAAAAAAAAAAGATTGTAAATTCGTCCCTTGAAACTAATTAACCACCAGTCTCCCACACTGGAAGAACACCATGCTACAAGGAACACAGAGTGACACCAACAAATGTGAATAAAGCACAATTGCAGGGGAAGTCAAGGCAAGGCTTTTAAGAGACCTTTCAAAGAAACCGCATTTCCCACCTCACATTTCACATCTGTTCCTCAAAGCAGCCTCCTGCTTCCATTTTCACCATTTAAAAGTGCACACATCTCTAGATTATTTTTTTTTTAAATAATTCCAGAAGAACTTACTTTTTATGTCCGAGTCCCTCCAAGTTCAGTCAACCATGAACAATGGGGCAAATTTTGATAAACTATAGAGGCCTCATTACCATTTTCTATTATTGTAATTGAGAAATGACATCATGAACATCACCGCCAATTGTCACCACCTCCCCTGATTCACACACCATCCCTTTCTCCACTTCAAAAAACAAAAACTCGTTTTTTCTCCCATTTTTCTTTACTCACCAAAGGAACGGCACCTCTGCAGATACAACCAGGGTCTGTGCAGGAATGCAATTCAGGCAACTCAACCCACCATTCTCAAAGTTGACATCGATGTTTGAGTACAATGGAATAACATTCCTACAGGTCACAGAATCATAGAAATGTTAGAGTAGGAAGGGACCTTAAAGATCGTCAAGCTCCAATTCCCCTGCCCTGGGCAGGGACATCTCCCACCACACCAGGGTGCTCCAAGCCCCATCCAGCCTTGAACCCCTCCAGGGATGGGGCAGCCACAGCTTTTCTGGGCAACCTGTTCCAGTGTCTCATCACCCTCACAGCAAAGAATTTCTTTCGGATATCTCATCTAAATCTCCCCTCTTTCAATTTAAGTCTTATATTAACACACGTGAACATACACACATTGCAAGCCCTGGCAGCTTCTAGAGCCACTAATTACTTTTCCTCTTTTTTTTTTTACCCCATTTTTTTCTCCTTTTTCTTGGTTTTTGGGTACAGGGAAGAGTTTGCTCACCCTGCAGGAAGTATTTGTGCTCATTTCCCTGGTGCCACCTTAATACAACCATGTTTTACAGTCCGCCTACGGCCTCACCAAGCCATGGGAATGGAGAGCAGGCAAGTCCCCATCCCTCTGATATCCTGGAAATACCTTTGGTGCTTCAACCCGGCTTTGCTCAGCATCTGCACCCACCCTTCCGACTGGGGCAGCCCTATGCATGGGGTGAAACAGCAAAAAGCATGTTGAGTGAATGGGTCTGCAAATAAAATTATGCCAGAGATCACCCCTACCCCAACCCCCCACCAGCTGGCATCAGCATCCCAGAGCACAACAACAGATGCTGTTCAAAGCTCCAAACTCAACTTCCCCAAGAGAAGGGTAGATATAAAATAGAAATCCTTCCATGACAAAACCAAGGCAGAATTTACAGTGGAAAAAAGAGCAGAACATAAGAAGAAAGCAGCTAGAGATTCTATATATTTGTATGCATACATATTTATATACATACATACATAAGCATTTTACATTAGCAAGAGGTTTCACTATGGAAAAAAAATATAATCCTATCTTACTGGGGTAGAAAGGTCAAGGTATTTTAAATTAATTTTCCCACAATTTGTGTCTGACAGAAACTGATGCTGTCTAGGTAAGTACTGCTATCTTGGGATGAGCTCAGGGCCAGCAAAACAAGGTGATAAGGAAGGGACATAATTTCAAAAACCAATAAATCTCCTTCCCAGATGGCATTTTTATCTAAGAGTGCCAAAAGAAGCTAGACAGGAAATTTGTGGACCTATATCATGGTAAACTCGTTAAGAGTAAGTGAGTTTCTGAAAGACTAAAAGCGAGTTAATCTGGTGCCTCTGATTAAAAAAGGACCTCAGCACTTCAGTTCCATCAGCCTAATGTTTACAATGTATAAAATAATTTAATCCAATGGAATATCAGTCCTGCAAGTATCTCTGGAGGAGATAACCTGACTAGCTTGCATTTTAAAGAGGTCCCCAAACGATGTGCCAAAACCGATGAGCCCAGCAGCATGAGCATTGAGACATCCCTAGATGGACCAAGAGGGTTCCGGCTCAAGGGACAAGGGGGAACAGTTTTAAATTGGAAGAGGGGAGATTTAGATGAGATCTTAGGAAGAAATTCTTTGCTGTGAGGGTGGCGAGGCACTGGAACAGGTTGCCCAGAGAAGCTGTGGCTGCCCCATCCCTGGAGGGGTTCAAGGCCAGGCTGGATGGGGCTTGGAGCACCCTGGTCCGGTGGGAGTTGTCCCTGCCCATGGCAGGGGGGTGGTAACTCAGTGGTCTTTAAGGTCCCTTCCAACTCTAACCATTCTACGATTCTATGATTTCTGAATAAGCCCTGAGTTCAGTTTTAAGGCAAAAATATGAAAGCAAGGGGCAGGAATTACAGCACAAGAACTTTCCTCTAAAGCAGCCTCATCCGTATGTTGTTTTTCAAGAGATGGAACCTGGAATGGAGACTGTCTCACTCATGATAATGAACCCAAATGACACCAGGAATCAATGCAGGACAGAAGATCCCTGGTGCAGCTGGCTGTGGTCATGATGTCCATCTGTCCCAGGCTGGCTGGGAGAGAGGGAGGTGGTCTTCTAAACACATGATGAGGCACCTGCTTCTTTCCAGGAACATGAGAGAAGTTCTGCATAATTTGTCCACAGCCATCTCTACCTGTGTTTTGCAGCTGTGAAGGTGACACAATAGAACTCTCCTGCCTCCCAAGAGGGCCAACACAACAAAATATTACTCTGCCAAAGCAGGTCCACCCACAGCAGGTTGCACAGAAACATGTACAGGTAGGTTTGGAATGTCTTCAGAGATGGAGACTCCACCACCTCTCTAGGCAGCCTGTAACAGAGCTCTGTCACCCTCAAAGTCAAGAAGTTTCTCCTCATGTTCAGATGGAACTTCTTACATTCCAGTTTGTGCCTGTTCCCTCTTGTCCTGTCACTGGGCACCACTGAAAAAAGACCGGCCCCATCTTCCTGACACCCATCCTTGAAGTATTTACCGGTGTTCATCAGATCCCCCCTTAGCCTTCTCTTCTCCAGACTAAAAAGAGACAAGTCCCTCAGCCTTTCCTCATCAGAGAGGCACTCCAGACCTTTCATCTTTGTAGCCCTCTGCTGTACCCTCTCCAGCAGTTCCCTGTCCTTCTTGAACTCAGGGGCCCAGAACTGGACTCAGTGCTCCAGATGGGGCCTCACCAGGGCAGAGTAGGGCCATCACCCTGCTCTCATCCCACCACTCACCTGCGGACTCTCCTCAGCTTGAACAACGTCAGTTCTAGAGATGGGGCTAGTCAGACCACCAAAGTTAGAGAGGACCACACCACAGCCACAGGCTGGACCACTGAAACAGGTCAGACACTACGACCTCAGCCTTTGATTCTCACAGAAAGATAGTAAACACTTTTTAAATTAACTGGTACTGTCCTTGGACAGTTCAAACATTCATGGTAACCACCTATCAAAATCTCAATGCCCATTTTCCTTGGAAGCAGAAGAGAGTGAGCAAGTATTTACTTTGCTATATCTTTTTTAAGTCAGTAAAAGCCTTTTTCCATGTGCTTTTGCAATCGAAGCCATAAAGTATCTGTATGAGAAGGAACATGTTGTTGGCCGAGGAAGAATACTTTGGTCTTAAAACTAATATTTAACTAATGCTCAGAAATGCATTTATGTAATCTGTGCTCTGTTACACTGATGTATTAATAATGAAATTGTAGCTCTCCAAGAAAGTAATGAACATTAACAATGGAAGTGGAATCAGAATCCTATAATGCAAGAAATATTGCTTGGTCAGCTGGACACTAAAGGTGCATCAGTGATTTGAGTAAGAACATGAAAGGACCATAACGATAATGACTCGTGGTGCATTTGCATAGTTAGGGCTTTTCAGCCAGAGAGCACTCTCCGGTCTTTATAAACTGCTAGCCAGGAGGCACCAAGTTGTTGCAGAAGGGTGCTGAGCACCACCAGCTGTTGAGGGACCTCTCTAGGTCTGAGTAGGTTCTGTAAGGCTTGCCTTTGGGACATAGCAGCAAATCTTCCTCACAAAAAACACTAGTCCTTTAAGTTCCTGCAAGGCCCTGTCTCCACAGATGGGCTCATTCCTGCTCCGGGTCTGAGGTGCTGTGCTGGATGCACAGGCTTGGTACTACCTCTGTCAATGCTGGCCCCTTCAGGGAGAACAGACAAAAGCTTGTCTTTGCATGTTGTTCCCACCAGCATTTTCAGGATAGGGACCACAGAGATCTCTCCATTTTGCCCCTGCTCCACGGCAGCCACTGGCTCAAGGGCTGCACTCCCACTGGGATGCGCCATGGTATTTCCTTCAGGCTTCTGGCCCCTTCATCATCCAGACTGAGAATTTTTCAGATGGTGCAGCAGCTCTAGCTTCTGGGATGTTCCTTACCCTAAAAAAACAGGGAGAGGGGATCCCCTGCTCTGACACAAGTCTGGCTGCAGCCAGTATATACCTCCAAGCACAGAAATACTTGGAAGCCTAAAGGCAGCCAGAAGGAATCATACACTTTATAATAATTTAGACATAGATGCAGAAATTCAGGGTTTTTTTTAAACCCCATAAACTCTTCTGTGCCACACTGTAAAGCTGCATGTAGCCTTATAAGACTAGGGAGATTTTTCGTGCATGATAAGAGACTGAAACTGTTGTTAGCCAAGTGGAAGTAGGATGGAGCTGCACCCAGTCCGAGTCCACTTGAAGGCCATACAGGCTCATGGATAACTATAGTTTGAGAAACATCAACTGCAACTCACCCAGAACTCAAATCACTAAACCCAAATACAGATATTTCTGATTTCCTGCTGCAAGAGGTGAGTGGGCTTTATGTCCCAGATCGACAACCAGCAGAGGCACGTTTAAAAGCAGTAGTGCTAAATGACTCTTCCCATGCTACACATGGTGCCTTGAGGAACATTTTCTGGTAGGCCTGAGTTTACTGAAGGTTGGGGTTCCACCCTCCCCCCATCTCTCTTTCTCTAAACAGATTTCAATCTTCTTTGATTTTCCATGCGTGAGCGGCCAGGCTGAATGAGCAGATCTGTTATCAGCTGCAAGGGCTCTGGGCTTACAGCTGTTGACTGATGACTCTCTGCAAACCCCCCACCCAGTGCACCAGGTCTTGCTTCCATTTGCTTATCCTCCTTCGGGATCCCAGAGTGAAGTTTTGCTTGAAAGAGTCTCTCTCTATCCTGGCTCTCACTCCTCTCAGCGGTTTCCCCTCACCTGTGTGACAGACCTGGCTGGATTTCACAGAATCAGNTCCCTGTCTCCCTGGAACTGGGGAGCCCAGAACTGGGGACAAGATTCCAGTTGTGGCCTCCCCAGTACAAAGCAGAGGGGGAGAATGACTTCCCTCTACCTCCTGGCCACACTCTTCCCTACACAGCCCAGGATTCCATTGGCCTGTTGGCCATTGGAGCCACTGGGGCCCATTGCTGGCTCATGGATTTCCAGCAGGTCCACCCCTAACCTCCATGGGTGCCTGGCATTCTTCCTCCCCAGGTGAAGGACCCTGCACTTGCCCTCGTTGAACCTCATGAGGTTCTTCTCTGACCAGCTCTCCAGCCTTTCCAGGTCACACTGGATGGCAGCACAGCCCTCCTGAGTGTCAGCCAGTCCTCCCAGTTTGGTACCATCAGCAAACTTGTTGAGGACACACATTTCACTAGATGAAGCCACAGAAGAGTTTTGCATCCTGGGGTAAAACCATAATAAATTGCTTGCTGGCAAACAACATCCATGATTTTGATTCTTGTGCCTTTTTCAGCAAGAAGAGAACAGTGGAAACATACAACTAACCAAATAAAAAAAACAATAATGAGTATTGTTTATGCTGCTGATGTCCCTAGCAGAAAAGCAGTGTGTTTCAGATGTACCGCCCATGACTTCTTTGAGACAACACATCGCCTTAGTGGTTTGATTTCCCAGATTCAGAAGTCAGTATTTCCAGAACAAAGAGCAAACGAGTGGTTCTCTGGGAGAAAGTACAGTGGAAAGAAGCATCTTGTGCACACACACACACACATAAAACCAAACCATTTGTTTTGTGTCAAGGGAATAATTGTCAGCTGAGACTCTAGAGATGGGAAATTGAATTGTCTGTTCTGCATATACAAATAGGAGCTCAATATTAAGTCAAATTGTGCCCCGGGTCGATGCAATGTTGAAAAGCAAGTTGTTAACAAGGAGAGTGGCTGAGGGTGCTTTTCCATTTGGAACATGCTTTTTGCATTTTCCTTCCAGACCCGGAGGATTAGGGTGATAAAGGGATAGGATTTGCTAGGAGTATTTCAGCTAACGCATGGAAACAATGAAGATGGCTCACATCCTGTTTGCAGATTAATCACTAAGACTTCTTTTTTTTGGAGGGGGTTTGCCTATGGGTAGGAACTGCCCTGGTAAAGAGAATGATATCAAAGACCTTCCCAGAACTGAAGTTACCTATATAAACTTCATACTGCATTTCTACATAGAAGAAAGAATCCTCCATCAGCTTTTGGCAGACTCTAAACCCTGGTATTTCAACACAACTGCTTTAACTGCTTCTCTGTTAGTAGTCAAAATGACAGCAAAAACTGAGGTTGCAAAACTGCGCAATACATCTTCCCTTCTGGACAGGCAGCAAGTCTTAGAATGACCATGAACATATTTTAAAATATTTGTTTGAAAACAAGAAATTCAAGTGGTAAACATAGGAAATTATGACATTTTTAAACAAAATCTAAAAGAAAATCTTACTGCTAGGGAGTTTCCACTGTAAAGATTACTGAATCCAGTAAAAATTCCATGAGATTTAGAAGGAATGGAAGAGTTTGTTGTGCTTTTCCCCTGTACACATTTGATTACCTTTAACCAGTAGATTAGAGCTGATGATTAGCGCTTTGTTTCTCCTCAGGTTACATGTAGCAGCTCCGAAGCCCACAGACGCTGCTGCTGTGGTGGAGATCATTTTCTTCACAAGGAGAAAACACACCGATTGACCAAAGTGAAAAGGTGGTTGGTCTTGTGTAAGCCTATTCATCCTGCAACCAGAATAGCTGAAAAATACCAATACTTTATTTACTTATTTTTAAACTCTGCTCCACGAGGAATCAGCTCTGCCAGATGTCGATGCAGAGATGAAGCAGGATGATCAGGGTCCTGCCACATGTTGGGCATGGGCTGGGAAACAGGGACAGCCACTTCCCAAGCTGCAGCCAGGGCTGCTCACCACCCAGTCCCTGTTGTGCTGCTCTGAAGATCATGCCTCGAGGAAAGCTTCCCTGCTGGTTTAACAGTGTTTCTCAGGTCGCTCTCCCACCATAAATCCCCGACTGGCTTGTCAGGAGGAGGAAGGCAACTGGAGTCAGAGGAACAATGAAAGCCTCAGACCACCTACCCTGGGATCAGCAACGCCTGCACGATCCAGGGAGACGCACGCTGCTGAGACCCTACTCAGGCACTGCTATCAGTGAGAAAGTTTTCTGATTTATAGTCTTCATTCCCATGCTGGAGCTTGGCCTGTGGCCATCACATTTGAGGCCTTTCCTTCTAGCCAGGTGTTCATTTCACAACTCTTCCACACTCCAAGAGCTTTCTGGCTTCGGTTGGCTACACTGACCGTGCATTTTTTTATTTCTTTCTAGACAAAGCTTTCCAATCCAGCAATATTTACATCACAATCCTCTTGTTTTTCCCTTTACAAACCCGTGCTTCATTCTTCCACAGAGCCTGCAAGCCATTGACATCCAGAGGTTTGCATAGGAAAGGCTTCTCATGATCCATCTGTCTCTCGGGTGCTGTCCTGCTCCACTTGAGCTCAATGGGGCCTTCCCTGGTAACATCAGCGAGAGGCTACCAGAGAGCCTCAGGCTGCAAGAGTTTAACACCTCACAGCCCAGAAGCTTGCAGTTCACTCTTAAGCAAGTGGCTATTTTTCTGAACCCATACGCTCCTGCAAAGCATGAGCTGCTCTGGTCCTCACTACCGCGTTCAGATTTGTGAGAACTTTCCCAGCTGCCCACCACCAACAGTGGGAGTAACATCCTTTTGGGGGTGTCACTGGACCCCAGGTAACACATACTCAAAAAGTGGGAAGGATACTTGTTTTAGCTATTCTCTGGCTCTTGACCCTCCCTACAAGAGCCAAATGCACCCAACAGGCTTTACTCAAGCCAGAAGCAACATCAGAGGTACAGAGCGAGCACTGCTAGTGGAGATCTTCACATGTTCAACCTCACATCACAAATGACGGACCCAAAAGAAGTTGTCCTCGTCTTGCTCTAGATGACACGCAAGGGCCTCTTTCCTTCTTGCCTCAACCATTGTTTAATCGAGTCAATCTTTGCAAGATAATTTTTTATCCTTTGCACACGTGCATACCACACAGGTATAAATGAAAACATATGGGGCTGGGAAGTCAAACCCCTCAGTTTTATCTGCACTTAGGACGTCTTTTCTTCATGCTCAAAAATGTCCAAACCCCTCCCTAGCCTCTCCTATCCACACATCTTGCTGGAGAGTCATCACAAGCATTTTCCACAGCCACGGTCAACAATGCTCCTAAACTTTTCCAGAGGGGAATGCTGATGAAGCTGCAAGTCCTTTCCAAGATGACTGAGAAATACAATAGCCCCCTTTGCATCCTCCGGCCCCAAGGAACCTCCTTGGTAAAAGCCCAAGCACAGGGAGGTCCACGGTGCTTGAGAAACCCTTAAATGCTTCAGTCTGAGAAAGTTTAAGAAAGCAATGGCGTTTCCAAAGGGAAGAGTCAGCACATAGTTGGCTAATGTAACTTTGAAGTTCTATATAGCATCACTGCCCAAAAAAAGACTCAGCATTTTCGTTCCTTGCAAACTCTGACAATTTGAGAGTGCTTTCTTCCTCCGGTGTGAAAAATAACCCCTTCAACATACTGTGTCATAGGAAGAGACTGTTTATTTTTCACGTAAGGAACAGTTTGATTTCCCGACAACGGGAAATCCTGCCACAACTCCTAGAGCTCTTGGGAAAATCTTGAGAGTCCCCAGTAGCCCGCACACAAACTCCCCCTGAAGTCAGAAGGGATTCACAGCAGTCCCTGCCTCAGGNACAATGGGAAATCCTGCCACAACTCCTGGAGCTCTTGGGGAAATCTTGAGAGTCTCCAGCTGCCCCAGATCAGGCACCCCAGAAACAAGTCTCTCCATCCCTTAGTGGGAGCAGAGGTCCTGAAGAACAACTTATCTGACCCAGAGACTACATAGTAGTTTTGATACTGCAAATAGCCCCGCACAAAGGATAAAGGGGTCTTGTGGCTTTCTGACCCCCCAGAGAAGTTTCAAGAGCACAGGGATGCTCATGTCTTACTGATTCACATCATGGAATTGTCGGAGTTGGAAGGGACCTCTAGAGAGCATCCAGTCCAACTCCCCTGATAAAGCAGGATTGCCCAGAGCACAGCACTCAGGGCTGCATCCAGGCGGGGCTTGAAGGTCTCCAGAGAAGGGGAATCCACACCCTCCCTGGGCAGCCTCTGCCATCCCAAAGATTTTCCTCATATTTGCATGGAACTTCCCCTGTCCCAGCTTGTGCCTGTTGTCCCTCGTCCTGTCCCTTGGAACCACTGAGAAGAGCCCAGCTCCATCCTCCTTCAGCCCACCCTTCAGATCCTTGGGACCACAAAGAAGGTCTCCCCTCAGCCTTCTCTTCTCCAGGCTCAAGAGTCCCAGCTCTCTCAGCCTTTCCTCCTCAGGGAGATGCTCCAATCCCTCCAGCATCCTTGTTGCCCTACGCTGGACTCTCTCCAGTAGTTCCCTGTCTCTCTTGAACTGGGGAGCCCAGACCTGGAGGCAGGATTCCAGTTGTGGCCTCCCCAGTGCTGAGCAGAGGGGGAGAATGACCTCCCTCCACCTCCTGGCCACACTCTTCCCTACACAGCCCAGGATTCCATTGGCCTCTTGGCCACCAGGGCCCATTGCTGGCTCATGGGGAGTTTACTGTCTACCAGGACCCCCAGATCCTTCTCCTCAAAGTGGTTTCACCAGGTCTGCCCGTAACCTATATTGGGGCCTGGCATTCTTCCTCCCCAGGTGCAGACTCTACACTTGCCCTTGTTAAACATCATTAGGTTCTTCTCTACCCAGAAAGGGTGCCTTCTCTCCAGAGAAGGGATGTCTCTGCTCCACCCCAAACAGGATCAATGCCAAGGGCTCATCATTTCCTAGAGTAACAGAAAATGGGATCTTAAAGCTGCTTGCCCAGGAGAGCAAACTTTCTTCTTTGGGAGGCACAGGCCACATTTCTAGTTCAGATCTCAGCAAAGTGTCAAAGGATTGGGAAAGCATCTCTGCATTTCTCCCTTTGTGCCTCAAGGCTCTCCCTCAGCAGCGGGAATTGATCCCACAGAGCTGCACCTGCTCTGCAGCTACCAGCTCTCAGGGCTGCTTTTGGCCAGGCTTGCCCTCCACAGGCACTGGCAAGGATGCTGGTTAATGGTGGGGAACCTCGGTGACTGTTAAAGACACATTGGGGCAGGGAGGAACTTAGCCAATGCCCAATTGTCCAGGGCATCCAGGCTTAAGTGAAGCTGTCAGCCACATGTTATTTTAATTCTGGGCAAATTAGGAGACTTTTCAACAGGCCATTTCATGACACATCTGAAGGCTGCTTTTTAATCTTATTTTTGACACCAGTGGCAGGACATAGATATCAAGTACCAGCCTCCTGTTAGCAGAAGGAAAGTCCATGTGTCCTGTTTCCCAAACACAGCATTGAACTTTCCCCCTAGACCTCCATGGTTCAGTCAAATGGAATAAACAAATAAAGATCTTTTAGCTGACTAACTGGAAAGTATTTTTCCTCCTAATAAAAATATGCTGAGCAAGTACTGGGAGGAGGGGCAGGTGGAGTCTTTCCAGAGCAAACTCTATGCCCTTATTTCATCTTTTGTTTGACAGAGGCAATTTAAAATAACCCCACTGCAGAGCAGCATACACCAGAGGACCTTCATCCTCAGCCCGTCATTGATCTGAGCTGTCTATCCCTTCCAACTTTGTCCTGAGCCACAGCCACCACGTCATAGGAGTAAACATCAGTGGACTTGGCTCAGCCTTCATCCTGCCTCATGAGCTGCTCTACACTAATGTTTTCCTCCTGTTAATTCGATTATCTTACTCTTTATGCCAGGAAAGGTGTAGTATTACATGCTCAGAGCACTGACCTCACAGCATTTACAAATCCAATGAGACTTTGCTAGCAGATGCCAACTGCTTTCAAGAGCCAAGAACTCACATAGGAATGCTTTTGCTTCAAACACCACAAAGACCAATGTTAAGCCTACCCAAGTACTGGGGAATAAATGGTTTTAGGCAGGGAGGAAGGCTTGGGAAAATGCTTTTCTTGCACATGCCACCAAGTCATACGTCTCCCAGCATAGGCAGGGTGCAAAGTAATGAGGATTGGTGTGCTCCAACCAGGAGAACCACGCTACCTTGACTCCCGTACCACACTGAGCATGCACATTACACACACCCCACCACCAGAGTTCTTCGTATGTGCCTTGCACACAGGGGTGTTTTGACATGCTCTTTGATCTTGTTTTTACAACATCCCATCACCCTCACAAGCACTTCACATTTTAACTGCAGATCCTACTGAAATCTACATCTTCACACACGTGCCATACACAGCAAGGGACCTCTGCTACAACTCCACCACGTAAAAAGCAAAGCTGTTAAAAAGGTACAGGGGATGAAGCCTTGCAGATGTACTGGTCCCGCTTACAGCTCCAGAAGGAAAAAAGCTGCTTCAGGTACCACTGAATTCTTGACGAAAGAGTGAACAGGTTGCAGGAAACCATTACCTCAGTAGTGCTTGATCCTTTAACTTAAAGTGTACCTACTGGTAGGCACAAAGTCAGAGGAGAAGAACTTAGTATGTTCAAAAATAAGACTAGTTCTCTAATTAACTCACAATAATATCAAAAAACTGAAAACTAACTTCAAAGATAGGAAGGAAAATAAAGCCCAGAAGTAGGTATGCTCTGTGAAAACCACCACAAAATGCCAAGTTACATCTTACAAAGCACTAACCAGAAGTTCTTAAACCTTCAGACACCAGCTTATCCAACGCAGTATTCTGCTTTCCTCAGCTCAGGATATGTGAAGATACTTAAGGAATGCAACCCAGATGGTTATGTTTTTTTTCAAATTTAAGCCTTTCTGAAGCACTGAAGCGGTGAGACGAGTCCAGTTTTTCAGCCACCAGACATCAGTCTGTTAATTAAAAAGCAGATAAGTTTGTCTGGCTGAGCTGGGAAAAGCAAGGAGCAACCACTCCTGTTAATGAATATCAAAATAGAAGATTCAGTGGTAATCAGTTTTTTTTTCTTTTACACTTGACTTTTAAATTACATCACAGTCCTCCATCTTCCCATCCAGGGAAGATCTTGCTCCCAAGTTAATTTTGGTGAGGTAACTTCTGCTGCAGCTTCTGACTTGGTGCGGTCCAGAGCAGAACCACAACATACATCAGCTACTGGGACAAGCGCATTGCCAGAGAGAGCTGAGAAGGTGGTTAATTGGAAACTCAAATTCCAACACATTGCCTGGGTCTGACTTGTTTCCGAGCTCACAGATGGCGAACAAGCCAAAAAAAGAAAGAGCCAGTGAAAATAAGGGCTGTCATTATTTCTTGGGAACCACTTCCCCCTGTATATAATTCGGTATATTTTTGTATTTTACGTGTCTGTAGATAGCTTTAAAGGTGTTTGGACATGTAGAAATAAACCAGATGCCTTGGCTTGGCACTAACTTCAGGTTTTTCCTCAACTTGCCCATTTCTAGCAAGGGTTGGGACCAAAAGGATCACGGTGTGCCAAGTACAAGAGAAGGGGACTACACTCCAAAGTAGAGAAACCTTCTGAGGACGATGCTCTCCACTGATTAAAGCTGTCCAGAAATTCACCTCACCGCTGCTTGTGAACCATTTCTCCGTTAGGACTGAACACTGGGAACAGGAGCAGGAATATCTCTGAGCGCATACTCTCCCCCTTCTCCTTCATCTTTCAGAGGCTCCAATCCAGCAGAGTCCTTCCTGGTGAAGACATGCCGGAGCCAGCTCCTCTCCAGAGCGCAGTCACTGCTTTCCCTCTCAGTGCACAAAGTATGGCAGAGTGTGTGCCAGGAGTCCAGAACCTCCCTTTTTAAGTGTTAAATTGACCGTCCAGCATCACAGATGCCCACCCTACTGGTCTACCCTGCAGTTTTCCTCCATGCCTTCCATCTGCACCCTCCTCTAAAAAAACAAAACAACTCCTGAGGGATCACAGTTTCTGCTGGAGGCTCTAGATGCTCTGGTAATGGGGAAATAAATAAACAAATAAATAAACAAGCAAGCCAGCCAGAAAAAGTTCAGGATTTTTTACTCCATTACTTCTGCTGCTTGCCTTAGGTCTCACCCCACCAGGCAGGTGATGCACAGCAAGGTAACACGTTCACTCAGAGTCCAAAGTCCTAACGCATGTAGTTACTGCGTATTTGGGTTTTCTTGCAAAAGGTAAAACTAAACTGTTTTGTTGTTTTTTTTTTTCTTTTTCATAACAATCACAGTCATAACAGCATAGCTTGGAAAATACTCAGCTGGCTTTTCTAAAGCCCCCTGGTTGTCCCATTTTATTCTAGAAGAGCTATCTTCTTGGCCCTGTCCTACAAAACCACAGTATGCGCTGTATCATACACTAACAGCTAGAAGAGCAACATTTATACTACTTTATATAAATGAGACATGAAGAAAAATAAAGTGTCTTATGGCTAACTCAGCAAGCTATTCATCTAGCTGGGCCTTAATTTATTTGATCTATAATAACAAAATATTTCCTTCTGTAATTTCATTCCTTAAATTCACCAGATGACAGAAGAATATCGTAAGCAGAAATTCTGTACTAGAAACCACATTCCAGTGGTATTGAGAAATCACTTTCTTGTGGTGGAACGAGAAGCCTGCTCTCAGAGATGCAAGGATTTCTTTTTCTCTGCAATATTTTTCAGCATGGCTGAGATATACTATGGAACAGACCTTATTTTGGATGCCTATGAACCTCATGGGTAGTAAATCTTTTTTTTTTTTTCTTCAGCAATTAAATTTCTAGCTTTAATCTTTCATTCTCTTCATAGAAGTGGTTTCTGGATCAGGCTGAAAGCCAGAAAGTAATTTGCAAAACAAAGGTTCTCCCTAGCTCTAAACTACATTCAGTATTTCTCTTTCCCTGCAACCATCCTTGCTGTTTTCTTTTTAAATCTTTTTCCTTTTTCTTTCTTTTTTTTTTTTTCCTTTCTTCACTGTATTATAGGAGATCAACTCTCACAGCTGGGGAAAAGTAAGCAAGCTTCAGGACATGCTGTCTTAGGAGACCTGAAGCATCTGTACACCCCAAATCTCGTCCTTTCTATTATTTATTAGGGAAAGTGCTAAAGCTAGAAGAGATATTCACAGTCCTCATGCCTTGCTCTTGCCTTCAGAATCTCAACTACAATACCACTTATCTAGAAGTCCACATCCCTCGCTACTTCTTCCGTCTAGTCTTTCCTTTTATATCCAGGAGGAGAAACCCACTGGATGCTGGCATACCAGTTGATCCCTTCAGTTTAGAGATGAAAGATTACTACACAAATTTAAAAAGCGGAAAGGTAACAGTAACTTTATGAGCCAGAGGGCTCCTGAGACATTTTACTTCCTGTTAACTCATTGCATTTTACTTCCTATTAACCCAATGCTTTCTGCTCCATGGGCACAGTACAGAAATTCATGCCAGCAGGTACAGAGGCTTGCACTGCCAGTGGTCTTGCCCCTTCCAGGGAGAGCTCTTTCCATTATGAGCTGCCTGGCAGACATCACCCACAGGCAAATTTCAAAGCAACACAGGAGACCAGATGGGATTGAGGCACCCATCAAATTGTGAACCTGAAAACCTCCTGCCAGTCGGTTTGCGTGCCAAGAAGTACATTGCAGTTATGGTTTGAGAAAACTCATAACAATTTATTGTTTTGCAGACATACACTCTATCACTGGATGACCCCTCCCCACCCAGGAAAGGGGAATTGGGGAATGCAAAGAAACACCAGGGTTGAATAAATAGATAAACTTAGTAGAATAAGATTAAATAACTAACAAGAATATTAAAGAACCAGTATTATCCCAACATTGATATAAGATTTACAAGAATTATACTCAGCCTGTTCTCTCAGCAGCAGCTGTGCTCTCCCAGCAGGGACAGAAAATGTGGGACACTGTGAGTGCAAGGGCTTCTGGAAGAAGGGAAGGGCTCAGGAGTCCGGCACTGGGGCAAGGAGTTGTCTGGATCGCCACCATCAAGGGAGACCCCCCTACGCAGCAGACTTTTCTAATTTATATTGAATGTGACCTTCATGGTATGAAATAATCCTGTTGGCCAGCTCGGGTCAAAGGCCCAGGCCTTGCTCCTCTTTGTCCTTGCACCTGGCAAGGCCCGAAAACACTGAGACCTTGAATCTCACAGAGCCTGGCTGGCCACAAAGTAAATATTTTCATTAATTCAGACACCACAGTCCTCTAGAAGTGCAGTTTTCCCCAGCAGTAGAGGAAAAGTTAGTCCTGGGCCTCTCAACCCAGGACCATTGCACCATCAGCGTGGTGCATACCACCCGGTTAAAGACTTCTACCTGATTATGGTCACTGACTCTCAGCTGGAGTGCTTCAGAGACACTAACAAGGCTTAATGCAGGTCTTCAAAGCACCCAAATTCTCCAGGTCGAAAAGGAACATTACACACACACACCAATATAAAATGCATTGCATTTTCCAATGCTGTCTTACACAAAATAATCCTTTCTTAATTAAAAGAGTCCTCTCTGTTACAGTTTTAGGAAGGCGTAGAACATGATGGGACATGGCATCTGGAAACAAATTTTCATTAAAAACACCACTTGTGAGATACAACTGCTCTCAGGCTATTTGACAACCCTCAGTTTTCCAGAATTTTCCAGGGTTTCCACCCCTTAATACAGGGATGTTTTATTTCAGGTCCAGTCAAGCGATCTGTTGAGCTGTTGGTCTTGTTTTGTTTTTCCTTCTGCTTCCATAGTACAATATACTCAGCAAGATTTGTGGGTATTTGGCACTTGAGGTGGATTCCGCAGACCTTTTAAGCTCTTGTTTGAACCTTTAACCCTCAGGGCGCTAAAGCAAGATGCCCAGGATTACCCAGTCCATAGAAACTAGCTGCATCTCCTCTGTATCACCTCTTGCTCAACTGAACAAAATAGAAGACTGTATTCCAATCACTATCACACAAAGAAAAGATCAACAGCCCTGTACTCTCTGCGGGTTAAGAAAAATCCTACAATACATTTCAACACAGTTGTAGACAAAAAGTCTACCTCTCGGATGCCCTTTCTAGACTCCAGCACCAGTTGCCACCCCAATGTCTTTCTCTTCCAAGCATCAATTAATATTTTCATAAATGAAAACTACTAGCAAGATGCTGAAATAATTTCCTAAATCAGAGCTAGAGAATATCCTATAGGACTTGGTTAAAGTCAGTGAAGGTACCTGTTATCACTGTTGACTGGATATGCTACTGAAGGAGGTGATGTGATTAGATCTGTAGCCTTAATTTACCAGGAGCAGCCTATTAACTTCAAAAAAGCTCAGTCACTGAGAGAGGACAACTGTCATATCTGCTTAACGATTTCAGGAAAATAAATAGCTATCTTGAGTTCTCTACAATCCAAGAAACTGAGCAACCCTCTCACAGGTGCAGCCTCTCCATGGGGCAACCAACCAAGCCAGCTGAACCCAATTGCCACAGCAGAAAGTTATTACTGAGCAGAAAGCTGGCTCTGCTCCACTCCCAAACCAGGACAACTAGAGTGATACTTTGGTTTTCAGTGCAGTCCTTTCCCCAGATAAATTTGCAAAGTGTTCTTCCCTTTCTGTTTCCATTCATCTTGATTGTAGCTGCATCTAGTAACCCCAAAAGGATTTGGCTCCAGGAAGGGTCAGTGCTCTGAAATCCTAAACAGCCCAGCTGGTTAGATCGACAAACTTTCTAGAAGCCCTAATGAGAGCCAACCCACAGGTGCTGATGGGAAGCACCTCACAGTCAATCTACCAACTTGATGGGGCACAGACACTGACAGGAGCCATTCAGCCATCTACGTGGCCAAAGAACCAGCCGTGTGCCAGTATCATACTGAGCTCTGCCTGTTCTGTCTACCATGGCCATTACATGGATTTATTCAGAAAATGCTTGCTTCAGGTGAGATAGTTGCAAGGAAACAGGCTGCCCAGGGAGGTGGTTGAGTCCCCATCCCTGAGTGTTTAAGAGTCATTTAGATGTGGTGTTGGGGGACATGGTGTAAGGGGAGAACTTTGTAGAGTGGGGTTGATGGTTGGACTCAATGATCCCAATGCCTTTTCCAACCTGAATGATTCTATGAAAGAAACTGGTTGACAAGACTGGCAAAGACCATGGATAAAGAGCAAAGGTTTTTCCGTGGTCTTTTTCCCCCCTGTCCTCAGCCAGAAAATAAAGCTAAACCTTATTTCCAGAGAGGTCTACATTTTATTCCCCTCAGTTTTCACAATCCCTCTTGTCCTCCAAAATCCACATATACACCATTAGGCAATAAAATCAAGGATATCAAACAGAAGGCAAATTAATGTTAACATCTGGCTCAGCCTTCCTCTTCTTTCAGCAGTAGTTTGTGGTCTTCTTGAATGGATTTTAAGAGAAACAGAAGACATAGAATACATACCAACTAGCACAAAAAAACCCCAAACCCCCAAACCCACAAAAAAAACCCCAACAACAACAAAAAACCCCACCCCTAAAAGGAAAAAAACAGTGAAATCTGACTGCATAACCTGTATTCAGTGCTTGCCATTCACAGGCACTTCCAGTTACCACCAGCAAGAAGTGGAATAGCAGTAGATATCTGCCAGCCTTCATATGTGTCTCCTGGTTACTCTTGACTACGCTCGTTTTTCTTCTAAGCCATCTTGTTGCACGCCAAGATTTGGCATTGAGCTACAGTTCAGTATTCCAGACCTCAAGAACTGTGTTCAAGTTGGAGTAACTTTTAGAACGCAACGCAAGACTATTTTCTTCTTTAAGGGTACCACCTAGAGCTTGGAAGTGGTTGTGCCGTCCATCAGTCATCAACAAGATAGTCTAAAGTGGTATTAAAAAAGTAGAAAGCAGCTACTGGAAGTTATTTGCCAGGATAAGATACAGCAAGTCCTCTGTGATCTCCATTCTAACAAGGATGGGATAATTCTGACATAGATGGAAAAATTAAAAATATCTATGCACTGTACATGTCTTCTAATGCAATGGACTAGATGCAAAGGTAACATTTTTACCAAAAATAAGTGAAAAACACCACAGGAAGGCCTTATGCATTGTAATGAAAATATTCTGTCACATTTGCCAGCCATGCCATTGGTTTTATTCACATAGAGCCTTTTATTAGCAAGTATCCCGTTCACCTGAAGAAGATATATTTCCATCTCCAAAGGCTTTGCCTGGAACAATCAGGAATTGTTGCTGCTCCAAACAAAGGCAATAAAGATGAAGCAGTTGTTGCCTTCAGCTGGCAGAGATGCGATATTGTTTAGGGAATGAAGGTTAAAGAACACGCTCAGCAAATTCGCAGGCATGCACCATCCCCACACGCACAAAAGTAACCCAAGCATCTCTAACACCCTCTCTCATCACTCCAGAGGCAGATGTGAAAACTTCACTCACAGTATTTGCCACACCAACACAGAGCGTTCACCTTCTGCTCCTGAAGGGTGGTGATTTACAGTCCTGGAGCGATGGGTCTCGTTACCGCACACGGAGTCAGGGCTCAGCATTTAGACTTGTGCCAAGCTGAGCTCCAGGATCCCAAGAGGGCTCTCAGTTCCCTGCACAATGGGAGGTCAAAAACCAAACCAAACCACGGCTGTTCCTGGCAAGATACCACTGAACTGCACAAGAGAAAATTAATTTATTGGTTTTTTTAGAAAAGAAAAAAAAAGAACAATCAAGAGGGTGAGTGGTGTTTTTGAACCAGCCTTTAAAATATGTTGCTCTTTGAACTTGGAAGTCAACCTGAAACAAAAGAACATGCTGAGCAACACTTTGCAAACAGCCCCAGGCTTCATAAGTTACCCACATCTTGTCACCACAGCCCATCAAAATTAACCTTCTGGGAATAAGAGCGAGGTGAGAGCTGTGCAGGGCAAGCCTTGCTCTGCTCCTCCAATGCTTTAAAGACAACAAGAAGCAAACATAAGCAAGTCTTCTCAACTCTACTGCTACACACAAGGTGCACTAGGAGCAAAATGTTTACGCTTGTGTTTCAGGGACACAAGTACTGTACACAACCAAGCACTGGAAGACAGCAGCGTGGCTCTGGAAAGGGCTATTGCCACGGGAAAACCTTTTCTTTCCGAGATCAGTCCTTGATTCTTCTCCCACCCCACCCCTCCACCCAACAGAGAAGTCAGCCAACTGTTTGGTGTGAAAACAAATTCTCCCAGTGTGGCCACAAGCTGAGCTAACACAAGAAACATTTCCTCTTGCCCAACTTCTGCAGATGATGGGACTTGGTCCCAGGGCATTGTATTTAGTTTCAGTCTAGGGCTGCAGATCAGCCCGAGGCTGGGAATCCCACCCGTGCCCTGGTATGAAGGAAACGGTGTTGAAAGGAAAGCATTTTTAAGGACTAAACAGTTAGCTGCTTAGGGTGTAAACCGCGTGAAGGAATTGCACCAGAAGGACGTATTCAAGTGGAGGAATAATATGGAACTTCTCTCAGTTTATGGTAATTGGCTTTGTTGCCAAAGTTAAAAGAAGATGAGCAACTTGGTGACATTTGGAAACGAGGCAGCGCATATTTTAACAGAGCAATTCAGATCCAATGAAGTGTACATGCATTTATTTAACCTTTCTCTTGGTATATAAACCCATCTAGGCAACTGTCCTTCTTGGTAGCAGTTCTGCTGCGGAGCAAGTGTGCTGCAGGCAAATAGGTGGACAAATTCCCACTGAATTTACAAAACCATCACTAGATTTGGACCAGATACAGGCCATATTCAAAGAGGTTCTGGTTTAACGCTTTCAAATCGTTTCAAAACCGAAGACAGGACCCCATTCTTCAGTGCCCAGATAAGGTCACCCATGTGGAATGCGTGGTCCCCCCCGTGGCATTGCTAGGCAGACACACATCCATCCTTAGGGCCACACAGCTGTAGCCAGCCAGATCCTCTCACTTCACATAGAGCATTTTTGCACATACCCCAGGATGGGGTCAGTCTTTTCTCAGTGGTGCCCAGTGATGGGACAAGAGGAAACAAGCACAAACTGAACATAAGAAGTTCTGCCTAAACAAGAAGAGGAACTTCTTCACTTTGGGGGTGGCAGAGGCCTGGAAGAGGCTGCCCAGAGAGGTGCTGGAGTTTCTATCTCTGGAGACATTTCAAACCCACCTGGACACATCCTTGTGCAACCTGCTGTGGGTGGAGTAGATGACCTCCAGAGGTCCCTTGCAACCCCATAGCATTCTGTGATTCTGTGCATTTTAAGACTGACATCAGTCTTGCAAGGCTTGTTGGGGACTTCAAAGCACCATGGCTATGAGCAGCCAGATGATGGAAACCCAAAACCTGGAGAGTATGAGGTGCCTAATGGGATACTCAAAAACATCTGACCGTCCTATGCCTACACTGCAGTCACTGACATAACCACAGACGGGTACAGATGCACTCTAATACAAAACTCAGCTGAGTAACAGGATTTCAACATTAAGTCTTTGCTTACAGTTCAAATACAGCTATTGTATACTTCAAATACAGCAGCTCTTGCAGTCTAAAAACAACATAGATGGGTCTCAACTTTCTATACCTACGGAGCTTTGATGTCCAACTTTGAGATACAACCCTGAAAAGAATCGGCTCCAAGGAGGGTCATTTCTAAGGACTAAACATTTAGCTGCTGAGAGTATAAAACATCCAATATGTGCTAAACTAGGAGTTGGGAGAACAACATCCAACACCAGGAAGCAACACAGGTACTTACCTGTATAGTAAAGCATTAAAACACTTATAAGGAATATACACTAAGGAGGCCTATGTTCAAATTTTTGAGAATCAGGCACCAAACACAACCTCCCATGTATTAATTGAGCTAAGCAATTAGAAAATATAATTAAGGGCTAAAGGAAAAAATACTGAAACTTGTACTTTCATTAAACCTAATAACGTCTTTCTTTTTTTTTTTTTTTAAACTCCCTTCAAATAGCCAAGATTTCTGAGACATGCAATGGGAGAAATGGGTTTCACATCTGTAAAATCATGCCACTGCACCCAGAATCCACATACAGAGACTCACTGGACCAAATTAAGGGGTCCTGTTAGCGCTGGGGTTTGCAGGCAAGAGCCTTCATCACTCATTCTCCTGGCACCAGCCAGGAGCCTGGAGTTTTCAGAAGTTTATTATTCCTGTTCCCCAGTACACAGTGTGTTACTGGTGTATTTAAACAAGCCCCAGTTCAAAAAAAAAAACCCAAAACCAAAACAACCCAGAAAACAGACACATGCTTATCACTGCTGGGGTGTGATGTCAAACTATCACCAGCCAGCTCTGGGGGAAGGTCCAAACCTGCAAAAGCCAAGGGGAAGGAGGGAGGGAAGCACACAACCAGTCCAGCACAGGCAACACAACTCCCAGGAGAAGAGGAAGCCAAAACCAAGCTCTCTAAAGGCAGCATTTAGTAGACAGCTTTGCTGACCCAAACTGAATTGCCTCAGGCACAACTTTGTCAGCTGAACCTTTCCATGTTGGCTCCACGCAAAGTTTGAACATCTGAAGTATTTCCTAGCTACTCAAGGCACAGAGATGGAATGGGAGCTAGACATCCAGGTCCCTTCAAGAAGTCTTAGCAAGTGACTTCAGGCTCAGGATTGCTGCCATTTCTTTCCTTTTAGCTTTGTATTTCCTCACTCAGCTTCAAAGTTGTTTAGTTATATGCTACATTTACCCTCTTCCTCTTCACTGAGACTTTTAATCGCCTCTCTCCTATCAGTCTCCATGAAGGCTGATGAGTTTTCTGATGACCTTTTAGCCCCAGATGACTTACCTTGCAGTCACAGCAGTCTGCCCAAGTCAAAGAAATGGTATCCATGAAAAGGTGGCACCGAGTTCTCTCCAACTACCCTTTCCCACACAGCCCTCCTACGACCCACAGCATTTTACTACTGGTTCAGGGAGCTTTGCTCTCAAAACCTGTATTTATCAACACAGTCCTCAAGGACAAGGACCTTCCCAGCCACTCACCATTTACACTAGCAACAGTCTCAAAGCAAGCTGACCCAACAAGCCATTGCAAGGTCAAGCCCTGACCTGTCACCTACATAAGGCTGCCAGCCTTTCTATAGGTTCCTGCCAGGATCTTGCTAATTCACATCAGCTGTAGCTTGGAAGCATCCCAGCTGATGCTATTTCAAGTCATTTCATAGTGAGGTAACTGAGCTTAGTAGATGCCATTAGTTTTCCTGACTAATGTGTTCCTTCTCCTGAGAAAAAAAAAAACAAACCACATGGTGTCATCCTTCTAAGGGCTCTTCCCTGGTTTGCTAGGGAAAAAAAGACCAAAAATCCTGTACTGCACGATTCCTGGTCTGAGACCCTTGCAGGAACCAAAGCAAACACCAATACCTGCCCTAGGACTAGATGGTGTTCCTTCTTACTTCCTTGTGGAAGGAACTACTGTTTCTCCTTGCAAAAAACAGAGAGGGAATCCCAAAAGAAGGGGTTGACTTCTTAAAAAAAAATATTTAAAGGTGAGGACATATCAAAATCCATCCCAAATAAGGATATCACTCAAATCTACCCTGCAGGAGGTATTCATTCTCACTGAAGTCAACAGGACCAAAATGCACAAGTTTCTCTGAAGCAGACTAAGGAGCCAGCTGAGCCCAGAAACACAGATCTTTGCACACCTGGTGGTAGAATTAGTACCTGCTGCCTTACAAACACAGGTCCAGCCCTGATTCAACAACGTTGTTGTCCAGCTGCTAACTCACCAATAAACTGAAGAGGGGTTTGGAAATTCACTTGGACAAGAATTGGGCTGGAGCTAAGGGACATTGTCCCAAGCATTGCTTAGCAAGGATCTGGATGACTGAGATTTAATAATGGATGATTAGAACAGTATCTTCAACTGCTTGAATAGTGCCACTACAGTCCCAGGAAGAGTAATTCCAGTTTGTGCAAACCAGTACCAAAGGGAAACCATTTTCATGAGTTCAGGATTTACCAGTCAGCTTTCACGCACAGGATTAGGCTTTACACATTGGCAATGGTGGATGATGAATGACAAAAGAAATGTTCTGTGCTGAGGAGTTACTTTTCACCTCTATTTTCAAAATTATCTTGTTTATCCAAGGTAACTCACAGGAAAAGAGAAGGGTTAGCCAAACACACATCGCTCAGTTGCACAAATAACACAAAACTTTAAAAGAAATGAGAGTACCAAATGGAATTGAATTTATTTGGCTTGAATTTTCTCTTCATATGAGAAAACCAATGAATCTTTACATACCGTAAAGTCAAATGTCTAGGCCACCAAAATAACATCATCAAAAAATCATCAGGAAAAAAAGTCTTATTATTTGGATATATTTTTTTCCTTCTGTGGTTCTTCCTTCTTGAAGTCTAAACAAACACTTGGACCACAGCCACATTTTGTCTATGGGAAGTCTGGGGAGGCTGCGAGCCCCAGTGTTTAAAGTGCAAAAGTTTTGCTCTTGGTGAGCAGCAAGAGCAGGGCCCCAGGGAATGGAGGAAAAGGCTTCACAGCACAAAACAATCACCTATTCAGACTAATTAAGATGAGACACTGCGTGAAGATATTTCCAATCCTGCCTGACTACAGCCAGAGGAAAACAAGCAGTCTTTAGTATGCTATCAGAAGGAACAGAGACGTTCACCCTTACATGATATAAACACCATAAAACACAGGATTGCAGTGGCCAAGGGCGCACCACCTGAAGTCCTAGAGCTGAGACATCTCAAGCTCTTCACTGGAAATCAATTCACCTGTCTACAAATGCTTTAGAAGATGACCTTATTCTTCTAAAGCCTCTGTCTGCGAGGCCTTGAGTGCTCTCCCCATCTTTATATCGCAGTGGCAACTGGAGGCCCTCCACATCTCAGAAAGATGGTCCTGCAATGCCTCTAGGAAGCATTTGCACACACAGCCTCACAGGTGCAGTGACCACCAACGAGGAGAGTGCAGGAGAGCCACAGTGGGCAGCAGGGCTTTGACTCCCCAGCCTGGCTGGGCTTCAGACCCAACAAGATGCTCAAGACATCACCCAGGAGATGCCACTGGCAAGCGCCAGAGTTAGCAAACCAACAACAGCTACCAGTTTCAGTTCAGATTCAGGACTGACCCAGGTAACACTGATTCTGCCAGCCAAAACCTTGCCGTGGCCCAACTGAGTTTCCAGGTGAGCCAGAGCTTGGAGCCGTTGGGGATTTTCATGTAAGACAACGCTTTGGGATTGTAGGATAAACGGCAACTGTCTTCTATTGAAACTTCTTCTTAATTAGGAAATTTCAATAGGATTTTTCCCTCCCAGTGTCAGCTAGATATAAATGTTGTGAAACAAACTCTTCCAGACATCAAAGCAAGACAGTGATTGTTTCTGGGTTTCAGACCGAGCCTGAAACTGGATCCAGACCAGTACTTAGAGACATGCTTTCTCATTTTTAAGAGCCATTGCCCAACGTGATTTCCCAAGGCCCCAAGCCTTGGTCCATATGAGCTTCATCCCCCACGTTCCTCCCGGTCCATTGTTTGTGAGTGCCCTCAGTAAAACTGTTGTAAATAATTTACACAACCCTCAGCCAACCGAGGCCGGGCTGGTACCGCCGTGGCCACATGAACATCTCGAGCTACAGCCGGGTTACTTCACACGTGATGTGAAATGAAAAATAAAGCCCTGAGCATTCCAGTCATACCAAGTGTGCTCCCGACAGTGCTTTTAAACAAATCTCCACTGTTCAAGGGACAGAACAGAACTGGAGTCTGTCTGCTTCGATTTAAATCTGTCCCTGAATGATGTCCATGAGTTAACAGGGAGAATTGCAGGGGAAGGAACAAATAAACATTAGAAAAAGAAAACCAGACTTTTTTTAAACACTCAGATGCCTGGATAGTTCCCAGGCTAAGCATCCATGTGTTAAAGAATAAAAAAAAATCAAAAAAATCTCTTCTCAAAAGCATACAAGTGTTAGCAGCTCTAAGGCTGCGTAACCCGTCTGTGAATGAAGTATAGATTTACTCAGGGGAAGGGGGACACGGACGGGACAGAGAAGGGTGTTCCCTGCCTTGTTCCCATGAGCTGTGCCGTGCCGGGAGCATGGTCTCAGGCTACAGGACTGTTTGTGGGCACACAACTTGCCCCACACAAGCTGGCGTACAAGTTGTCCTCTCCAGGAAAGGGGGCAGATACCCAGGAAAGCTCTTGTGTCTGTCAGTACGGGCGATGCGCCTGATAGTGTGGTCAAGTGCAAAGAGTTTTAGGCAACGTACCTGAAGAAGTCTGACCACTACTGGCTTTTAGGATCATTTCTGCTTTTGTTTTCTCCTTCGGTAAGGGAAAGACTTATTAAACTTTAGTTTGGATGTATCTCAGCCAAAGCCTTTCTGGTTTTATGGCAATTCATAGAATCACAGAACGGTTAGAAATGGAAGGGACCTCAAAGATCATCAATTTCCACCCCCCCTGCCATGGGCAGGGACACCTCCCACCACACCAGGGTGCTCCAAGCCCCATCCAGCCTGGCTTTAAATGCCTCCAGGGATGGGGCAGCCACAGCTTCTCTGGGCAACCTGTTCCAGTGCCTCACCACCCTCACAGCAAAAAATTTCTTCCTAAGATCTCATCTAAATCTCCCCTCTTTCAGTTTAAAACCGCTGCCCCTTGGCCAGTCACTCCACTTCCTGACAGAGTCCTTCTCCAGCTCTCCTGTAGCGCCCTTCAGGTACTGGAGGGGCTCTAAGGTACCCCTGGAGCCTTCTCTTCTCCAGGTTGAACAACCCCAGCTCTCTCAGCCTGTCTTCATAGGCTCCAACCCTCTGCTCATTTTTGTGGCCCTCTGCTGGACCCATTCCAACAGGTGCATGTTCTTTCTACGTTGAGGACTCCAGAGCTGGACACAGGACTCCAGGTGGGGTCTCACAAGAGCAGAGGGGGAGAATCACCTCCCACGACCTGTTGCTCTTGTGCCCACAGGTGCTGGTCCTGCGGTAGCACAAAGGCTGTGTAGTCCCTCACTCTGCTACGTGAGACATTAGGAGCCCAAGTTTGGAAATGCATATGAGAAACCACTGATCACAGCCCGGTGTTCGTGAACAGTGCTGAAACCCAGCAAGTCGCCAATGAGTGACAGTAGGTTGCTTAAATGGTATCTAACTTGTCCCAAAAAAGCCATCTAGATTACCATTTGGCCCAAATCTCATATTATGTGGTTCAAATTTATGCCCACGTTTAAGGCAGGAATGTTGGAGCTTGAGTGTAATTTGTATTTGTACTTCTAATAGCTACCTAGAAAATATTAGACAGAGCCAATAAAAGGAAAAGCTTTCCCCTGTCTCTCTCCTGAAACTCCTCTTCAGCTTAACCCAATTTTCCAAGTCACTTAGAGACCTTTAAATAAAATGAAATCCTAACAATGTCGCTGCCATGAATAATTAATTGTACCAGTACAATCTCTCAAACAAAATCCATTCTCATTAGATTAGAGGTTTTCTCAAGACACATGAGTTCATTATGGCATTTTTACATCCTTCTTGTCTCTTACATTTTTTTGTCTTTCCTTATCGATGTCTTCTTTTATTTGTGTCTTGAGACCTAGGACTCCGTCACCTCAGGAGCCTCCAAAACGATGTGTCAACGCCTGGTGAAGAGAATTCCTGTACAACCAGGCACACAGTAGCAGAAGCACAAGAGCCCTGGTCCATAGTTATTGGCAACCTAGCAGGGTGGGAAGTTCTCTGGACACTCCTGCTTCCAGAGTCCAGGAAGTAATTTTGAAAAGTTTATCCTTTTGAGCCACAGTGTGCTCAGGTGGCCAAGAAGTCTTGGCCACCAGCATCCTGACCAGGATCAGGAACAGCACGGTGAGGAGGACTCGGGAGGAGATCGTCCCCCTGTCCTGGGCACTGATGAGGCCCTGCCTCAAGGGCTGTTTCCAGTTTTGGGTGCTGTCCTACTAAAAAGACATTGAGGGGCTAGAGCAGGTCCAGAGACGGGCAACAGAGCTGGTGAGGGGTCTCGAGAATAAGCTCCACAGGAACAAGTGGGACAAGGGGGACTAATGAGCTCCAGGACTTGGCTTTAGGAGCCCAGCTTTCTTGGAGTTGCAGACATCAGAAGTGCAGAACCTTGCTCAACTGTAACTGAAGACAAAAGCTTTAGAGGGAAGTTCTGCACAGATAACTGGAACATGAAACGTCATGTCTGGCAGAGCAGATTTTACAGTCTTTTGAGAGAATTTATTGCTTCAGATGGATAAGATAGGGATAAATACAAAAGCTAGTTAAAGAAGAGATAACAGGAAGCTTTGCTGACAGGGGGATTACAGGGCTGGAGACATGTTTTTCAACATATCCTTGAGAGAAAAAGAAAAAAAAATCATATTGAATAGTTCAATTCATGATTTCACATGAAAACTAGCAATGCTTTTAAGGATGGATTAACATGGGCAGTTGGACAATAACGGGGTAATGTCTCTTTCCCTTGGGCTCTTCCAGTGCCAGGTTGTACATTGTGGTAACAGCCCTCCTGGCCAGAGCATGTCTGTGGCCAGACATAGAGTGCTGATGGTATTTCATACTGCCATGAAGTTATGAGGCATCAGCAACACGAAGAGGATGGTGATGTGCTCCAATGAGGACTGGGCTTATGAAAAACAGGACAAAATGCAGCAATGCAAAGAGCTAGGTGAAGAAAAAAAAAAGGAGTGACTTGTAATAAGGATTGCTCTTAGAGATCACTTGGAAACTGCAAAGGAAGGATGCTGGGCATGGTGGATCATCAGAAGTTCACAAGGAGTCATAGGTGAAAAGTAACAAGGAAAAAAGTGACCATGATCCTGATGTCTTTAGGTGCCTCAAATGAGGTATTGGTAGAAGGGAAGGAATTATTAACTCTGCTGTTCAAGGTGTTAATGTGCAATGCTGATTACAGTTCCAGTCTTCCACATTTTCTCCAAAGTGGAATGGCATAGAGGGAAGGAGCAGTTGGATCATCAGGAGAATTTACATCATCTAAGAAGCTGAAAGCTGAGAAAGAATGAACTGTGAATACTTTCAGAGGATAAACTGTGGCAGGAAGACTAGTTCTTTAGTATAAAGGACAAAACTGGTCTAAAGAGGAATGGATTTACGCTCCAAGAAAAAACATCAGGACCAGAGATGACTCCTAACCATGGAAATGGAATCTTCCCAAGAAGAGTGGTGGGGATGAAAATGGAAGACTGGAACTGTTGGAAGGGACTTTTCAGATCAAGTCCAACCACCAACTCAACTCTGACAAAAACCATCACGAAACCATGTCTCTAAGCACTAGGTCAACCCAGCTTTTAAATCCAGGGATGGGGCCTCAACCCCTGCCCTGGGCAGCCCAGTCCAAGGCTTCAGAACCCTTTCCATGGAAACATTTTTCCTGATCTCCAATCTGAACCTCCCCTGGTGCAACTGGAGGCCATTTCCTCTTGTCCCATGGTCTGTGACTTGGGAGAAGAGATTGACCCCCCCTGTTTCTCTTCTCTCACCCTCCTTTCAGGGAGTTGGAGAAACCAAGATGGTCTCCTCTCAGCCTCAGCTTGAACACCCCCAGCTTCCTCTGCCTCTCCTCACAAGACTTCTTCTCCAGACCCTCACCAGCTCTATTTCCCTTCTCTGGACACACTCCAGTCCCTCAATACTTTTCTTGTGGGAAGGGGCTGAAAACTGGACACTCCCCTTGAGTTGGGGCCTCACCAGTGCCCAGGACGAGGACGAGGACAATCACCTCTCAAGTCCTGCTCAACGCAGTGCTCCTGATCCAGGCCAGGATGCTGGTGGTCTTCTTGGCCACCTGGTCACACTGCTAGCTCATGTTGAGTCCACAGTGAACCAGTACCCACAGGTCCTTTTCTGCCAGGCAGTTGCAGTCACTCTGCCCCAAACCTGTAGCACTCCAGGAGCTTGGGGTGACCCACAGGCAGGACCCAACAGGCAGACTATTTCTTCTCCCTGCACAGAGACACCACCAAGCCTCTTGGGTCCTGCACTCACAGGTCCAGTTCTGTTACTGGTAACTCTTGCAAGCAGTTACGCCAGTGTTATGTATACACACCCAGGACACCAGCAGGCCAGTACTAGCTTGCTTTGCTAATCACAGCAAGGTGCTGTGCTCTGGGTGACCCTGCTTTGGGAGAGGGGTCGGACTACATGATCTCCAGAGGCCCCTCCCAGCCCTGACCATTGTGTGATCCTCACACCAACTCAATGGCTCAGATAGCCTACTCTCCACTGACACAGAAAACCCAGCAACTGCCAGTCCATTTAACACAGGTTTAAGGCAAAAAAAAACCCCTCTCTCTCATAGCTTAAGACCCCCCAATTCCTCTTTTACACACAAAAAAAACACCAAAACCACCAAACATTTTGCAAAAGATTCCGAGTTGGCTGTTAGTCATGGAACTGAAGAGTAGTTCCTTGGCTAGAGGTATAGTTGAATGTGTGCCTGTGGGGCTGAGCAGAGTGAGTCCATCTGTTACCCCTACAAGGACGGTTGCTACAGCTATTAAATTACAATGAGCAAGGACATTAGCGTAGTCATTAAAATCAAAACCTAATTGGTTTTCAAGATGATCGTTATCCACATTTGCAAGTCCCATTTTTCCCTCTTAAAAGTGGAAAATCACACACAGTGCAATAAACTCCAGAGTTTTCTGTTGAACTTAGAAAATCAAGATAATTCACCCTTCATGTTTCTTGACCTAATTTCTTTGTCTTCTAGCATCACAAGGGCTAGAGAATAGTAAGTGGTATCACCTGCAATGTGGGTGCCAAGGCAACAGGCTCTCAGTTTAAGGACAAAGTAAAATTTCAAGGCAGAGAGATCAGGGATCATGATCATGCCTCACGGAGGCAACAAAGCTCTCAGAAACCTGTTTCAATGATCCTACTTGTGCTCTAAAACCACAGAATTACCATGGTTGGAAAGGACCTCTGAGAACCGTAAGCACACAAAAAACCCCTACAATCTCGGCCACTAGAGCATGCCATGAAGTGCCACAACTACACCTTTCTTAAATATCTCCAGGGATGGTGACTCCACCACTCCCCTGGGCAGGCCGTTCCAGTACCTGATCACTCCTCCAGTACAGTCATTCTTCCTAATATAGAATCATAGAATGGTTAGAGTTGGAAGAGACCTTAAAGATCATCCAGTTCCAACCCTCCCCTCCACCATACGCAGGGACACCTCCCACCAGACCAGGCTGCTCCAAGCCCCATCCAGCCTGGCCTTGAACCCCTCCAGGGATGGGGCATCCTCAACTTCTCTGAGTAACCTTCTCCAGTGCCTCACCACTCTCACAGGAAAGAATTTCATCCTAACATCCAGTCTAGATCTCCCCTCTTTCAATTTAAAACCACTACCCCTTGTCCTATCACTCCACTCCCTGACAAGTGGTAGTCCCTCTCCAGCTCTCCTGTAAGCTCCCTCCAGATACTGGAAGGCTGCTATAGGGTCTCCCTGGAGCCTTAATATAGCTGATTTAAATATTTACTTGCATTTGTGATCTTCTTATTCTTTGTATTGTCAGGACACTGCAGACCATCGGTGATGAACAATTATACTGTGTGGAATGAGAAAGAACTCCAAGAAATGGAGTTTAACCTGATATCTTACGGAAAGGGCTTTCACAATCTCCATCTCAACTGGTGGCATTTCACGTGGCCAAATCCTTCGCAATAGCCCTGACACAATTTAAAATCATTGGCAAGCCCAGTTCTTGATCTGACACAGAACTGCCAGGAGAGGAGAAAAGGGCAGAGAGAGAAGCAAAGATTTTTCCACATGATTATTCAGCGCTTTCATACGTCACAAAAGCCAACTCCCAATCAGAGCTTTTCAGGAGCAGTTTTGAATACACAAAAGAGGCCAGGAGCCTTTAGAAGATGTAAAATTACGTCTGTCTGTAATATCTCAGACAGCCTTGGGGCCAGATCTTTGTCGAGTGTAAGCAGGGCCCAAATCCACCCAGCTCAGTCACCCACTTCCTATGATGCACACACACCAGATGAAGAAGGCAAACAGCCCTAGGATTCTGTGTGTGTTTTACTTACATACATTTCCCTCAAAATTCAAACCCATGATGCTGACCAGACCAGTTCAGTGCCTTAAAAATGTGCATTCCTAGTTCTTGAACCAGACTTTGGAACAATAGCTACAGTCTCAGGAGATGGAGTCTTTGACAAGCAATGTCATCTTAAGATACCAGTGCTGCCGAGCAGTGCCCTCACGTCACGCTGTGCTCCTCTGCACTGGGTGACCTGCTCACGTGCCCATGCTGGGAATGAGACCAGAGAAATGGTTCAGCCTTCACAAAAAAATGAGAATCTCTACGTGATTCAGCCCCTGCCTGGTGCCACGCTGTATAACTGGATAAGGTCACTAGTCACTTATTATGGTCTCGGACCTCGGCAGGTAGTGATACCCCACTTTGTAAAGGGTCTCAAAAGGCCTCTATCAGAGGTCACACGAATTCCAGCCCTCATCAAAGAAATGCAATTGGCAAAATTAGGAAGGTATTGGTTGTCCTCCACTGCCAGCAGCTAGGAAAACTTATTTGTATGACTTAAAATAAATGTTTACTTCAGCAATTAAAAAAAAGTACTTCCTCTGAAGAATCATACATACCTATTTACAAGGAAGACCTGTATTGCCTTTTGCATTCTAAGCAGGAGGATTAATTTAAGACATATCAAGACCAAGTCAGGCATTATCATCTAATTAATGACATTTGTGCTGTAACTTACATGCTACACCCTATCTTTGTGGCCACGGGGGGAAAAACGATTTAAAAACCAACAGTGTTAGAAAACTAGCACACACAACTCAATAAACTGATGATTCCACATTTCCCAGAGCCAGCTCTGTGTCACATAATCCAGAGGCTAGTTTTATTTAGCTTGAAGCCAGCAGGGTGCCTAACTGTTACAGTGGCACTTCACCAAGCAGCAGTGTTACCACATACATCAGAATGCGAGAATGGAACTGCTTGGGAGCAGGCAAGCTACAGACAGACAGGACTGGTTTGGAGACAGCCTTGAATACAAAGCCCTCAAACCAGGAAAAANGTAGACAGGGATGAGGTCTCCCCTCAGCCTCCTCTCCTCAAACTAAACAGTCCCAGCTCCTTCAATAGCTCTTCACAAGATTTATTCTCCAGGCCCTTCACCAGCTTCGTTACCTCCTCTGCACCTCCAGATCTCTCTTGTGTTGAGATGCCCACAACTGGACACAATCCTCAAGGTGTGGCCTCACCAGTGCTGAGTCCAGGGGGACAATCACCTCCCTACCTCTGCTGCCTCACACAATTTCTAAGACAAGCCAGGATGCCATCAGCTTTCTTGGCCACCTGGGCACACTGCTGGCTCATATTCAGCCGCTCATCAATTAGAACCTCAATTAGATACAGCAATAGAAGCAATTTCACAGTTCCCTAGCAATATTTCATTCATTTAAGTAGGACTCACATCTTCTATCGGTGGAGGAGCAGTCACAGCCTTCACACCCAGTGCAATAACTCACTTGTGCTTAGGGTACTGCAGAAGGGTTTGGGTAAGTGATGCTTTTTCTTAAGGGAAAGCTAGCTGGCACTTTCAGGGAAGGCTGGGCACCTCTTGAAGAAGTCGAACATCACAGGCCTGCAGAGATACTTGAGAGAAACGAGAAGAAACATCCTTTTTTTTTATAAACACATAACACCCACTCCCTCTGCTCAACAGCGAGCTGCTGCAGGAGGACAAGCACCCAGCAGGCTTTCCCCAGGCCAGAAACCAAGGCGGACTAACCCAAAACGAGAGGGCTGCGGGCCCGGTGACACGGAGGGGTGGCAGGACCGGTGACAGTAGGAAGGGGAGAGGAGGGGGGGGCAGGTCCGTGTCCCCCCAGGCCCGCGGTGGCCCCGCACGGCACCGGGGCTGGGCGAGAGCACCATCTAGCAGCCACCATGGGGCACCAACGCCCCGGCTCCCCCCGAGCCCCCTCCCCACCCCGGCACACACCACC
This sequence comes from Thinocorus orbignyianus, assembly GCA_013400375.1. Taxonomy (NCBI): domain Eukaryota; kingdom Metazoa; phylum Chordata; class Aves; order Ciconiiformes; family Thinocoridae; genus Thinocorus; species Thinocorus orbignyianus. Next base: position 501,283 of record VXBW01006303.1, on the reverse strand, counting down.
CTGTGTCTTACTTAGGCTATTACTCCCTTCCTTAATTACCTCGAGTTAATAAACCGGAGCAGCAAGTTCTCGCCGCCTGGATCAAAAACGCTCCTTGATTTTTTAACGCGGCGTATTCTCACCATCTGGCGGTTATGTCACGACTTGCACTTTCGTTACTCTCACACTGAAACAGAATCACAGAATGACACGTGGTGGGAAGGGACCTCTGGAGATCACCTAGTCCAACTCCCTGCCAAAGCAGGTCTCACAGGAACATGTCCAGGTAGGGTTTGAATGTCTCTAGAAACAGACTCCACCACCTCTCTGGGCAGCCTCTGCCAGAGCTCTGCCACCCTCAAAGTCAAGAAGTTCCTCCTCACGTTTAGATGGAGCTTCTTACATTCCACTTTGTGCCCGTTCCCTCTTGTCCTGTCCCTGGGCACCACTGAAAGAAGACTGGCTCCATCCTCCTGACACCCACTCTTGAAGTATTTACTGGTGTTCATCAGATCCCCCCTCAGCCTTCTCTCCTCCCGACTAAAAAGCCCCAAGTCCCTCAGCCTTTTCTCATCAGAGAGATGCTCCAGGCCCCTCATCATCTTTGTAGGTTTCTTATAGAAGTGACCGGTAACAGTCGTGCTGCCATAAGGCCCCCACGGCAAAGCACTACATGGAAGCTTAAAGAAAGAGACCAACAAAACAATGCCATGACTTCAGCGTCACCATCCCAGGTCCTGACAACCATTCAAACTGTGAAATCCCACCAGTATCATCAATACACACACCAGAAGACGGAGGGAAGTACGAGGACTTATTGTTACACGGCCACATTTCCTCATGTTTAAACAAAGTATAAATCTCTAAACCAAGTACATTATAATGTCTTGGTAAAGAAGTGAAGATACTGATTATGTAGAATCATAGAATTGTCTGGGTTGGAAGGAGCCTTTCAGACCATGAAGTCCAACCATCAACCTCAGTCTTGATAAAAAACACCACTTAGCCATGTCTCCAAGCACTAGGTCAACCTGGCTTTTAAATCCCTCCAGACAGGGATGGGGCCTCAATGGGCTGCCCGGGGCAGCCCATTCCAAGGCTTCAGAACCCTTTCCCTGGAATCCTAACCTCCACAATCTGAAACTCCCCTGGTGCAACTGGAGGCCGTATCGTCTTGTCCCAGTGCCTGTGACTTGGGAGAGGAGACCGACCCCCCCTGGCTACACCCTCCTTCCAGGGAGTTGGAGAGAGCCAGAAGGTCTCCTCTCAGCCTCCTCCAGGCTGAACACCCCCAGCTTCCTCAGCCTCTCCTCAGAAGACTTCTTCTCCAAAAGACCTTAAAGGTCATCAAGTTCCAACCCCACTATGCAGATGTATGCAGGGATATTGATAGCTGCCAAGTACTTTTTTTAAAGGAAGCACAGCACTTAGAGATCATGCATAAGAGGAGCCATATATTACTCTTTTCATACGCCTCCTCCATCAACACCACTGATCTCAGGGGTCTGTTTTCTTCACAGCAAGTGGTGTTATGGATGGAATACACTTCGACCTGTTGTCTGTTTCTAAAGTGAGTGTCTCTACCTGAACACACAGTGAAGCTGTTGCACGTGCTGGAATAGACCTGCCATTAGATACACGGATTTCCTCTAAGCGCAGGGCAATTGTTATTTCTGATCTTCCCAGAAGGTAAAGAAAAGAAACAATTTAAATCACTTTTTCTCTATTCAAAGTTGTGAAAGTGGGGGATGTACAGGTATGTTACAGAACCATTAATACTGGGGCACATCCTATGCTGCCTTCACCCTCACGCCTACTACTACATCTCACCTTACACACTCAGCACCTTCACTTTGCCTACAGCCATGCACAACACACCTGTGTTTTGTTTTATGCTACATAACAGTTCCCACAACAAAGATAGACTAAGACAAAGCAACCATTTTCCTCAGGGTCTCATTTCTAGTCAATCATCACCTACTACCTATTTCATGCTGTTCAACTCCATATCTGAAGTGCTCAGAAACCCATGAGCAAAGATCTGAATCTATTTTTCATCAAGCTCTTCCCCTTTCTGAGAAGACAAGACAAATGCACCTCTCTTACCTCAGCCTGCTCTTTGGTGCTTGCTTCATATTTACTCATGGCCACATGTTCTCCTGTCTCTTTTCCTCCCGCTGGCTTCCCTCTGCCTCCAGCTTTTTCCACTACTTCTGGTAACATTTCATATCTCATATCTCATTTCTCACTCCTTTTCCTCTGTAATCACCTTTCTGCTTTTCTTTCCTGGGCTCTTGGTAAGGTTCTGGAAGCTGGGAGTTTCGACGACCTTAAAGTCTTCTCATGGAAGCCTGGTTTCTTCAACTCATTGCTCCAGCTCTATAACCAGATTAAAAATATCAGAACATCTCCCTCTACCTAAACTGCCAGGATTTCATTCCCACCTCACCCTCTCAACCTGGTATAACCCATAACCATGATGTTTCTATGGTTTTGAACCAAATCAGGGCTAACAGTGTAAGAGAAACTTTATCTAGTCTGCTAATAGCAGAGAGCTGCCACCAACTGCTTCCTACAGCCTAGAAAACAAAAGAAACCTAAACAACGATGAGGACAGCAAGAAAAAACTAAGAGCTGTTAGGAGCTGGAAACCAGTAGGTCATGACTGCACAGGTTACAGATCCAGTGATCCTAAAACAGAAAGAAAAATGAACTTTTGGGAAAAGGAAGAGGGAGAACACAGGTCAAATACATGAAATCTCTTCAGTGTATTCCAGAAATAAGTCTTGTAACATCCAAGATGGCCACTCTGTGCCATTCCCTTAAAAATACAAGTTTTTGTAATAGTTCTTAAATATTAGTCAAGTTAGATCCATCCACCAAATTAAAAAGGGTAAAATTTCTTGGTCAAGGTCTACATATTCTGTGTTTTTGTAGTAAAGAGCCTGAATTAAGAGCAGTTCTCCATAGTAACATGGGAGTAAACCAGCATAAACGAGTTGGATTTATTCATCATTGCTGCCTACTCAGCAAATAAGGGAACTGATACTTACAAGATTTACCTATCTATTTCTCCTCTTGAAAGATGGTTAAGAGAGAATTATTTTATAACTCAAAAAAGTATTCCATTTAAGCTGTTTAACTTGAAATCATTATCCAATTTGATTTTTTCCAACTGTGAGTCAAGTCTCAATAAGATCTAGAAATTCTGACCAATGTTTCAGAGTACAAACCCAAAGAAGATTTTTTAAGCTTTAAAACTTCACTGCTTAGCTCCAGCTGTTTGACATCAGCAAGCAAAAAAATAAACCCTTATTTCTCACTTTTTCAGACCTATTTAAGAGCTTTGCTTGGAAATTAAAGAACTGCATAATCTTTCTTTTGGTTGTAATATAAAAGAATCCTTACAGCCATTTTTAAGTTAGATAACACACAGTAACTTCAGAATTAGGAACAAATTCATCTTCTTGTCCATGATTAAAATCTAAAGAAATTAGACAGAAAGAACCAAAACCAAACAGACAGCAGCACTCTACTGTTATGTTACATACAATTTTCCTCTTCTCAGGTTTAATTAGGCTAAGTTTAAGAACACAGATATCCTGTTGTTGAGATGGTTCCGCTGCTACAAACACACCAGTCAGTATCGATAATGCCACCACGATCACTTTATTCCACTCTCAAATCAGTCATAGCCTCATCCTTGATGATGCACTCTTTAGTTGTTTGCGTTCAAATATGCATATAAACATCCAAAAGAGTTACCGTAACAGGTTTTATTTTTAAAAAAACCTAATGTTTTCCCCCATTTTTCTTAAAAAGCACTGTATGTATCAAACATTTAAGGTTTATCCCATCGCTGTCAATTGTCTTTGAAGAGCTGTCAAACATCTCCAACCAGAATGAGCTTCAGTACAGCCTCAAGAAAAAGCTTTGTAGCTCTTTAGATGTAGAAGAGGCTTTAGTATTTTGTGGCATGAAGACAACGTGCCATCAACAAGTAATCCTTGTGTTTACAACCTTCTTTCAGGAATTCTATAAACCCCAAATACCAAGTGATACCCTGCATAAAACTAACACAAGATACATTAAAGTTCTTCAGACCTTTGGAAAGGTCCATCCACATTCATACTTTTTAACAGCTCTTTAAAGAGGTAATGGTGCAGATTAAGTACAAGCTTTTTGCCTCAGTATAATACACATTTGAAATTAAAGTAAAACATGGAAGACCATTATATCTTTACATTTTATTCTTCAGAAAAAGAAGAATCTTAAAGAAAGCATTTAGTAGTCCACTTGTGCTTAAAATATCCAAATGCATGAGAAAGCAAAAAAAAAAAAAAGAAGAAACACACATTTTTTGTACACCATGATCAAAAAGATAACATTATAAATTTTCAGAAATTGCACTGTATTTAAAACACTCTCTAGAAGTTGCTCCACTTAGACGTAGCGCCTCCGAGGTTGCCCAGCACAGTTCCTTTTCCACTTTAATTGCCAACCTGTGGAGGCCCTTCAGGGATGAGTGACGTGAAGAAGGTTGTGATAAAGGACCAAGCAGAAGCCATGAATCCAGGCTGCTGCTCTGTATTGGCATCTTCACCTGCATCTTCTCCGCTCTCTTCATCAATCCCATCATCCATAAGTCGTTCCTTTAAAAAAAAAACAAAACAGAAATTGAAGCAATTCAACTGCTTCTTTTCAGAGCTCTGACATCAGCTAACCAGCAGTATCCTCCTACATTAAGTACCTTCTCTCAGAACAACCTCCTAAAGGATATCTAGCATGAAGAAAGTCTGTGATTGATGTAGAGACAAATCAGTAACGGTCAGACCAGAAAAAAATACAGAATTTAAGCAGCAGGTACAACACTGAGGACAGTGCTGAAAGCTTTCTGGTTAAACCAACTATAGATAAAATTGCCTAGGTTGGAAGGGTCCTTTCAGATCACCTAGTCCAACCACCAACCTAACTGATAAAAAACAACAACCCATCACTAAACCATGTCTCCAAGCACTAGGTCAACTCAGCTTTTAAATCCCTCCAGGGATGGTGCTTCAACCCCTGCCCTGGGCAGCCCAGTCCAAGGCTTAAGAACCCTTTCCATTGAGACATTTTTCCTGATATCGAATCTGAACTTCTCCTGGTGCAACTTGAAGTCATTTCCTCTCGTCCCATGGCCTGTGACTTGGGAGAAGAGACCAACCCCACCTCGCTACACCCTTCCTTCAGGGAGCTGCAGAGAGCAAGGTGGTCTCTCCTCAGCCTTCTTTTCTGCAGGTTGAACTATGAAACATCTATTTTGTGTAAGCTGACCTTCTGTCCAGGCACTGCAGCTTACTTGGCCATATAATACCCAGGAGTCTCAAATGACATTTGCTCTTACTCACCATCTCTTCAAGGTCAGGATTATTTGCATGTTGCCCATCACGGTTCACTTCCACATTATTGGCTGCCTGTTGCTGGCCTCCCTCCTGCCTAAAGGGGAACCATCCTGCTTGGTGTCTACGTAAGAAAATGAAACAGTTGAATATCTCTCTTCTGAAAGGAATAACAAGATTATTTTTTTTGACACAGCGAAGTACAGCAGTCAGTTCTTCAAGTACTTTCAAATGAAGTGTTTACTTTTCTGCAAGTCTTTGATGCCTTGGTTAAGAAGGGTCTTGCTAAAAGCTGTTCTTTTAGTTTCAGAAGTGCTGTTCCCAACCCTCTGCTTCAGAAGATGAATAATTTACCATGATTAGGTGATTAAATATGCAGAACACTTTTTTTGGGTCTCCTCCCATTTTTTAAGTTTTATTCATTTTCAAAGGCAGCCTTAATTTTCATAGTTTAGTTTATTTTTTGTGGAGAAAAGACTTTAAAGCTTCAAGCTAAGGTTTGAACCACATTGTTGCAAATTAAATAAGCCTCTCCTCCATTTTCAAGTGTCTATGTTCCAATTTGAACTACCTTATCTGCATGAGAAACAGAACAGTCCTTGGCAGGAATGGACAACAGCGTAAGGAAACTCTCAATGAATTACATCAGTCCAAAATATCACTCATTACTGCTGTTTTCCCCTTCTACTGACATCACTAAGGTCTTTCCATCTCTCAAGGGAAGTGATGACAATGGTACTGATGTTTCTTCATAAAAACAGAGAGAGTGATTAGGTAAGACAGGTTTTAAGTCTCTGCAATTCTAGTAGATCTGGCCCCTACCATTCCGGTAGCAGTTCTTCAACTCTGCCTAACAGGATTTACTGCACAAATCCCAAATGTTATATTTGAAATGTAAGTGAGCTTACCTTTACAATTTTACTTCCATATCCAAGTAGTAAACATCCTAAGTTTACGCAAGCATATGCTTGACCTAGAGGAAATTCTTTCCCCTCTCCCCTGCTTTCTGAATTTCCATCCCCAAATTCTACAATACTGATCCACTAACGTACTGTATATGTTTTGAGAATTATTTCCGTTTTCCTATCAGCTTCTCTGCTTGTTTGAAATTCAATTAATTTTATTTTTGAGCGCATATTGTAAAGGACCAACACCTAAACGTTTGCACTCAGATAATTTTTCACAGTTTAAATGGATTATACACTAGCAACATAACTCCACAGATCAGATCCACAGCATTACTCAACTGTTGTACTCACAAATAAACCAGCAGCATGGCTCCCATGACCATGACAAACCGACTGAAAGATGAATAGAAGTATACAATGCTCAGAAGGATTGCTGCTCTTGAGAACGTGTACATCCAGTCCAGCCAGTCCCGGTTGAAATCCTCCTCATTCACTACTGGGCCACCCTGTGCATTCATCTGGACATTGGGGTTTCCAGGCCTGTTCTCCTGGACGGCTACGTTTGGCGCTGCCGCTGGCTCGTTTGCAGGAGCGCGTTCCGAATTCACAGCCTGGGCGACCGCAGATCTCCCTGGCTCGGTGCTGGAAGTCACTTGGGCTGAAACAGCAGCTTGGCTAAAAATGTAAACATAAAACTAGTTTGTCAAAAAAACACACATCAAAATCTCTCAGTCTGTTCTCGTCTTCTTTTCTACAGTAATAAAATCAGAAGTTTCAGATGTAAAATGTATCCAAAAACCCTGCATTTTCCCTGAAATCTTGACTNGGGGGGTTGGAACTTGATGATCTTTAAGGTCCCTTCCAACTCTGACCATTCTATGATTCTATGATTAATTTCATTTCAATCCAAAACCTGAATTTTAAAATTTGCCAGACAAAATTTACTGTAAAAAAAATAAAGACATTTTGTTCCCACAAGTGACATTTAATACCTTCCTTTCATCAGTATATCTTAGTACCACCCAAGACAATGCAGACTTACTATTGCATGTAGTACTGACGTGCATACATCTGTTGCCACCAGATCATCTGTAAGGGACTGAATGCAGGATACATAGAAAATCCAGCAGGAACACCTTGGCCTGGAAACTGGTTGCCTATATTGCTATAAAAGGATTTAAGGATAAATATTCAGTTCTAAATTGCCACATTTATAAAACACATCAATATTAAAAAAACAACTGAAGTAGGTTTTTTCCCCTCTTATTTGTCCTCCTCCAATAATACACTGAAAGAACACGCAGTAAGATCACCCCACCCATTCCAAGAGACTACTACAATTTCATACAAGAAATTAATAAACAAAGATATTTGTATAGAAAGAGGATTTGTGGATTTGTTCTTAGGTGCCTGTCACTTGCTGCATCTCTAAAACAAAGACATGTTGAGAATTTTTCAGAATTGTGTAACTAACTGCAGAAATTCTTCCAGACAATTCCTTTTAAGTTCAAAGGTTACCCTTTGAAGCACTGTAAAGGTAAAACTTAGTAACTTCTATAACTTTCTTTTAGAAGCAGTATGTGAAGTGCTACTGTACTAAAAGACATGAAGAAATGAACATGAGCAAAGACAACCAACTAATCTTTCAAATACAGCTGTAAATCACTCACTTCCCCAGCCTCCCCCACCCTCAACACATGGAGCATCAGTGATTCTTGTCTCTATGGGTTTTTAACTCCAGTTCACATGCAAGAGATACAAAGCTCTGATATGTACGTTTTAGGTTTGGTTTCATCTGCTTTGAAACTTCTTAGCCTCTCTTACCTCCTAGAGCATATAGCATGTTTTGGCAAGATTTCCAACTCTTTCCCCAAAGATTTTGATGTAGGGAACTGTAGTAAACCAGGACATCTTTCAGGACAGCATGAGAGTATAAAGCATGAAGAAAAGTTTATTCAGACTGCAGGTAGCAAAAGCTGAGACTGCTGTAATAGTACTGCAGACTACACCTGTCCCCTAAGCAAGGCACTCCCTGCAAAGATATCACCAAGAGATTTCATTAGTCTACCAGGCATTCAGATATGCAAGACATGCCCAGAATGAAAGATGGGAGGAAGACATTAAAATCACTATTACTTTTTTCCCCCATCTTACACACGATTATGTATTTCCCTTGGATTCTGGAGAAGAGCCTGCCATACAACACCATGACCTCTGCTAAAACTGTTATGTTTCTATTTAGTCACAACCTGTTTTGATGATAGCTTGGGGGAAAAGAAAGAAAATAAAAGAAATCAAAAGGTACTTTCCTAATATCACATACAAACTGAGATAATCATATGCAATACTCTAGGTTTCTTCCAAAAACTGCAAGGGTGAACTGGCAACCCTGCGGATGTTACTTATTTATTGCATAATTAACATGCTGGAACTGCAAAGCTATTAAGCTGCTACTGAAAAAAGACATCAACTGTGGTTTTAGCTTTATGGCTGCAAGCTTAAAGAATGTTTTTTCCTATCTTCTGAACTCTTTCCAAAATTCATAAACTACTGACCCTCATTAAGCATTTGACCCTCAAAACATGAATATTTTACAGAGGTGCTGTTAAACACTGTGCTGTGACAAATCCCTCAGCAATGTCTCAATTTCAAGCAGGTAGAATATCACACGGGGATGCAAACAGTCAGGACCAGTCCCTTTCAACCACACCTATTTCTCCAGCTCAGTCACCAACAAGCAGCACTACCCAAGTCACCCAAGTGAGTTCTGCAGGAACAAACCAATTCTTTTTCTCATCAATTTCAGGGTGGTTCTTTAAAACTGCCGAGTTGAGCTCAACAAAAGCTGAGAGGTCCCAGGCTAACAGCTCCCCCCCCACATATACATCTTCAGAAATACTACAGGATTTGAGCCTGTTTTCTTCCAAACACTTTTAAAAGTTCCTTTCTTGATACATGAAAGCTTAATAGCAGACTAGGAAACTAGACAACAAAGACAAACCACAGAAGATTTCAGGTGGGTCATGTTCTCTCCTCTCCCAATCAAATATTTCAGTGGATTTTTTTATTTCTTTTTCCCAATGGCTTTTCTAGGAGACAGAACTTTCTGATAAGCAAGATTTAGCTTTTCAAGATCTGACTCCATTAACAAGGAAAAGTAGATATCAATATTCAAGAGCTGGCATCTGCCTTGGAATGTCAACTAGCTCAGCAGTATTTTATTTGCTCATCAAAAATCCTAACGAGGCAGATGTTATCAATTACACAGCTATCATTGCTGCCAGGGTATTAAGTCAACTTTTGAAACTCAGAAACAACTCTATACACAGCCTGAGATATTCCAGCTTGAGGAACCTCTCCAAAGGAATATGCTCTTCTTGGCAAAGCAAGCCAGCTTGCTTTTAGAAAAAGGAAAATAGCAAATGCTTTCTCCTTGTATTTTTCCAACAGGAGGAAAGAGAGGCAGGAAGTATTTCAAAAGAATAGAGGGCAGCAACAGCACAAGAGCAGAGAAGCAAATCAGGCAGGCACAGGCAATTCAAGATTGGAGAACAAAGAAGAGCAGACAACAGAAGAGCTAGATAAGTAAGAAAATGAGTTTTAAGATTCAGATGGTAGAGGTAGATTCAGAATACTTTGAAAAGAAAGGCATGCTACTCCTTAAATGGCTAAAAATCTCAGAATTCTTTCTTTTGGACTATGAATGACACCTAAAATGAGCTAACTGGGATTCAATTTGAAGGCAAGGTCAGCCTCGTTAACTTATGTCATCATGAAGATATTATTTGCTACTAATAGAAAAATAAGGCATTTTATTCAGACTTAATCAGAGAGCTTGATCTGTCACCTGCACAACTGACAACAACAGCATTTATTTAATGACCTAAATCCACAGACATCTCAATGTTAGTCTTGTACGAGCCTGGGATATCAACCTGATGTAGTATTTCAATATCCTCCACTGTGTTGTTTGGTTTTTTTTTTTAAAGAAAATAATAAAATACAGTGAGCAAAGGCATCTGATGAAGCAAAGTATTTATGCATGCTGTCAGTATGCCATTGTCCTGCTCACTTTCAAACATTACCATGCACACAACACAAATATTTCATCAGATGGGCTGCCCACACCTGACAGTCTCCCTGCATTGATGTTTCTTGTCTCTTTACTGCTTTCAAGTACTCTCCAATCTGAAATACAAGGCAATTCAGGGTGCAAATCCATCTTTCTGTCTGTACCTGCATAGCACAGTGGGACCCTGACCCACACCTAAGTTCAGAGGAGCAGACAATGCCGTGCTGGCTCTCCAGAGCAAGAGACTGACTTGGTAGATATACAAATTACATGATCAGTCCCACCTTAAGTCCAGACTTTTAGAAAACGGCATTTTCAAAAATTCAAAAGGACCAGGAAGTTTGAAAGTCCTTCCTCCAATTTAAGTTAGCTGTTTTCCCAAAGTGTTTTCAACTCACACACTGAAGCTTTGAGACAAGAATGGAAAAGCCATCAAAACCATCATTTAGTCATCTAACATTCATGGAATCAGGGAAATGTCAGAGCTGGAAGGGATCTCTAGAGACCATCCAGCCCAACTCCCCTGCTAAAGCAGGGCTGCCCAGAGCACAGCACTCAGGACTGCATCCAGGTGGGGCTTGAAGGTCTCCAGAGAAAGGGACTCCACACCCTCCCTGGGCAGCCTCTGNTTCTCTTCAGAAGTGCTTTCCAGCAAACCTACCCCTAACCTATATTCATGTTACTTATTTGTACAAACTGCTTTACTAATGACAGTGATACAAAATGCAGAAGAAAACTGCCCCTCACATACAAAATTTGGAGACCCTTACCCATCAGTAGAGCCTATAATCCACTGTGCAGCCAGAACAAACACGTTTGGTTATGAAAAAAGAAAAATAATCCACAAGGCAACACAAGTTTCAGCTACCGATCTTCAGTATTCCTAACAACTCTCAGTCTGAGTATGAATTACATTAAAGCTAGATTTCATTGCCCCAAACACATTTAAGAGAGCAGCTAAAAATCAGAAGGCAATTCTTATTGCTGAAATACAAGTAGCAGATGCAACTGATAAGATTATTGGAAGTGTTGAAGTTGTTTTGTTGGTTTTTTTGAAGACAAAAGCAAACTACAGCAGGCACTGGCAGAGTATTTCGAGTGCAGCACAGCCAGCAGCCCAGCAGTCTGCAGCAAAGATCTACCTTGAATTCCAGCAGCACTCCATTAAATTATTTTTACACATCAAAGGCCTAATATTATTTAGGGTTCATTTCTGTTGGCATTTCTTTTCAGGTCAGGACTGCACTTTTGAAGGAAGTCTCCAGTAACTTCCTCATACTAGAGTTTTGCCTGCGTCACAGAATGCTCTTGGATCATCACCTGGATTCCTTTTGGATTACACTACATTGAAAGACGTGATTAATTCATGCTGCTAATGCTTTTTAACCCCAAACAGGCACCTAGTCCAGGTGACCAGACTAGAGATAGTCCAAGTAAGACAGAAAACCCTGAAATAAGTGCAGTGTTGATGTCAGGATCTCAGCACCTCTTTCAGTCTACAGATCCACTCCTCTAAATCCACATTAATTGCCAATAGACAGAGTTAGTATTTTTATTTTAGTTACTCTTTTTTTCCAAACACAGTAACATCTTCCAAACTGATGCTTCCTACTGTATTTTTAATGGAATTATTTCAGCTAAAACACTGAGCAACAGTTCTGTTGCCTTTTTGAAGTCCACAGGTTATTCAGTTCAACACACATACCGATGAAAAACTGACTCTCAGGGCACGTTTACGTGAAAAGCTAATTAGAAAAACACTAAAACTTCCTACACATTAGTCATTTACACAACAGACAACAAAATGCTTTTGGTATTAGTTTACATTACACCAAACAGCAGTCTTGACAGTCAACCTAGCATCGTCTAGCCTTGTCATAAAGGTAAGTATAACTATTTCTGCTGAAATGCATGTGATCAGAAAAACATCAGTGCTCCACACATTGCAAAGGCAATTTCTTCCCAGTAAAAATTACATAATAAATAAATAAGGACTTCAATGAATTCAGGATGAAAACTAGTAAAGTCTAGGTTAACTCTAACAAGAAAGTAAGCAAATCGAACTGAAACAAATTTTCAACAGTTCTTGACACCTGTTTTCTTTCCAGTGACAGAAACAATTGCTACTGTTGGCAGGTTCATAGGTTTTTTCCAACATTTTCCAAAGAAAATCACTAGTTTATACAGCACTGGAAGAATGACCCATCAGAAAGAAATGCTTAAAACGTTCCCTGAGGAAATGACAGTTATGCTCTCAGAATGCACTATCCTCCCTTTTTCCTCTTGGAAGAAAATTAAACCAAAACAAAATAAAAAAATTTAAGCAGCTGCAAAGGTCACACAGTTAAAAATTTCTAAAGCTGCTTTCTAAGTGCAAAAAAATTTACAGATCTGGAAAGTTATGTAATAACAGATCTGATGCAAAAGCGTACACTGGTCACATCCCATCGGTATGTATGAAAGTAGTTTGGTTATGTTGTAGATACACAAGAGTTTGAATGTACTTAAAACACTTGCATATCATTTCTACAGTTGAAATGAATATGGAAAAGTGAAGAGTTACGTGTCTTATGGGTCAAAAACTAAGAACCATCATATTCTGGTAAGAATTTAGTGTTCATGATTCCAATAAATGACTAGAAAAAGCAACCAGAAGGGGTAATTTACCAGTTACCTTACTAACCACATCCACTAGATAAATGTTACAGTAGCACTTATCAACAGAAAGTTGAGGGCAGAAAGCATGAAGAAAAAAGAAAAAATAACAGCCTGAAGGGGAAGCACCAAGAACAATTACTCTTTGATTGACTCCTGGCTACAAGACCTCAATGTTCATACTAAATATGTTTCCAAATGTGAGTTATGTGCCAAGATGACTAGCCAAATCATAATGCCAACTGTGAAAGAAACATTATTGTAACAGAACATTTAAAGCACTTTAAAGAGTACCAAAGAGCTGAGGGGCTACTTCAGTCTCACTTACCCTTGCATTACATAAGGGAACTGGTGGCTTGGCGTGGGATTGTTTTGTGCTTGTGGAAGATTACGATGCCTCACTCCATCTGCGCTAGCATTCAATGTAGGTGAAGCATCCTGGTTTGTAGGTGAGGCAGCAGTTGATCCAGAACAGTCCAAATTCTTAAAAATAAATAAAAGTGAGGTTGGGGATCTTTTTGGCAGTTACAAGATTTGCTGCTGTGTCTTGAAAAACTATTTGTGTTAAAGTTTTGTCACAGGTTTTATTGAGAATATAAGCACTGGTGCACTTGACAGATCCCAGAGAAGAATCACAAGTTATCGGGAATCAAAGTTTCAAAAAGGTGAGCCAAACTAAAGATTAATCCAAAGAATATTTAGCAGCAACAAAAATTCTAGGGGCTACCATTAACCAAAGCAATACCACCTCTGGATACAACTTCATATCCAGAGATAACAGTGCCTGCAGTGGCTTAAAACACCACTCCTCTATTCTTGTCTTCAGTTTCCCCTTCTACTCATCGCCCTCTCCATTGTGTGAGCTGCCCAAATCCAAACTGCTGCGCTCACTGCTGGGAGGGGGCAAGGGGTGAGAACAGGGAAGGTATCTGGGAACCACAGAGACTCCCAGAAACACACCCAAAACTATTGTGTCAGACCTTCAACGCTTTTCAAGTTCAACATTTCACCCTGGAAGCAGGACAACAGCTGGCTCTCCTAGATTATTTGTCACCGTTTACAGGACTGCAATTTGGCCACTGAGATGCATTATTTCAGTTTTAATAAATCTCCAAATCCTGTTGCTAAGCATTTCTGTAATGTTTACTCAGTAGAAAATCCTCTTCAACTTTGACAACTCCGGAAGTGAGGAGCTGCAATTACTTAAGGCATCCATATCACATTTACCCTACAAAGGAAAACAAGAGAAATTTACCACTAGACAGGGGAGGGGAAATAAAAATAAAAAACAAATGGAAGAACAAAGGCCATTCAAGTTTGGGGTTTAGGTTGTTTCCTGCAACGTATTTGAACTTAACACTGTGCATACTGACTGCTTGAAGGAGTCACTAATACAGTCACTTAAATACATTTAAAACTAACCTACATAGCAATAAAACAATCAAAGGAGGCCCCCTGTGTCCTGCTTGCAAACAAAGATAGAAATACAGCCTTTGAAGAGACAATATAATCTCAACTATTGCTTAAACTGCTCACAACTCTGACTGCCACACAGCAGTGACAGTAGTCTATGGAGAGAGGAAGGAAGACAGGCAGCTTATTGCTGGAAGGGTATTCCCCCGTGTGCTGATAATAAAGGCACCACAGAAGAGAAATGCCTACAACAGTATTGAAACACGTTCCCTTCTGGCTTAACCTTCACAGGTCACTCAGTGATACTGCCAGCTCCAGAAAAAGCCAACAGAATTAGTGATGACCATCATCAAGTCATCAACAGAAGCATTAATCACTCTTCTGATAAAACAGAGTACAAGCAAGGAACACCATCATTTTAGGAGGGTGTGAAGAGGGGAAGACATCAAATACTCTAAACAAAAGCGTTCTGTGAACGGCTTAAATAATAAAAAGTTAAGAACTGTCTACTTCTCAGGGCGTTACAGACACTATGACTACCTTGAAGCTACTACAGAAGTACTGCCCAATTCCTGTCAAGCAGAATGAACATTGGCCAGGCTCCATCAGACTGTCTCACCACAGGGGCACTAATTTTGATGGGTCTCTTCAGCAGCACAAATTTTCATTAAATAAATCAGAACTTGGTGGGTTTTTTTTAAAGAATATCCAAATACACTGTTCAACTTCTGCCAAAGATACGGGAATACAGAGAGAAAGGAAAAGGTACTTTTTGATAATGAAACAAAGTGTTAAAAGTAGAGGACAGATTAGAAGTATTAGTGCTTTATCAATCTGGCAAACATAACTGCGCTACGGTCTGAGAAAAGGTCATTGTGGTTTAAATAAAAGTGCACCCTTAAATAATCCAGTCTAATTGCACAAATTCATATGGCATGCTCTGCTTTCAACATACTATTCTACCATCAAATTTTAAAAGTGAAAAGAGAAATTCCTGGAAAGCTTCCTCAGCATAGAAGAGATTCACGTTCTTTGTATGAAAAAAAACAAACCAAAACCAACTCACTGAGCTACTGCTGGAGGTTGAAGCTCCATGACCTTCTCTACTGGTGCTGGGTTTTGGAGAACTTGGGGGTGTCCGGGAAGTACATACCAGGTGAACCATATGATATTCATCTTGCTAAAAATTAAAGAAATTTAAGAGCTAAAACAACAACATTTGAGAAATTTATAAGCAGAAAATGTCTTTAAAAAATCCACTTTCAAAGTTGTATTTGCAATCAGTAAAGAAACATTATACAAAATGAAGAAACCATAAAAAAAAAAACCAAACAAAAAACTTGAGCCAGCAGAAGAGAAGGCTACAGTTTCAAAAATAACATTTTCTTAGTAGCTGACCACAACAGCACATTGAAC
This sequence comes from Thinocorus orbignyianus, assembly GCA_013400375.1. Classification (NCBI taxonomy): domain Eukaryota; kingdom Metazoa; phylum Chordata; class Aves; order Ciconiiformes; family Thinocoridae; genus Thinocorus; species Thinocorus orbignyianus. Next base: position 485,459 of record VXBW01006303.1, on the reverse strand, counting down.
ATTCAGTTCCCCCTAGTTTTCCCTAGAACTGTAGGACAGCAGAATCAATAGAAGACCACACAGAGAAACATAAGAAGTATAATATCAGCTTTAACTTTTATTTCAGAAAAAAAATCTCAAACCCTTTAGAGGACTTGGTTTCCCTATGTTAAGGCTGTTTACACTTGCACTGAGATCTAAGGAAAAGCGATAATCAATAAAGACATCAAGGTCCATGAAAAAACGTAGCTGCTAGGGACACAATCAAACAAGATAAGAAAAACACACCAGCCATTGCTTCCACCTCACTCCTGTCTAAGGTTGGCTCAAGCCTAACCTGCAGATGCCGAACTGAAGAGCCCCTGCAAGATACTCCACACTCAGGGGATGCTATTTGAAGCACTAGGTAGGACTTGAGTATTCCTAAATATCACATCCTGGCTAATCACATCCTGGGTTGCATCAAAAGATGTGCTGCCAGCAGATCCAGAGAGGGGATTCTGCCACTTTACTCTGCTCTGGTGAGACCCCACCTGGAGTCCTGTGTGCAGGGCTGGAGCCCTCAGTATAGGAAGGACATGGACCTGATCGAGCGGGTCCAGAGGAGGGCCACAAAAATGATGAGGGAGCTGGAGCACCTCTGCTACAAGGACAGGCTGAAGGAGCTGGGGCTATTCAGCCTGGAGAGGAGGAGGCTCCCAGGAGACATAAGAGCAGCCTTCCAGTACCTGAAGGGGGCTACAGGAGGGCTGGGGAGAGTCTGCAGTGACAGGACAAAGGGTAATGGCTTTAAGTTGGAGAAGAACAGATCTAGATTGGATATTAGTAACAAGCTCTTTCCTCTGAGGGTGGAGGAACACTGGAACAGGTTGCCCAGGGAGGCGGTTGAGGCCCCTTCCCTGGAGATGTTCAAGGCGAGGCTGGATGAGGCCCTGGGCAACCTGGTCTGGTTGGTGCTGTCCCTGTGACTGTGGGGAGGTTGGACTAGATGGCCTTTGGAGGTCCCTTCCAGCCTGGATGATTCTATGATTTGAAAATGAGGAAGTGAATGAGTGGCACCACTTGAAGCCCTGTCAGCATGCAAGTAATCAGCCCATGTCAATTCTTCATGAATATACTCCCCTCAACTTCAATATGCAGCTATTTCACTGTACCAAATGGAAACAGTCCATTATATCGGTGTGTCTGAAACTTCTATCACCACAGCACCAAGAACAGCTATGACTGCATTTAAATTGCACACTACAGCTTCCCCAGCGACCAAATTTTGAACGAGAAAAGCAACTAAAAAAATTTCTCTCCTTTTTTGAAATCAACACGGTGCAGTCAAGTTGCAATTTTTAATGAGGTGACATTTTGAAATACCAGGCTTGGAGGGTTTGGTTTTTTAAAACTGTTGGGAAAAAAAAATAATATATATATATATATAAACACACATGCTTAGTCATTTTTCAGTTCTAATCTTTAGGAATAAAGAAAACTGGATAACTGCTTTTATACAGCATTGTGCATTCCTGCTAGCATGGTCTATCCCTGTCTGCATTCACGCAAACTCCTCCATGTGTATCAGTTTCTAGCCCCAAGCACAGCCTCGTTATTACATTAGAATCATAGAATGGTTGGAGTTGGAAGGAACCTTAGAGATCATCAAGTTCCAACCCCTCTGCCATGGGCAGGGACACCTCTCTCTAGAGCAGGTTGCTCAAAGCCCCATCCAACCTGGCCTTAAACACTTCCAGGGATGGGGCATCAACAACGTCCCTGGGCAACCTGTTCCAGTGCCTCACCACCCTCACAGTAAAGAACTTAAAACATTAAGTGTAGTTTCTTCCTAGTGGGTGATGGTAAGCACTGATCAGAGAGCAGGTGATCAACATTCTGATCAAATCAAAAGCCCTTCACTAGTTCCCTTTCCACTGGATAAGAACTTATGCCACTTGGAGAGGCAAAAGAAGCTGAACATATTATTTGTAATCATACTGTACACAGTTTTACTCAGTGTGACGGTGTATTGTCATTTATTTCTATTTATACATAATAAGTTGAAAATCACTGTGCTTGAAGAGTGCCACAACCTGCAGCCTCAAGGTATTCTGTATCAGCAAATTGACACTGCTCAGTATCAAGGAGTAAGAATTGTAAAGGCAACTTAAGAAATTTGGTAAATCCCCAGATAACGTTAGCTATAAATTCATGATCATATACGAAAAATATGACTGAACTTACTAGCAATCGTACCTTTTGTTCCCAAAAACTCTTAAAAGGTTGAGCACAAAAAATCCTGCTCAAAACCAGATATTTAACTCTCTGCTTCAGACTGATGAGCATGTTTTTAAATTCACCCAATGTCTTTAAATCTACTAAAATGCCTTTAAAACAGAATACAGCGCCTGTATAGTGAAAGAGGACATTACTTAGGAAAAGTTTCTCCTCCAGTACTGAAGCAAGGTTTGAAATTCTCTTTGCTAAAACTAGCCTGCTGTAAGCAGGCCAAGTGAATTTAAGGGATTCAGACTTCATTTTGTCCTTAATGAGCAAAACTAAGCTTTGAGGGAAGTTATATAAGCATTTGTGTGAACTTTTAAGCAGTACAACACACATTTACTGGCTGGCAACAGTCCAGCTCCAGTTTTCTAGTAAGCCTATACATAGTAAATGTCAGTCATTTGTTGACAAGCAGTTAAATATAATTTAATAAAATCTATTTCAGAGTGAAGATTACAAAGTAACAGTGTTAGTCTGCTCAAGCAATACTCAGGATTCCTCTGTATCAGCTTCTCTGTCCTTAATAAGATGCTCAGTTGCTGACTTTCACTAAAGTGTTACTCTCCTTTCCAGACTTTCCTCCACACTAAATGTTAAAATGTAACCCACTCCTGTAGTCTGTACCTTGATTTTTACTGAAAAACGTTACAAGAAAAGGTATTACTGCCAACAGCCAGGCATTGTGTTACAAAACTTACCTGTTTGGTAAAAGCCACTCAATTGTTCAATAACCTAAAGTATTTTCCAATAGAGCTATTGTGCATCTTCATCTTTTTACAGAGAATTTAAAGACTACTCAACATAATGCATTAAGATTTGTATTACCATCAAAACTAAAACAAAGTTTTTGACAATCTGCCAAGTATCACCTTATACTATGAATTTTTTTAAGAATTTAACTAACTTAATCAAGTCCCTATTACTTGGCAGCATCAACCCAAACTACTTGAACCGATTTGAGAATCAAATGCACGTATCTCAAGATTTCCTACATGACAATGTCATGTGTATTCAGGATTTGGGTTTAATTTAAATGTTGACTGGAGAATCCAAAGTTAGATTAGTAGAATTCTTCACACACACCCCACTCCCCTCCCCCCTGCCCAAGATGAACCAGCAGAATAAAAAAAAAAATAAAAAAGAACATTCAAAGAGCATCAGGGACTGCTGATTGCTGACAAATGAAACCAGGGCAACAAATAGCTTTCCCAACAAAACCATTCAGGAATTGGGTGTTCTGGTTTCACATATATTACCCTTAATGTGCTTACAGAAGTGCCATTTTTAATGTAAGCTCTAGAATTTAAGTAGGGACAAGGAATGAAATGATGTGCCAAACCAACACAAATCTGTTAAATGATTCTGCTCAGGTTATAATAGGAACTGCCCAAAGAAGTCCCCTACACCAGGTATCACTTGTTTGAGACTTCCATGGCCTCCTTGCTCTCCCACCAACTGCTAACACGCCTGAATCCTCAAGTATCTTGATCCTACATACAAGGGATACTCAAAACCACGTTTTCCTGAACGTATCAGCATTGTATGGTTACATCTCTTGATACAACAATGAAAATTTGAAGCTAAATAACACAAAGCTAAATTCCCAAATTGAGGAGGTTTGATTTAAGTATCATATGGTGTTGATATAAAGCTTACTTTTCTGAGAACATCTTTCAGCTGCAGGTGATCAGGAAGCAGTCTGCCAGAATACACCAGTCTCTGATCCTTTGTAGACTAGGAGATGGGACAAAGAAAGGAATTTAGCTTTTTCCTGCTGTACACATATACAGCTGGAGATAACATTTGCAGATGAGAAAATCCCCTTATAATGCCAACCACCAAGAGACAGCCTTAAAAACATTTCAGAGGCTTCCCGAATCCAACTCACAAATTGATTCTGGAAAAGAATTCTGCTATTATGCACTCAGCAAGAGTGCCATAACAATTAATAACACTTAACTGGCAAATGCTGCTCAAGAAAACTAGCAAGTGTATTCAAAAACTGCTTTCTTTTAAAGGTTTGCTCTTTACTCTGCTTCCATTCCCAGGTACTTGCTGAAAAAGTAGATGCAAACATAGCTGAGCCAAAAAAGAAACAAAATAGTTAGTAGAATGATGGAATGATAGTTAAAATGTGCAGGAGGGCATAAATTTCAGACTTTCCAACACAGAATTTGTTATTAAAACCTGTCCCCAATACCTACCCCTCCCAAGAAAAAATAATTTAAAAATAAAATAAAATCACCAGAGGAAACATGGAAGAAAGCAATAAAAAGCATAAAACAGCAAAATATTATTCTTTTTTTTTCTTTTAAGGTAGCCTTCTAACTTCGGTAAGCTTTTTTGTTTGTTCTTATACTTCCACAATTTAAAATACCCTTATAAACAAAAAGAAAACAACAAACCCAACCAATAATACACTACTTATACTTTAAACTACTATACAGTGAGGAGATAATTACGGCAATTCTTTTAAAAAAGGAATTTCTTCGAGGTACCATCTAAGATGTCCAGCACATTAAACCAATAAGCACCTTATTGGTTAAAGAAAACAAACAAAAACCCCAACCCCACTCAATTTTGTTTACACTCTCAGAAGGTTTTCAATAGTCTTAATACTAGTGGGTCACTAACATGCTGTAACTCTGGGAATAAACAGCTCTTTTTTTTCCCCCAGTTCATTTTAACTACTAATTGCAACTAAAATTAATACAATAGCATCTGTAACTTGAAAGAGAGCACTAACTTAAGAAAATGCTAAATGAAGGAATCTAGCCTAACAGTAGTGGAACAGACAGGCACCAGCAACATGAAATATTTGAAGAACTTCCCCATCATGCAAACAGCCAGTCTTACATCCCTCCTCCTTCTCTCCCAGCCTCCTCTTGCCCACTCAACAGATCTCTGCAATTAGAAAAAGCTTTCCCAGAAGTTTTCAGGTTGTTTTTCTTGCTGTAGCCTTTTACAGATTGCCTATAACAGCAGAATTTAGAAAAGTTGCAGAACTTGTGTATCGCCTGAAAAAGTCTGGTCACATCACCAGAAAAAGTTATAGATAATCTAAACAAATAATTATTGAAAAGCACACATTAAATCAGAGAAGCTTTTGCTTTAATTGTTTTCCCAAATTCGTACTAGGTATTCATGATCAAATATGTGTCCTAAAAAAACCCCACAAACCATGAGTGCATAACCTGCCACATGTAGTACAGAATTGGGCAGAGTAACTTTCTATATTTTTCTGCATTTTTCTATAATTAGTGACTCTGGTGATTTTGAACAGTGTCATAACACATTCTTTTTTTAAGTCCCCCAACACAGGGAACTAGTTATTTGCAGCTCCAATGCAAACAATACTACAATGAATTGAACATCAATTCTGTACTACTTCTACTCACATTTAAAACAACAATGCCTGTCTCTCTCATGCCAGACTAAGTTCTTTAGAACTACACCATTCTGCTTGTGTCTTTCAAGTGGTAACAGGCTTGTTTCCGCTTGAAAGAATACAGATCTACTTGCATTTTCTATTTGGGAAAGGCCTTCTTAGAAAAACCAGAACTTCCAGCATGCACCAAGATAACAGAAAACTTTGATTTCCTGTAAATCAGACACTTTTTGCTTTAGAATGACTAAGGGAGACAGAAAAAAAAAGTCTCAGAAACCTTGTATCTGGGTGCTGAGACAGATTAACCGGAGATTAATTAGAACAGATAAGTTGTTAAAACAAGCAAAACACCACCACAACAAAAAAGCCCAAACTCCAAATCCAACACGGCAATGGAGCACTGTTCTGCCTGTCCCGCTTTCATACAATCATAGAATGGTTAGAGTTGGAAGGGACCTTCAAGATCATCAAGTTCCAAACCCCCTGCCATGGGCAGGGACACCTCTCCCTAGAGCAGGTTGCTCCAAGCCCCATCCAGCCTGGCCTTAAACACTTCCAGGGATGGGGCATCAACAACTTCCCTGGGCAACCTGTTCCAGTGCCTCACTACCCTCACAGTAAAGAACTTCTTCCTAATATCTAATCTAAATCTCCAAATTCAGACTCTTCTCTTTGGTGCCTTATACACGAACTTCTCTTCAACTCCATCTAATTAAGTACCTTCTCAAACATGGTATGAGCAGTACAAATTATTTTTTTTAATATTAATACTTGACAGAGCAGAGACTGCTAGATTAAGATCACCCCCTCAAAGCTGACTACTATATAGCCTTCAGTAATGCATTTCAGCTCCCTACCAAACCACAAAAGAAAAGGTAGCACATACACCGAGCACTTTTAATTATATTAAGCTAGAGACATTAACGGGGGAAGATGAGGCCTTAAACCCCATACTCCTCCCTGCATAACTTAAATAATGCCTAACTGCACACTATAGGATGACCACTTGGGATTATGAAGGTGAAAGTCTTCCTAAAATTCTGAAAAGTGGAAACTTTTTTCAATGCAGATGGAAGAATAGGTGACAAATGTGAAAACACAGTAATTCACATCTATGCCAAAGTAAACAGAAAAGGAATTCACCTCATCCTCAGCCTAAATTCACTACCTCACCTCCTCTTCATGGAATAGAACATGCATGGATAGCCCAAACTGTGATGCAAAAGCCCCTCACATACATATATATATATAATTAGAATGGCCTCATTTTCTGAAGCAAGCACATTTCATCAGATAAAAATGATTCTAAAATCTAAAGTTTAGAAGTGAGGTGGAAAACAGTTTTCAGATCATAACCCAAACAGTATTTAAAAATCAAGAACTCATGAGCTAGCATTTTTTTCCTTCAACTTTTAAGCAAGACTCCTTTTGCAATGCTTAATCTAAGTTAGCTACGCCCAGCATGTTACCAAAAACCACCAAACCTAAGCAAAAGCAGCAACTTAGAAACATAGACAACTCGAGCTATCCTGTTCCAGTTACAAGACATTCATTACTTTGATCACTCAGCCTCTCTTCTTCCCCAGGAAATAAAAATCCAAACCACCACATCAGGTTAGCACTGTGGGCAAAACATATGCCAGATGACAGGTACCGAAGGAAATGAGAAACAGCAATTTTAAATTAATGTTTGTGGGTGTAAAAGATGAAGCACTTAATGAGCTGAATGTAACATGTGCCAGATTGACACATATAAGTCGATTTTTCCAAGTCTCCTTGTCTTAAATATTTCTCTTAGGGACACTGACTGCAGCATTCTAGCTACAAAAACCTGGTCCAGTCACAGGGAAAAAAAATAATACTGACAAATGCAAACCTTAGTATAAGGTTTACAAACTAATATATATCACAAACTAATACAACACTGTTTTAAACCCATTTGGCCTATTAAAGTTGGTATGTCCATAACAACTAAACCAATTTAAATCTGCCTAGACTGGGAATATGCACATATTTAGCAGAAGATATACTCTTCAATATACGTTTTCTTTAATAAATCATAAACTTAAGGACAACTTAAGAGTTCTCATCAGTTTACTGACCAATTCACAGGTGGGCATAGGAGAACAAAGTACAAGTCACATGTGAAAACTTGAAAGACTTTGCATAGCACTGACAGCAACTGATTTGTTTTACAGTTGTTGCTTCAAGAACACTGCAATACCTTTAGAGAGCACCTGTGTTCTGATGTACACTTGCATTCCTAAAATAGCATTGTAATCAAAGTTATTTCCATGATCTGTCACATTCAGGGAATGTAGAAATTCTATCGACTACATTTTAACACCAATCTGGTTTAAAAAGAGGGGGAGGGGAAAAAAAAAAAAGCCCTGCTAAAAGCAAAAAGCTTTAAACAAATTTGGAATTTAAAAAAAAAAAAAAAGTAACACTCAATGTCAAAAACATATCAAGCCAAAAATCAACTTTTCAATTTTACTATACACAGTGGACATCCTGTTAAAGATCCTTTTCCCTTCCCATGTTACTGCTTCAATTTGAAATGGCCTATGAAATAAAAATACTGTCATCACCTACTAGTTTGACTGCAAACAGAGAAAATCCAACTTAAATTGGAATTACTGAGATAATGAGGAGTTTATTTACTTAAAATTCTTCACCCCAGAACAATTCGGGGGATTCTGAACTAGCCATTCCCCAGTAAAAGGCATGTTGAAGAATCAACTTTCAACAGAAGACAGATGTTCCAGGAAGCTGAAATTTAATATTATACTACTGGTTAAACCTACAGCACAACATAAAAAAACCAACCAAACCAAACTTGCTGTTCATTAAGGATTCTTCCTAGAAGCTCAATTCAGCAAGATGACAGAATGAGTCAGAAAAGTAGTGTTTAAACACATATACGTCACAGGAGGAGATCCTAGCTGGGAGGAAGAAGCAGCAATCAGCTGAAGACGTTTATCAGTTTCCTTCCCAGCTGACAGGTTCTCTCAGCAGAGAATTACTCACAGCAATAACTAAATTCACAAACTCTCAAATGCTGCTGAACAGATTCTCAGTGTACCAGGGACACAGCCCAAGTTAGGGACTCCTTTTCTTCTGCTTTCTCCCCTTTGAGACACAAACCCGCTATTTTACCACTACATGTACCACTGTAAAATCACTACATATTACCACTAATCAACATTGCTAATAATTCCTCTATTGAACCAGGTGAATACTAATCATTTACAGTGTAAAAGCAATCTTTGCTTGATGTTTTCTACAGCAGGGTCCAGGCCCCACAAGCTGCTGCAACGTGGAGGCAAAGTCACTCCCTTTACACAGTTTTCTGGGCACAAATTTTTAAATATACTGATCTGTACGACTGCCATCCTAAACAGGCACAATCTTATCTTCCTATTATTACCTGTATGGTTTTTCATAGCCTTTTTTTAATGGTGAAATTTAGAACTTAAAAGAATGTAAAAACAAAACGTATTTTCCTCAGTGACCCAAAAAAAACAATTATAAGCTTTTATATTATTTCAAAATACAGTCACAATTGTCACACAAGTCTGTAAAACATCTGAGTACTGGGGTTTGCACACAACCTCAAAAAATGGCTTTTCAAAGTGGAAAAAAAAAAGGAAATAATTCTGGAAGGTTGTTCAATTGCAGTTTTCAAACAATATTACGAATCTACATCTACCTGGTGCACACCTCAGCGAATCATCAGGCTGCAGCAACCTTACTGCTTAAGCACCGCACTTACTTTAGACAGAACTCTTACGCCTACAGGAATTAAGTCTTAAATTGGGATATCTAAATTCCAGCTCCCCAAAAAGTTACATGGAGCATTAGTTAAAGTGTCTTAAGCAATACCACCTCTTGGGACACCATACCGTGGTCTTAAACTATATAAAAAAATGGTTATTAACGTTGCCAACTTCCCTGGAAGCTGGGACCCAGCCGCTGGCATTCCCCCAACAGCTGTTCGGCAGCAGGGCTCTTCCTTGTCGCTTTGTTTTCTTGCAGAGTGCCCAAGGAAAACCTGGATCCACCGCCCAGAAGTTCCTGCAAGGCCAGCCTTACCCCCAGAACGAAGAAAAACAAGGGCTGGCCGACAACTCACCGGCTTACTGGGGTAGACGTTAGAGAGGTGAGATTTTAGCTTGCCCACAGTCCAGTCCAGAAAGCAGTTAATGGTCTGGTCGGTGTACTTCTGGTTGGGGGCCTTGATGATGAGGGTCACCGGGTGATCCATCACGCTTTGGTCCATGTTGCCGGCAGGGGCGGCCAGCCCCGCGTCCCCCCCCGCCGCCTCTTCTCTGGGGAGGCCACACACCGAGCCCTGAGGGCTCAGAGCCCGGGGGCGACCACCTTCCCGGAGAGGCTGAGGGAGCCCATCCCCGCACCGCCCGAGAAGCAGCGGAGAGGGCAGGGGGACGCCTCAGCACCTCACACACAGGCCCTCAACAACTCCACAGAGCCAAAGGCGCCACAACCCACCCGCACCTTCCGACGGAGANAGGTTCGGGGTCGCCCGGTGTGTGGCAGTAGGCCTGTGGTAGGGGGTGTGGGGTGTCCGTCAAGCTCTTGTGTCAAGAGGCTGGTTCAGAGGAATGGCTCAAGACCGAAAAGGTTAAATACTGCTTGGCCGCGGAATTAAAACTTTATGATTTGTCACCTTCCTCGCTATTCTGTGCGTGCTTACTTTGGAGGAGGCAGAGGGGAGGCCTCCTTGCTCTCTACAGCTCCCTGAAAGGAGGGGAGAGAGGTGGGTGTTGGCCTCTTCTCCCAAGGGAATAATGACAGGAGCAGAGGAAATGGTCTGAAGGTGCAGCAGGGGAGGTTCAGATTAGATTTTAGGAAGAATGACTTTACTGCAAGAGTGGTCAGGCACTGGAACAGCCTGCCTGGGGAGGTGGTGGAGTCACCATCCCTTGAAGGAATTCAAGAAATTAGTAGATGTGGCACGTCAGGGTGTGCTCAAGTGGCTGAAATTGCAGGGGTTCTTTTTGTGTGTGTGTTTAGTTAGACTTGGTGATCTCAGAGGTCCTTTCCAACTATAAAATCCTGTGATTCTGTGATTGTATGTGAACACCTCAGCGTATTTATCCCCAACATCCTTGTGAGGTCAGGAAATAGTATTGTGTAACTGGAATGGAGGCATGGAAGAGCTTTGCCATGCATCACCCAAGGGATAAAGCAGGTTTCTGAAGTCGCAGGGCAGCATTGCGAACTTCTGATCATCGTAGATGATTTTCGGTTGCTGAAAAGAAAAGCCTTTAGAGCATAACCTTCAAGGTTGATGGATAAAATCACAATGAATAAGGGCAAAGTTCAGTCCGTGATACTTCTGCTAAAGAACTCAGTAGTAAAAGTCAGCCTTGTTAACTCAATAAAAACAATACACCACTTATAAAAACTAGTTTATCTCTTGAAAAGGACCAACAGAGAGTGCTCTCCTGCTATTTCCTTTAGTCTTCAAATGCGGTGTGTAACTACAGAAGGGACAAGAATTTCAGGTTAGATTTTTCAAGTAGATAGTGTCCCTTTAATGCCAAAGAATCATACCTTTCATTAAGCTCTGCAGTATGATCAAGGCACAGAAGAGTTTGCTAATAAAAAGAAGACTCCAAGGGACTCCACATCTGAAGAGAAAGATAAAAAGAGCCTGAAGGAACATCCTTAGCACCCAGGACTTAATTTTTCCTTTTAAATAAAACCTGAATACAGACAACAGCCAATGCGAGACTTCTGAAAGCAGAGAAAATAGTCTTAATTTTTATGTTCATTACCTTGTAATTGTTTTTCTGTACATTTTTCTGTACCATTCCTTCTCATACCTCACGTTCAAGGTGGAGCATGGGACTTCTGTGTTTCTGCAGAACCTATTGTCCTCGAGGTGGCTTATCAAATTGTCAATGTGGACAACTGGTACTTGACAACACCTTCAAGTGTAATATTTGACATAACTCATATCGGTTTCCCTGCTCCCTCTCTTGTGATACAAGAACAATCATTTGCACTTCACATTCTTGAGCGTGCTCTCACTGTCAGGGCACATAACTTGGGATTCCCAAGAATTTCCAAGAATAGAACTGAATTTCCGAGCAGTAGTCAACTATTTGTACATGGGGCGGTACACCCAAATGGGTCAGCTAGACAAGTGCTTGTAAGGATAAACAAAAAATGAGACAAATGCTACACTTTACAAAGCCACAATTATCTTTTTGCAGACTTGTATTGTCTGGGGACACCTCTAGTTCAGAGGAAAACTGGGCAAATCTTTCTTAAGAATGCCAAAGAACTTTGTTAACTTTTTTAACTGAAGGAATTCTTGCACTAAAACATTATGAAAGACTGAGACATCATCTTCTGGCTCTTGAGGTGGCTAAAACTGCCTTTTGATTTGAGAGTTCAGGCTTCTTATACAGCCATGAGGTTATCCATGGGAAAATTCGGAGTGTGTAAGATCCTATATCCCCAGATTCTTAAATAAGTTGGGCACAGGTGATACATGTGTCTTATACATACAGATGTACGATTAAATCTCTGCTGGTATCCATTTCCAAGCAGGAATAGATCAAAATCTCAAGTTATTGCCACTAAAATATCTCCTCTGTTTCTTGATGATATTTATTTATGTCCTGGTGGACAACAGGATGCCCACGAGCCAGCAATGGGCCCTTGGGGCCAAGAAGGCCCATGGCATCCTGGGGGGCATCAGGAAGAGTGTGACCAGCAGGTGGAGGGAGGTCATCCTGCCCCTCTGCTCTGCCCTGGGGAGGCCCCATCTGGAGCACTGGGTCCAGTTCTGGCCTCCCCAGTTCAGGAAGGACAGGGAACTGCTGGAGAGGGGACAGCAGAGGACCACCAAGATGATGTGGGGCCTGGACCATCCCTCTGATGAGGAAAGGCTGAGGGACTTGTCTCTTTTTAGTCTGGAGAAGAGAAGGCTGAGGGGGATCTGATCAACACTTATAAATACTTCATGGGTGGGTGTCAGGAGGATGGGGCCAGTCTTTTTTCAGTGGTGTCCAGGGACAGGACAAGAGGGAATGGGCATAAACTGGAACATGAAATCTTCCATCTAAACATGAGGAGGAACTTCTTGACTTTGAGGGTGGCAGAGCCCTGTTAGAGGCTGCCCAGAGAGGTGTTGGAGCCTCCTCCTCTGGAGACGTTCCAAACCCACCTGGACAGGTTCCTGTGCCAGCTGCTCTGTGTGGACCTGCTTTGGCAGGGGGTTGGACTAGATGATCTGCAGAGGTCCCTTCCAACCCTATATCACTCCATGATTCATTTTCTGATAGGACAGTGAGTGCCCAGTCTAAAATGCTGGATCATCTTTTTCCTGTCATTCCCCTGCACAAACTGGCAGGGCTCAGCTTAGGTGCCGTGACACCAAGGAAAATCATAGCAGCTCCAAGCTGGGTGGTAACTCCCAAATCCAGCCAGTTTTCTGCTATTTATATGAACAGTTGGGGTCATGTGAAAGTACTGACCTCTGTGTGGGATGACAACCAGAAAGAACTTGAGAATCTGTCAGCTTAGAAACATCAGTTTTCTCCAAGACTGTTTAAAAACTCTGCCTTGCTGCGAGAAGATGACAAGGATTCCCACATTCCTTCTCCAGAGGAAATGGCTTTGAGAAAATGAGTATTTCAGCCCCTGCCAGGAATTTCTGTTCTCAGTTGTGGAATTTACATTTCATTTAAATATCCGGAAAACTGAATGTACCAGGAGGAAGGAGTGGGTTTGTGCTGTTTCTGCTCCTTTCATTTGTATACATGAAGGCAGAGAGGTTTATTCCTGAAAAAAAGTAAGGGAAAGGTCATGTTCACATAGCTTTTTTTTTTTTTTTTTTCCACTCTGGAAGTCTGTATCACCTGTTCTCTACTAGAAATTTTGCTAATTCCCAGCAGAATTTCTGTAATGGATTTCCAAGAGTAAAAACAGCCATGGAAGTCTTCTGGATGCCTTAGCAGCAGCACGGACAAACAGGTTTGACTGCAAGAGGTGTTCAGTTTGTACAGCTGATATTTCTGCAAGCAAACAAGCCAAAATGCATATATATTTAAATATAATAATGGACTTCTGGGTTGTTTGTCAGGACTTACATGCTGCTGTTCTCTATGGGTACCAGTTGATCCTCCCCCTAACTTTTGAGCCCAGTGGCTGATTTCCATCAAACTTCACAACTCTTGGATATTACAATACTGAAGGTTTCAAGAATTACGGGGCTATTAAGAGGGAGAAAGAGACCTTACAAGTGTATCCACCAGTGAGAAGGCCAATGGTGTCCTGGGGGGCATCAGGAAGAGTGTGACCAGCAGGTGGAGGGAGGTCATCCTGCCCCTCTGCTCTGCCCTGGAGAGGCCCCATCTGGAGCTGTGAGTCCAGTTCTGGGCTCCTCAGTTCAAGAAGAATAGGAAACTGCTGGAGAGGTTACAGCAGAGGACCACAAAGATGAAGAGGGGCCTAGAGCATCTTTGTGATGAGGAAAGGCTGAGGGACTTGGGTCTTTTTAGTCTGGAGAAGAGAAGGCTGAGGGGGGATCTCATCAACACCTCTAAATACTTCAAGGGTGGGTGTCAGGAGGATGGGGCCAGTCTTTTTTCAGTGGTGCCCAGGGACAGGACAAGAGGGAACGGGCACAAACTTGAACACAAGAAGTTCCATGTAAACATTAGGAGGAAATTCTTGACTTTAAGGGTGGCCCTGGAAGAGGCTGCCCAGAGAGGTGGTGGAGTCTCTGTCTCTGGATACATTCAAACCCCACCTGGACATGTTCCTGTGCAACCTGCTGTGGGAGGACCTGCACTGGCAGGGGCTTAGACTAGGTGATCTCCAGAGGTCCCTTCCAACCCGATAGCATTCTGTGGTAAGAAGGCTAATCAGCTTTCTCCTTTCTAGCCACCAGAGAATTCAAGTGGAACATGCTGAGAGGGGAATACAGAGCTACTCACTTTCACTTGCAAATCACCTGTAAAGAGAGTGACAGGTTAAAAGGCCCCATTAATCTGCAGTAGGTGACTGGTGGACAGACTGCGACATGGAATTGGGCTTCTGATGGTTTCACCTGGGCTGTGCAGTTTCAACATTTAATGTCGGGAATAAAAATCCTGCAAGACCAAAGAACTGGTTTCTAATGGGGGCATGAAGATGGTTTTATTGACAAATCCTGAAAAGAACATATTACTGGCTGCATTATTGCTAACGGTGATGGTCCAGCTGGGGACAAATATATAAGGAATATCTTCTTGAAATGGTTAAATGAAAATGTAATTCATCTGAAGAAGTTCTTTACTGTGAGGATAGTGAGGCACTGGAACAGGTTGCCCAGGGAAGTTGTTGATGCCCCATCCCTGGAAGTGTTTAAGGCCAGGCTGGATGGGGCTTGGAGCAACCTGCTCTAGGGAGAGGTGTCCCTGCCCATGGCAGGGGGGTTGGAACTGAATGATCTTTAAGGTCCCTTCCAACTCTAACCGTTCTATTCTATGATTCTATTCTATTCTATCTGCAAATAATGTTGCCCTGATGGTAACTTCAAGACTGAAGAGGAGTAGCAGTTATCCATAAATTTTCCCTCTTGCATGCGAGGTGCTTCAGAAGAGACATACAGGTAAGAGAACATCATGGTCTGTTACTGTTTCAAGGAAAATACGCTGGTTCAAGAAACTGCAGAGGTGGGAAAGGTTTAGGTGAGCAGTGGCTTTCTGGGACAGAACTTAAATGGACCCTTTTTTTGTCCTGTAATACTGCAGTATAAAAGAGCTAGACCACTGTGTTACGTGGTCTCACAGCAGACCTCTGATTTTGATTTCATCTCAGACATGGGCTTCTGCTTTCATCCACAGCATTCCTCATCCATGTGACGCCTCATTAACATTGAGGGACCTCGCAGTCTGCCCACATGAAAGGGATCACAGTCAGTTCCTACACAGACACCAACAGAGTGAAAAATACATGATAAAGTGATGCTGAGACCTGAAATATTATTCCTTGCTCTAAGTGATTCCTTGTTTTCTATTACTTGCTTGACTTTCTTTTGAGGTTGTACACCCTTGGGGGCAGAGAACATTCTCCACGGAGCCTTGCTGTACTCTGAGTGACTACCTCCTTGTGCTTTGTGGACAGGTATGGAAGGAGGAAGGTTCACAACCCTCTACAGAACCAGAACTTACTCGTGCATTACATTCTGGCATAGTGCGTGGTGTCCCAGGGTTCTGGGTCCCATAACCATAGAAATAAAGTCCTGAGGGATCTCTCCTAATTTGAGAACAAAACCAACATGACCCTTTTTCTTAGCTCTATTTCCAGTAGCATATAGTTAGTTCGTGGAACTTGCTATCTCCACCAAGCCCCATTGCTGGGGGCAGTGTTGGGAAGGTTTTGATTTGGGAAGAGCACAGCTTAGAGGGGGGATGCAGTAGCTTCCCCCCACCCCTCCTGTCTAAGAACTGCCACTCAGAGGAGGTGGCTGTTTCATTCTTTACAATATACAAGCTAAGTTGAGGCATTGCCTATAAAGGGTATCCTCCCTCTCACCCCCAGGAAGCAGTGATGGGCTCATCTGGATCGATGGGAATGTAAAATCTGCTGTCATTGGAAAGATGGCTCTTTCCTACCTATAATCTGTTTTTTTTCCTCTGGCTCCGATCAGGATTAAAAACCCAGGAAAGAAAACCAGCGACGTGATTGTAGCCAGAATTTTTCATGCTCAAAGGCAAAATTCTTCTGAAACCTGATAGGTTGCTGATGTATGTTAGAGGGGCTCTATCGGGTGTTTTCAAAGTGTTTTATCTTATCTTGTGTAAAGTTTGTGCCACCGTCTCTCATTTCAGGACGACGGAGGCAGGAACGCAGAAACAGGAGTCTCCTGGCACATGCTCAGATAACCAGCACCTGTGCTGTAAGCGTGACAAGCTCCAGATCCCTCAGCCATGTGTCCCGTTGAAGTGCCGTTGGTGGAGGTATGTGTGCTGGCCAGTTATCAGGACAGCCATCACTGGATCTGCAGCATTAAACATCTGGTCAGGTCGCTAGCTCTCCAGAAATCTCAGGCATGAAGCCAAATTCCTGGTTTTTAAACAAAATTTAGGGTGTGAGGGCAAGAAAGGACATGCACAGGAAGGATTTAGATACGTAAGTGAACACCCAGCTTTTTATTAGAGAAAGGATTGCTCTTCCACCAACCCCTGCAGCGCTGTTTGTCTCCGAGTGCCCCCCAGCTCCTGGGATGTGGTGGGAGGCAATGGCAGGGGCAGAGCAGAGCAGCACTGGCAGTGCCAGTCCTTCTCCACTATGCTCTGGGCATGTGGTATGGTTTGAGAAAACCCATAACAATTTATTGTCCTTCTGACAATCATTCTGTCACCCAATGATCCCTCCCCACCCAGGAAAGGGGAGTCAGGGAACACAAAGAAACATGAGAGTTGCAATATAAATAGATTTAGCAGGACAAGACTAAATAAGTGACAATTAATACTAAAGAACCAGTATTAATCCCAATACTGATATAAGATATACAAGATTTGTACTCAGCCAGTTGTATCAGTAGGAAGCTGTGCTCTCCCAGCAGGGACAGCAAGGTCGGACACTGAGCGTTATGGCTTCGGGAGGAAGGGAAGGGCTCAGGGGTCTGGCACTGGGGCAAGGAGTTCTTTGGATGGCAGCCATCAAAGGAGACAGAACTACACAGCAAACTTTTCTAATTTATATTGAATGTGACGTTCATGGTATGAAATAATCCTGTTGGCCAGCTGGGGCTGAATGCCCAGGCCTTGCTGCTCTTCGTCCCTGCACCTGGCAGGGCTCAAAAACCCTGAGACCTTGAATCTCACAGAGCCTGGATGGCCACAAAGTAAATATTTTCACAAATTCAGACACGAGCATCTTCTAAAAGTGCAGTTTTCCCCAGCATTAGAAGAAAAGTTTTTCCTGTGTCTCTCAACCCAGGATAGCATGGCATGGCCCAGCAACTCTGCCAACTTCCAGTAGCACCTGAGGCACAAAGGCTGGAGTTAGGAGTGAGGTTCTGAATTGTCCGGGTAGGAATTGGGTAGGAAATGCTTGGAATTAGCAAGGCAGCTCCTCCCTGCTTGCACCTCTGGTCTGACCTCCTGGCAGTATCCCTCCTCCAGCAGAGCCTGCAGTGTTTGTCTCCCCCACTTCCACGTGCCCTGTGTATCAAATGCTATCAAATGTGGGGTGAAAGTAGCCACATAAATAATTCACAGATTGTTGGGAGAGCATGCAAGGCCAAGAACGTGCTGCTGTGAGGGGGAAGAGGAAAAACTTCAAGAACTGCTAATCTAATGGTTATGAAATATTTAATCTTTTCTCAGCCTCTGCTTTATAGCTTTACATATAAGCCTTATTGTTATTTATAACAGAAAAGGCAAAATGCTTGCTAAGTATTATCCAGTCTATTCCAGAAAAAAAAAAAAACAAAACATGGCTTTTCAGAATAATTTATCATTTTTGAAGTTCCAGTTCTGCAGGTTTGCAAATGTCACTGCATGTGACTGGAGACTTACGGACTCTCCCTAATAACTTGACACATGAACAGTCCCAGGAAACTCAATGCCTTCAACTCATGTTCATAAGTATTTAGAGGAACAAGATCCGATTGTTCTGGAAATCCATATATTTTGTATATGTATAATTTGTTCTGTCTGAGCCATTCTCTCATGTCTGTTGTGATGACATTTTCATTTATTTTTGAGTGGAAGCAAGATGGTTCCTGTTTTGCTTCCAAATATTTTGTTTCCAAGTGCTTCTCTATATTTGTTTGTCTTTTTAAGTGTCATCCTGACATCTGTTTTCTGGGAAAAATAACCTTCTCAGCTTAAAATGCTATTCTTTTAGCTACAAGATTTTATAATAGCATGATATTTATCACTATCCATTAAATCCCACACTGCTATTAAGGGAAGTTTTTACAAATTCTTGAGTACATAAGGAGAGTCTTGAGTCTCAGTTTAAAGTCTCAAATACTTGTCACTCAGCTGTCTGTGTTTTGAGAATCTATAGTCACATTTCATTTACAATAAGATAACCTAGGAGGGGTATTTGGCCTGTAGTTCTTGAAGCCTTGGCTTTTGGTTGCAAAAGGTGATTTCAACCTATATGTTCTATAAGAAATAGGGATTGAACATAGAAAAAAATTAATTCAAGCTGTGCTAAAGTGGTTGCAGGAGGAAGAAGGGCCAAATTTCCTCAGTGACACTTCAAAGTCTTAGTAGTTTAAATCTGGATCCTCTGGTTCCAGCACCATCTGAGTATATGTAGGTCAGGTAGCTCCTGCAGCTGCGATCAGCCTTCTGCCTACAGAGCATTTACTGCTTTTGCAGCAGCCCTGCAGGTTGGATGGCTTCCATGAATCTAAGGAGCATCCTGGGACTTCCTTCACCATCTGCCAAAAAGGCATGTTCTCAATGCTGTTGTGAAGCTCATCATGCAGTGTCAGTTGCTTGGGTCACCAAGTGTGCCAGGTATTTTGTTCAGGAAGAAGAGTAGGGGCTGAGGGAGCTGGGGGTGTTCAGCCTGGACACAAGGAGGCTGAGGGGAGACCTTCTCTCCAACTCCCTGAAAGGAGGGTGTAGCCAGGGGGAGGTTGGTCTCTTCTCCCAAGTCACAGGCCATGGGACGAGAGGAAATGGCCCCAAATTGCTCCAGGGGAGGTTCAGATTGGAGATTAGGGAAAATACTTCCAAAGGTCCCTCCCAACCCCGTATCATTCGTTATGTGATCATTGTTCAGCAGACACCATCCTGAGGTGTCAAAAAAGAGAACAGGGCAGCCACAGGGATCAGGGAGCCTCATCTCATTCTTGAGTGGACAGGTATTGTGATTTTCTCCTATCCCTGCACAGCAGCGGAGAGGTGGGAATGGAGCTCTGGCATGTCAACTCTGGAATGTGATGCCATCTTACACTCAGGAAAATATGTGGCACACTCTTAGGAGTGCTTGTAGACACAGCTACCTAACCAGATGTCAAAGCAATGAGTAATAAGGAGAGTCAACAGGTTACTAATCAGCTGTTAATGGTGTGCCTCAGTAATTGGCTTCTGCTGAAAACCAGTTTTCCGTGGGCCACAATTTTAGAATGGAAATAGAGAGGGAAGCACATGAGGAGCACGTAAACATGCTGTGGTTCACTTTGTCAGTCAGTAGATGGCTGTGTTGCTTCTAGCCATCTTCAGGGAGGAAAACTGCATTTCCATGGGCAAGAATGAGAGCGTTTTTCCCCAGGGATATAAGGAGAGGCAGACCTTTGCAGACCTTTGCCCTTTTTTGTTGTAAAATGGTTCAATTTGCACACAATATTGTTCCTCTCTTTATTTTTATGTAATTATTTGTTAGCTGCACAAAATCCCTTTAACAACCTGGTTGAACATCTCTCTGGTGGTGTTTTATATAACTCAGCTGAAGTCATTTTCGTCTGCTCTTGACATCACCTCAGTTGTGCAGCCACAGCCTCAAATAAGCTACTACGGAGGAAGGGGGTATTTCAGCTGTTTAAAAGCAGGCTGTGAGTTTCTTCAGCTGTCTTGTGTGCTCAGATCTGCTTCCTCCTCATTCCCACCGTCCTGATTCCTCCTTGTTCTCACCCCACCCACTGGCCTAGCAATCATACGTGGGAACGGTTTCCTGTCAGATTAAAACCTGCCAACATCCACATCACCGTAAAAAAAAAATATACAATTGCTTCATTGATTAGCCCCAGCAATGAGAATGAATAAGCACAGAGTACAAGCTACTCCTTCCTTCCAAAAATCCAGTCACACCGAATTGGAGTTGCAGGAGACTGCCAGGGCATCAGGAGGAAGCTTGCAGCGTTAGGCTCACTCTATTCTGCCGATAAAAACAACATTTCAGTTACCCAGAAAATCTATTAATGAGTTTTCTCATGCATTAAATGACCACACAAAACCCTCTTCCCCTCTGCCCTGAAAACTCAAACTAGTGTGATGCCAGAAGAGCTCAGTGGTGGAGGAATTTGCAACAGGCACAAGGAGATTGTATTGGCTGCCACAGAAAGAAATGGGAAAAGAGACTGGTTTATTCTTTGGCAGTTGGGGGCAAGTACTTGAAAATAAGCAGCGGATGTAAAAAGGTCAGGGAAAAAAGTACTCAATACTTTCAGACACAGGTGGATTTATGTTGAGAAGGTGGTGATGTTATCTGAGTTCGTGGAGTGCTGTCATGGCACAAGGAAAGCAGCCCGTAGGCAAGATCTGCAGTCCTCTGGAAGGACCAGGAATGGTTTTTATGGGTTTCAATAGCCCATAGAGCAGTGGAGCTGCCAAATGTCATGCATTTCACTGGCTACCGGGCACCTTCTCACGCTGGCATGGCTCTTGGGAACTTAGGCTGGCGGTGAGAAGATGTGGCAGGCTTTTGGCTTGTGCTTGTGTCTTGGGGCTGCTACAGGCCCCTATTCCTCTGTTTCTGAGGCACATAATCATGGCCTGTCTATAACTGGATTATGCCTCTAAGCCATGGACTTGAATTTAGGGATTGGAGCATCTCCCTGATGAGGAAAGGCTGAGAGAGCTGGGACTCTTGAGCCTGGAGAAGAGAAGGCTGAGGGGAGACCTTCTTCATGCTCATAGGTATCTAAAGGGTGGGTTGAAGGAGGATGGAGCCAGATTCTTCCCAGTGGTTCCCAGGGACAGTGGTTCCCAGGCAACGGGCACAAGCTGGAACACGGGAAGTTCCATGTGAATATGAGAGAAAACTTCTTTCTGGTGAGGTTGCCAGAGCCCTGGCAGAGGCTGCCCAGGGAGGGTGTGGAGTCCCCTTCTCTGGAGACCTTCAAGCCTTGCCTGGATGCAGTCCTGAGTGCTGTGCTCTGGGCAGTCCTACTTTAACCAGGGAATTGGACAAGATGATCTCTAGAGGTCCCTTCCAGCTCTTGACAACTCCTTGATTCCATAATCCAGGCCAAGGGAACCAGGATAAAGGTTCCCAGGCTGACACGTCTGTAGCCAGTCACGGCAGGATCCACTCCATCATTTTGCTCCACAGGTAAAGTAGCTTCTGCCTGTGGGAAGTCCAAGAGCCAGAGCATCCACTGCTTTCCCACCCAGCAATGGCTCGCCCATCCAGTATCGTGCCACCACTGACATTCTCTGGGTCTTCTGGTGTCTCTGCTTCTGTTCTGGTGGTGCTGTCAGCCTTGGCAAACATCTCTCCCTATGAATCCCCTTGCTACTAGCCAGCAGCATCCATCCAGTAGCCCTCTCCAGCACCGAGCTACCCCACACCATGGCTTAGAGTGATGTGTATTGCTCACAGTCTAGTTTGCAGGCTCCTACGTGTGAAATCACACCAAGGGAGCCGGGCACCTTTGGGAACACTGTCTCACTCCCAGTCTAGAGCCAGTATTATAAGGAGAATAATAATAATAAGAAAAAATGGAAGAACTGGTAGTAGCAGAGGCACATCAAACATTTCAGCTCCTGGAAGATGCCTACAGTCAAGGAATGACTGCACAGTATGTGGAAATAAAGGACCAAGGCCTGAAACAATTTAGGATTTATGTTGCTGTAGGTTTCATACTGAATGGCAAAAAAACCCTGCAAACGGATTGAAATAGCAGGGGAATTTACCTAGGAAATGCTGCCTGACTGAGCTATGATAGCATGGAACGTTAAAAATTCACACTCAGTGAGGGGTCAAGAGAGATATTTAACCTTTCTTGGACTGTACACATATGGAAAACTTGTATTAGATGGTTACAAGCCTTAAGGAAAGCTGACCCGTTTTGCTGTTTAAAATATTCGGAGACTTCCATGGAGACTCTTCTGCCACCTATATATAATGACCTAGATTTTAAAAACGGTTGGGAAGCAGACGTCTGGAAAAACCTGCTGTGAATTTTAACATTTTCTAGACAAGGATCGAGTGTAAAACTTGCAGTTTAATTTTCCTTGGGAAAGACCAAAGTGCTTTTAGGACTTAGGATTGTCTCGTTTGGGAGATGACCATGAAGAGACAGCATGGCCAGATTCCTGTCTAAGGAGGCTCAGGTAAGCATAAATCTAAAGTTGTGACTATCTAATAGCTGTGCAAGTTGTCTGTGTGCCAGATCTTAATGTGCTTATTAGTAAATGGTTGTCAGCATCACCAGCAGGTCATGGGAGGTGATTCTCACCCTCTGCTCTGCTCTTGTGAGACCCTCCCTGGAGTCCTGTGTCCAGCTCTGGAGTCCTCAACATGGAAGGGGCATGG
Source organism: Thinocorus orbignyianus (assembly GCA_013400375.1). Lineage (NCBI taxonomy): Eukaryota > Metazoa > Chordata > Aves > Ciconiiformes > Thinocoridae > Thinocorus > Thinocorus orbignyianus. The sequence goes on along the minus strand of VXBW01006303.1, from coordinate 462,574 downwards.
ACCTGTTGGGACGGATCCAGCGGAGGGCCACCAAGATGCTCAGAGGGATGGAGCACCTCTCCTAAGACAGGCTGAGAGAGTTGGGGCTGTTCAGCCTGGAGAAGAGAAAGCTTCGGGGAGACCTTAGAGCAGCCTTCCAGGATCTGAAGGGAGCTACAGGAGAGCTGGGGAGGGACTCTTTGTCAGGGAGTGGAGTGATAGGACATGGGGTAGTGGTTTTAAATTGGAAGAGGGGAGATTTAGATTGGATATTTGGAAGAAATTCTTTGCTGTGAGGGTGGTGAGGCACCGGAACAGGTTGCCCAGAGAAGCTGTGGCTGCCCCATCCCTGGAGGGGTTCAAGGCCAGGCTGGATGGAGCTTGGAGCAACCTGGTCTGGTGGGAGGTGTCCCTGCCCATGGCAGGGGGGTTGGAACTGGATGATCTTGAAGGTCCCTTCCAACTCTGACCATTCTATGACTCTGAAATTCCCCATCCCTGTTAATGCCTGCTGGCTGAGTTATCACAGTGACCAACAAACGACGCAGTGAAGAGAATAAATGACTTTGCCAAAGATGAAGCACTGGAGTAGAAACGACATGTGATGATCAGGATGAAGCAATTTAGAGCGTGGCTTCCCCCCTCTTGTCAGGTGAACAGGCTTCCTTCAGTCTGCAGGTTTGTCTTCTCAGCTCCATCCTCTGGAATTCACTCAACCATCCAAAACACGGATTACATGAAGTGGCATTTCTAGAGTTCAGCAGGCAGGCTGCCAAAAGCATCTCCTCTGCTCCTATTTTAACTTGAATTTCTCTGAGTTGGGGAAACAAGATTAAGCAGCCATCTAAAAGGGCAGAAAATTTTGGCAGAAAAATATTTTGGGGGGAAAAGGAAAAAAAAGCAACACAAATGTTCTCCTTTTGAAATGTAAATAGGAGAAATATCCCAGAGCCTCATAGGCTCAGGGATCCAAAGGTCAGTAGAAACAATAAGTAGTAAACCTTAAAAAAATAATAATCTAGTTGGGGCGGTGGGGGGAGGGAAATTTGTAAAAATAAGCAAAAGCCAGTTAAAGGGTAATTAGTGAGATAAATAATACCCAATTCCAAAAAACATTTCAGCTGACAGCAAATATGTTTTTAGTGGAAGTCGCCCAAAGATAACTGAAAATTGGTCCATGGGAGAGTAATTGGCTCGATTGTCACAGCTATTTAAAATAAGAGTTTTGGGATTATGCAAACAGTTGTGTGTGATACTGCTGAACGGGCTCATGAAAATAAAGCAGGCATTTCTGCAGGCTGCTAACGGGAGTTTCCTAGGAAAAGGCTTGATCCTGAAAACCTGCCTGCACATGGAACCAGAGGAAAGTAGAATCAACTGTCCACATTTTTCTCCCAGGGTTTCATCTGAACCTTGATGAAGTGCAGTCTCTCTGTAAAATCAGGGTTCATTCTGATNGACAGCAAATATGTTTTTAGTGGAAGTCGCCCAAAGATAACTGAAAATTGGTCCATGGGAGAGTAATTGGCTCGATTGTCACAGCTATTTAAAATAAGAGTTTTGGGATTATGCAAACAGTTGTGTGTGATACTGCTGAACGGACTCATGAAAATAAAGCAGGCATTTCTGCAGGCTGCTAACGGGAGTTTCCTAGGAAAAGGCTTGATCCTGAAAACCTGCCTGCACATGGAACCAGAGGAAAGTAGAATCAACTGTCCGCGTTTTTCTCCCAGGGTTTCATCTGAACCTTGATGAAGTGCAGTCTCTCTGTAAAATCAGGGTTCATTCTGATCCGGNCTTTAAGGTCCCTTCCAACTCCAACCATTCTATGATTCTATGATTTCTGCAGGCTGGTGACGGGAGTTTCCTAGGAAAAGCTTTGATGAGAGTTTGTTCCTGAAAACCTGCCTGCACATGGAACCAGAGGAAGGTAGAATTAACTGGCCATGTTTTTCTCCCAGGTTTTCATCCAAACCTCGATGAAGTGCAGTCTCTCTGTAAAACCAGGGTTCATTCTGATCCCTGGCAAAAACACAAGTGAGGATGAATCCAGACACAACAATCAGGTCGTGAGAAATATCAAGCTGGATGGTCTTTCAGCAGGGCGAATAAAGACCGGAAAAGATAAAGGACCGTGGAAGAAGTATGTTATCCATCTCAGCAGACGTCAAGGGATAATCTGTGTTATTGTAGTAATGCTGAATTAAGTCAGGACTCATCTTCAAGTGATTGTTGTTGTGCAGAATGATACAAGAGCAGGCACATGTGGTGTGGATTGGGACATACCAGATGCTTGTTCAGATGAATCTTTGCAAAAATGAAGTCTAGCACAGTAACTTTTACATGTTACAGCTTCAGCTTCTCAGAAGAACATTTCCTGGCTGCAGTCCCTTTTAGTAGGGAATGAAGTTCCTTGACTCTGTTTAAGTCCAGCAGCAGAGGGGACTTCCACCTGTTTTATACTGGCCCAAGGAGAAAACACACTGGTTTTGGACGAGGTGAGCAGCAAGGTCCTTTGAGTGGCAACTGGAAGGAGAGGGCACAAACCCCTGGCAAAGGCAGGTGCTGCGGGCACACGGAGCCTGAGCAGAAGCCCAGCAAAAGCTCAGGGTGGGGAGAAGACGGGTGCTGCCAGGCCTGATGCTTTAACATCACCCATTTTGACTTAACTCTTCTTTCTTACAGCTGCCACACAGAGCAGTTTTGCCAAAACCTCACATTCTTAACTGCACTTTTGCAGTGGAGAATTTACGCTTCATAGAAGCCAAGTTGGCACCTGGATGAGGTAGGATGGGGTTTGTACCTGATTTTTTTAAACCGTGAATGGATCTACACTTATGTTAGCGTGCATTGTGATTTCCAAAATTGACTAGTTACTGCCTGTCATATATTCCAAATTTATTTAAGAATAACTCAAGTGGCAAAACCACAACAGCTAGTTCTCCTTCTAGAATCATGGAATGATACAGGGTTGGAAGGGACCTCTGGAGATCATCTCCTCCAGCCCCCTGCCAAAGCAGGTCTGCCCACAGCAGCTGGCACAGGAACATGTCCAGGTGGGGTTTAAATGTATCCAGAGACAGAGACTCCACCACCTCTCTGGGCAGCCTCTAACAGGGCTCTGCCACCTTCAAAGTCAAGAAGTTCCTCCTCATGTTCAGATGGAACTTCTTATGTTCCAGTCTGTGCCTGTTCCCTCTTGTCCTGTCCCTGGGCTCCACTGAAACAAGCCTGGCCCCATCCTCCTGACACCCACCCTTGAAGTATTTATAGGTGTTGATCAGATCCCCCTCAGCCTTCTCCAGACAAAGGACAGAGATAAAGAGAGAGGGATGAAGAAGCCCTCCACAAACATGACAAGAGACAATCCCCAGAAGTTAAACAAACCACATCCTCTCTGATATACCAGCCCCCAGCCATCTGCAGAAGGCTTTGAGAAAATCAAGCTTGTAGTATAAGCCAGAAGGTCAATAAACGGATTCCTTCAGACCTGCGCTATTTTGGAGTTGGAGCTAAAAGTCAGGATGTGAGCTTTCTGAGGCTGTTGCTTCCCTGTCTATAGCTGCACATTCATAAACTGTCTAAAGACAGCTCACAGCTATGTAAAGTCTTCAGCTTTTCACACTTTCTTGATATTTCCTAATTACAATTCCCCTCAGTGACAGGCCAACTGAAATTCCTATGATCCCTACTGGAGTTGTTTTGCAGGCTGCCTTTATCTACATAAACATTTCCTGTTCTGCTTTCTCATCCTTCCTCGGTGTCCTATAATGCCTTCCTATCATCTTTTGGATTTTTTTTACCATTCCTTTCACTTGAGCCCAAATTGTTTTTCCGTGCTGACAGCTCTGTCTGTGCTGTTTCTTTCTTTAGAAGTGTATCGTGGCTTCTCACCGAGTCAAGAGGTTTTCTCTGTGCTACTAAATGCCTCAGATAAAACGTGTAGCATGATCTATAAAATTCTCAACTGCATCTTCCTTTGACCAAAGCTCAGGGAGATCCAGTTCATTGTGGTGGTGTGATGGCACCAGTATCTTCTGCAGGTTCAAAACACAGAAGGTTCTTGTTGCACAAGAGAGCCTCTCAAAACTAAAATTAACTTCATTTTCTGCTATTTTTACCCCAAAAATCTGCTAGGCTGGTATTCCAACCCTGTCGCAGGAGCTGTTCCACAAGTACAAGTTCTGCATCCCACCTTTTCATAATCTACTTGTGCAATTCACTCTTAGGGCTGGGTAGGTTATTACTCACAGAGGAGCCCATGGGTGTGCTTCAGGTACTCTTCAGGTGCTGCAAGTCTCTGTGCTTTAGACTTCCCCGCCACAATGGTTTACTGTGGAGCTGGCAGTTGGACTGAGAAAGTTACAGACCACACAGTGAAAACCAAGGGAAAGACCAAGGATGGAATTTAGTTCCTGAAAGTCAAACATGAGTTTTCATTTCAGGCATGGGAATTATGTCATCCCCTCTCAGCAAATATCCTTGGAGTGGCAGAGAAGGAAGTAGTGGGGTGGAAGCCTATCCTGTGGAGAGCTGAAAAGAGAAAGAGGGCTGGAGCACCTCTGCTATGAAGAGAGGCTGAGGGAGCTGGGGCTGTTCAGCCTGGAGAAGAGAAGGCTCCGGGGAGACCTTGGAGCAGCCTTCCAGGATCTAAAGGGAGCTCCAGGAGAGCTGGAGAGGGACTCTTTGTCAGGGAGTGGAGTGACAGGACGAGGGGGAACAGTTTTAAATTGGAAGAGGGGAGATTTAGATGAGATACTAGGAAGAAATTCTTTGCTGTGAGGGTGGTGAGGCACTGGAACAGGTTGCCCAGAGAAGCTGTGGCTGCCCCATCCCTGGAGGGGTTCAAGGCCAGGCTGGATGGGGCTTGGAGCAACCTGCTCTAGAGAGAGGTGTCCCTGCACATGGCAGGGGGGTTGGAACTGGATGATCTTTAAGGTCCCTTCCAACTCTAACCGTTCTGTGATTCTAAGATCATTGTTCTGGTTTAAAACAGCTACTGAATGTAGTCAATAAACTACAGGGAAATATGTTCTAAGGTTCCCACGTGCCTTTGCAGCTCAAGAGGTGCACAGCTGCATGGTGGTCTGGGCAACACTTCTAAGCAGATTTCTGGCCATTTTAAAAGATAGAGCATTACCATCTTCCGTCTTAGGGTCACAGGGGTGAATGCTCAGTCCCAAGAAGCAGATTGGATTAAGGTGGAAGGAGTGCAAGATGGCTTCAAGGGTGTTCAAACGCTAGTCAGAATTAAGTATTACCCAAATTATGATATTCTTAATACACTCTCATATATTATCTCTCCTTAGCAACTGATGGAAAGAGGGGAAAGTCGTGATTTCCTTGAAGTGCTGTGCCATCTGTCAGCTCTATTCATCTTTTCTTCAAACTTATTTTGAGTTTGCTGCTTTTCTCTTTCTGACATTCACTGTTCCCAGGCTTGGCTGTAGTTGGACGATGGTAACATCCAGTACAGGTTATGAGATGTGTGTAACTGTTCATTTTAAAAACCTGAGCCACATCTTAAGTTGATTTGTGTCAAAAGTAAATACTGACAACTGGCTTTCCACAAGGGGATGTGAAGCAAGGAAGATAACCAACAGTGAGTTGGTTGATAAGCATCTCAGATACTTCTGCAGGGGCTGCAGATAGTTTTCAGCTTTAGAATGACCCCACTGGTCCCAGATGGCTTGTGTGGAGAATCAGCCACATCTTAAGTCGATTTGTGTCAAAGGCTGCTGATAAATTTGCAGACTTTCACCAGAGATAAAAGGATCCTATTGCTCAGTGGTCCGTATTCCAGCAAAAGGTGAGTATGACAGAACGTAGATTCTTCATATTCTTCTTGAACTCCAAAAATACAGTGACTATACAATGCAATAAATATGATTATTTTAAAAAAAGATTTAAACATGATTCTTTTATTGAGTAACATCTGGTTTATGTCTGTGGGAAGAAATCATACAGCTTTTTTTGATCCTGTCCCTGCTTTATTTAGTTCTGGGTAGACTTTTTCTTTCTTTGGCTTTTTAATTTTAAGTCAGTAGGACTTGACTTTATAGTTTTAATTTTTGGATTTCTCCTCTGCAATCTCTCTCTTCAACAGAGCACTAACCCTCAAGAGGTTAAAATGGCAAAAAAGGCACGTTGTCATACAATCAGGATGCTAAACCCAGCTGAGCAAAGCAAAGCAGATGCAAGGCAGCAGTCAAATATGCAGCAAACTCAGAAGGGAAGGAATAAAGACGTCAGTGTGGCGAACTGAGAAGCTAAACAAACACATTCAAAACATGGCCCACGAGGGAAGCAAACACGCAGCAGACAGAATGAGAAAGGAAAAGTCAGGCCCGGGCCATCCCCACTCACTGGCAACACATCAAGAGAGTCAGCAAATGCAAACTGCACAACTGCATGGGCTTCTCCAAAAAGAAGCCGAGGGATGGGCCAAGGCCAATGGGATGGGGTTCAACAAGGCCAAGTGCTGGGTCCTGCCCCTGGGTCACACCAACCCCCTGCAGCCCTACAGGCTTGGGGCAGAGCAGCTGGAGCTCCTGGAAGAAAAGACCTGGGGGTGTTGGTGGACTGTGGGATGAGCATGAGCCAGCAGTGTGCCCAGGTGGCCAAGAAGGCCACCAGCATCCTGGCCTGGATCAGGAACAGTGTGGTCAGTTGGGCTCCACAGGGGATTGTCCCACTGTCCCGGGCACTGGTGAGGCCTCACCTCAAGGGCTGTGTCCAGTTTTGGGTCCCTCTCCAGCTCTCCTGGAGCTCCCTTCAGATCCTGGAAGGCTGCTCTAGGGTCTCCCCGGAGCCTTCTCTTCTCCAGGCTGAACAGCCCCAGCTCTCTCAGCCTGTATCCATAGCAGAGCTGCTCCAGCTCTCCGGTTGTTTTAGTGGCCCTCTGCTGGACCCATTCCACCAGGTCCATGTCCTTCCTATGTTGAGGACTCCAGAGCTGGACACAGGACTCCAGGTGGGGTCTCGGGAGTGCAGAGTAGAGGGGGAGAATCAGCTCCCTGGCCCTGCTGGTCACGCTTCTTTTGACGTAGCCCAGGATGCATCAGCCCAGACCTGCTCTGAGCTCAGGAATGTCTCCCACACAACGCAGAGTTGGAACTAAGAAAATTTTAAAAGATGTGTAATTTGAAAGGATAATGAATAAAGATCTGTGTGCCTTGTGCCGTATTCCAGAAACAAGCAGATACCTGGAAAGGTGAACTGAATAAACCCGCATCACTTTCGGTTCTTCTTCCATAATTTTCTTCAGCCAGAATAACTTAGTGGGAAAGCAAGACAGGTCACCAAAGCAGCAAAAAGCTGAATGTCAGACAGCGAGGGGGAAAAAAAGAAAGTGAAAATCAGTGGCTGTAAAACTATCAAGTGAATCAGAGGCTTGCACTTCCCTGCAGCAGATGCCGTCCACAGCCAGCTCTTCCCTCTGAGCGAGGGGAGCTGCTGATGCAAAGAAGGGAAATGAAGTTCAAGCAAAGACCTGTTGCCGAGGGGTGGAAAGGTCTAAGCACAACAACCGCCCCAGCCTGACAGCATAAATCCCACGGAGACTCGAACAGAAAGAGGCAATTACTGCCTTATGCTCCAGTTCTAATCTTAAATTATAGGCTAGTTTTCTAATGAGGGGGAATCTTGCCCCAGCCAGCTGTGGCAGATGGGAGGGAATGTGGCTGTAATTACAGATCCCTACACGACAGTGACAGAAGTTCCCAAACTCGGAGGGGAAACACCTTCATAATGTTTGGGGGTTTTGCGGGATCAAATAGCACTTTCAATTTGCAATGGAATGGAAACATTCCAGTGGGTGAGCCTTCACACCGGATCGCAGCCCTGCTTGGTGCCTGGTGGGAGGCAGGCTAAATCGGCAGAGGTGAGCTAGTGCTCTGGGGTCCTGGCTCATACTGGGGGGACAATGAAGATGGTCAACTAGAGAAATGCAAAATACAGCAGAAGTGATCAAGGAAAAGAAAACTAATAGAGAAAACAAGGAGACAAAGTCCTAAGCTGAACATCCTGGGGTGCATCAGGAAGAGGTGGAGGGAGGTCATCCTGCCCCTCTGCTCTGCCCTGGGGAGGCCCCATCAGGAGCACCGGGACCAGTTCTGGGCTCCCCAGTTCAGGAAAGACAAGGAACTGCTGGAGAGGGGACAGCAGAGGGCTACAAAGATGATGAGGGGCCTGGACCATCCCTCTGATGAGGAAAGGCTGAGGGACTCGGGTCTTTTTAGTCTGGAGAAGAAAAGGCTGAGGAGGGATCTGATCATCACCTCTAAATACTTCAAGGGTGGATGTCAGGAGGATGGGGCCAGGCTTGTTTCAGTGGTGCCCAGTGAAAGGACAAGACGGAACAGGCACAGACTGGAACGTAAGAAGTTCCATCTGAACATGAGGAGGAACTTCTTGACTTTGAGGGTGGCACAGACCTGCAGAGGCTGCCCAAAGAGGTGGTGGAGTCTCCATCTCCAGAGACATTTCAAGCCCACCTGGATGTGTTCCTGTGCCAGCTGCTGTGGGCAGACCTGCTTTGGCAGGGGGCTGGAGGAGATGATCTCCAGAGGTCCCTTCCAACCCCGTATCATTCCATGATTCTGTGATCATCGTTGTGGCAAATTCAAACCGAACTCATTCCTTCTTCCAGGATTCCTGCCAGCAGCAAGGTCACTGGGTGGTTCATACCCTTTCTCATTACCCAGAGCATGTTACTGGAAAGACCGGGAAAACACTCCTTGAGTTAACAGCGATGTTTTTGCCTTTGTGAGCTGTCCAGTCAGATGGTTGTTTACGAAATGTGATCTACAGACTCCTAGGGATAAGTAGATGACTTCCAAGGGCTGCAGAAGAGGTAAGTAATGAACAAGCTGTTGTCTTGTCCCTGTCCAAGCATCTGCATCTCTCCTGCGAAGTTTATAGGGATCTGCAAGTGAGGAAACCTCAAAACCACTGCTTTGACACTATTACTGTTATTGACATGAAAAGAAAAGGATGGTATTTTTCCAATTAGTGCTTCCATGGATGACTCGTCTCCTGGTACCATCATACATAGCTACTTCTTCAGAGTAGCTGTGCTTCAGTCAGTACCCAGAACAAGAACTGGCCGTGTAAAGAGCAACCGTTCAGTGATTTGTGTTCTCCTGGTTGGGAAATGGGGCTTCAGACTTTGCTGTGCTGTATTCTTCTATTTTGCTCTGAAGGAAGTGTCGTTTGTTCCCCAAGGTACTTTTTAAGTGGCATTTAACACTATAAAATCTAAGTGCTTCACAAGTATGAATGTATTTTTTCCTAAAACTCCAAGGTGAAGGGAAGAAAATAGGGAGAAAAGAGAAAATTTTTTTTGGCATCCAATTTGAGATATTCAAACCTGACCATTCTAAGCACTTAACATTCTATTTTTTTGTGTCTACTAAAGTTACAGCTTTCAACACTGTCCTGGATTAAGAGGCCCAGGACTAACTTTTCTTCTGATGCTGGGAAAACTGCACTTTTAGAAGCCTCTAGTGTCTGAATTCATGAAAATATTTACTTTATGGCCAGCCAGGCTCTATGAGATTCAAGGTCTCAGTGTTTTCGAGCCTTGCCAGGTGCAGGGATGAGGAGGAGCAAGACCTGGGCATTTGACCCAAGTTGGCCAACAGGATTATTTCATACCATGAACCTCACATTCAATATAAATTAGGAAAGTTTGCTGCGTAGGGGGCTCTCCCTTGATGGCAGTGGGTCCAAACAACTCCTTGCCCCGGTGCCGGACCCCTGAGCCCTTCCCTTCCTCCTGAAGCCCTTGCACTCACAGTGTCCCACATTTGCTGTTCCTGCTGGGAGAGCACAGCTTCTGCTGAGAGAATGGGCTGAATATAATTCTTGTGTATCTTATACCAGTGTCAGGATTAATACTGGTTCTTTAGTATTATTGTTAGTTATTTAATCTTATTCTATTAAATCTATTTACATTTCAGCCCTCATGTTTCTTTGCGTTCCCCGATTCCCCTTTCCTGGGTGGGGAGGGGTCATGGGGTAATAGAATGATTGTCTGCATGACAATAAATTGTTACGGGTTTTCTCGAACCATAACCAACACTCAGCACTTTCTCACATCAGGAGAAATCAAAGAAAGGAGGAGCTTCCAGGTAACCATATGCCAAATTTGCCTGGTGCGCAAGGAGTTCTGGAACACTGAGTCCAAAGGGGCCTGTAAACCCTAAGGGCCGGTTACCCACACCAAACTTTCTCCTTGCCCTCAGCTTTAATTCCTGTACCTCTGACTTCCCACCCAGCCTAATCTTCTTGCTCAGCAAATCCTAGGCCCTAGTAAATCCAAGATAAGTGGGCTGCAGACAGCAGTCCCCCACACAGCTTGTTGCCTGGACGAGTGCTGTTATCCTCACCCCGGCTCAGCATCGCTGTCCCTGCTGCCTTTCTCCTCTTCTTCCCTGCCACTCACCGTGGGTTCAACCCCAGGCTCTGCTCGTGGGTAATTCCCAGGAGGTCCCCCAGCTCCAATGCTCCCTTCCCAGCTCCCATCTGGCTTCTGCCTTGCAGTTTGCTTCAGGCACCATCTCTGCTGCCAGTCGAAACCTTTCGCCCTTACCCCTGCTACCACTCAGTCCAGTTTCCCCTGCTCCGAGGTCCAGTTTCCCCTGCTCCAAGGTTCCTTGCCCCGAGCAGCTTCCCCTCCCTTTCCTAGTGCCAGCCAGGGAATGTTGGCTGGAAACCAGGCTGTGCCCCCTCCCTGGCTCATGAAGTGTGACCTGCCACAGGGGCTCATGGTAACTGTACCGAGTGGTGGTGGTCGTGGTGGGAAAATAATTACATCTTAAAATTTGGGCTGGGGCGTGCCCAAGGCAGACAAAATCCTGGGGAGGGTTAGCTGCTAAAATAGTAAAGGTTTCTGTTGACCACGTGTGAGCTGTGAACTTTCAAAGGCTTCTCTTTCTCTGTGCCTGAGCTGCCTGTGCCTAAGGAGTGTGAAAGAGAGAGCCCTTTCAGAAAGAGCACTCCCTCCCTCCTCCCTCCACAGCCTCCCGACTGCGAAAGCCAAACCCTGGCTCCAAACCCCTCTGACCTGAGCAAGAAATGTGTTTTCACTGGTATCCTGGGTCTGAAAAGTGCAGCCATGTGTACATACATGTGCCCAGTGCGGCCGGACAGGTCTGAACGGCTCAGTTCTAAGGAGCTGGATTCAGACGAAGCGATAAGTGGCTGGAAACAGGGCTCTGTAAGGAGAGAACACCTGGAGCCACCAGCCTCACCTACAGCACCCCATTTCATTTGGAGAAATCCATACCAAAACTGTTTTGGGGAAGCCTACAGTAAGCAGGCTTTTGTTTTCCTCTCCTCCTCGCCACGTTAATTGTGACAGACACAGCCTAACATCGTTGTCATCTGGGAAGCAGCGACTTAGGAGGGGAATTACAGCCGCACCAGCGCCTACCTTTCACCTGACTTCTTTTTGCTCTTTGATCTTTGTAGCTGGGTAATTAAGAAGCTTGAATCAGCAGCCTGATGTTAACACCTTCTTCCTTACCTGTTTCCCTCAGAAAGGGCATCCAGTGTCCTCATCTTCAGTAAGAAACCTGTCACCCATGAGTCTTTCAGCTCTGTTCGTTTCAGCGACTGTATAAATGCGCGCTGTGTTCTGCTACGGACCCTCCTTTTTCTGCAGTTCCTATTTCAAGATGAATTGAGAGAGGGGGGAAGGAAATAAAAATACAAGCCTTGACATCACATTTTGCAAAGGAAGCAAATGCACTCCTCCCTCAAGTCTAAATGAATGGCCTTTTAAGGTGACTGCTGAATTAAATTCCTGAGTGATTAAATCAACCGGCATCAGAAGGTTCTTATTTCCGAAAAAGAAAAAAGCTGCCGGGGAAAAAAAAAACCAAAAACATATAGCAACCCCCCAGCAGTGTGATTGCAAGGCTGAGAGAGCTGAACAGGAGCTGTTTCCACTGGCTCAATGGAGATACTTTCCTGAGCTTTGGTAGTAATGCAGCTTCAAGGGCTGAAGGGAAACGGGGCTACGCATATTCTGAGCCTCCTAAGCTTCTCTAATGTAAGATATGCATTTAGTTGAGGTCCTGAAATGCCTCACTAAGAAGAAAGATGAGCAAAAGCCCAAGCACATCTTTCTTATATCATATATTACATATTTCTGGTATGTTTTAGGCAGCACTGCACGCAGCCAACACCAGTCTTTATAATAGGCCTGGAAGGTATGCAGCTAAAACCCAGGTTCTGTGAAGACCTAGAATACCCTAAGACAGAGTAAAAATAATCTCATTAGGGACACAGGGCATGTCTGGACATTCTCAGGACAGAAGCTCTACCCGAGCACAGGCTGCTGTTTTACTCTTGCAGGGGGAGGTCCCAGTGAATCACAGTATCATAGAACGTTTTAGAGTTGGAAGGGACCTTCAAGATCACCCAGTTCCAACCCCCCTGCCCTTGGCAGGGACACCTCCCACCAGACCACGTTGCTCAAAGCCCTAAATCAATCACACAGAAATGAAACAATCTCATTGTAATCTTGAGGGGGAAAAGGAAAAAAAAAAGGAGCCAGAGACCTCTGTGAAAGCCTTAAACTCCCTAGAGTGCAGGAGGTCATCAGTGGCTGATGAAAACTACCTGCTGGCTTTTTCCTAAAGGTATCACGAAGAAGGACAAGAACACAACGGCAGTGGAATCTCATTCCAGGGTTTTTCCCCCGCCTCGTCCCTGCTGCCCCAATGGAGCTCCAAAATCTGGGTCTCCACCAGGCTTCCCTTCGTAACGTCTTCCCTTCTTGGGACTTCCCGTGCAGCTGGAGTGTGGATAGCACTTCAAGTTTGAGGGCAGGAGAGCTGCTGTTAGGTGGGGGTGTTTATTTTTATTTTTTATTATTATTATTACATCAATGTGACTTGCTTTAAGTAAGGTTAGACACACACTGTGATAAAACATTGATGTCTTATCTTAATTGTCCTCCGTGTTGCTGCAGGCGATGGTGCTGCACCAGAGCCAACTGAACGGGAAGGGAAGGGAAGGTGGGGTGGCTATTTTAGACAAGCCTCCATCTGCAGGAAGGAAGGGAATGTGACACCTCCACAGTTATTTAAGTGAAATGAAGCAGAAAGCAGCATTTTTCCCTTTTTTTGAACATAATTCCTCCTCCTATCATAGATTTACAGGTAGTAAATGAATTAGTTGGACGGTTTGAAGAAGGAATGAAGAGGGAGCTGAATGATGGCTTGAAGACCTCACGTGCTTCAGGCAGTGGACTGGAAGGGCGTTGGGGCCAGATTATCACGACAGGTAGGGGGACGCTGCAGTCAAAGCTCCTTTCTGTGTCCTAATCTGGAGCTAACCCTGAACGGGATGTCTCGGCAGGAGATGTGACAGCATGACACTCTTTTCACTTCTCCTGTCTTCTTTGCTGTCTGTCTACTAAAAGAGCAAACTCTGAGTTTTGGCCCCTACGTATATTTTATCCATAGCAACCACAACACTTCCCTCGGATTTGCTAAAACACAAGTCTTTAATTTAGAACCAAGGAATATGGATCTCCCCCCTGATGTTTTACTTCTGAGCCTGACCGAAATTTAGAAATCAGCATCTTTGCCAAAACTGGGGCTTCCTGATGGCCCTTCCCATCATGGAGCCTCCAGCCTCTGGCTGAGCAACCCCATGGCCTTTGCTAGCAATCACTGGGAAAGCACTGGGAAGAAAAACTGTTGACTGCTGACTCACCCGACCAAGGTTTGGTTGCTTTATCATTTTCTAATGCTGCTGATGGGAAGGTATTTTCTATTGTGAGAGGCTTGCTTTCCTGCTACATAGGAACAATGATCCATAAGGATTTCCTGAGGGAGTGGCTCCTCCTTAAGAGTGAGATTTCTTGTCTCTTAGCTCTTGGAAGGCCAACTGAATTAACCATCACCCAGTTACTTATTACCTTCCTGTTCCCTCTCGCCTTTTCAACACTTACTTTAATGCAGAGGGTTCCTCATAGGACACAGGCACTTGGAAGCAGGCTGTGACTGATGTAAAGCCCTCCATAAATCAGCAGTGGAGGAGGAAAGAGCAATCAGGGGCCACATGTGGAGGAGGGCATCGGGGACTGCACGTGGAAGGGAGCAACACTGTGGGTTTGGTCCTAGCTCTGCTGGCCTTCAGCGTGATCTCCAGCCATGTGCAGAGGACTTCTTCCTTCTCTCATCAGAAACAGCACTTGGGATTTCTTGAGAAAGCAAAAGTGCAACAGCAGTCAAGGTTTATCTACTTGGGCAGGAGGCCCAAAGCCACTACATTCCTCTCCATTGATGTAAGCCTTCGGAGAGGACTCCTCTCCCCTGACGATGACAGCCTGCATTTTTGGGTGGTTTGCAGGTGGTTTTGGGTGGTTTGCAGGCAGAGCTGCACCTGCAAGGCTGGATGCTGAGGAAAATGAAAAAAGAGATGTGTTCTGACAGGGACAAGGGAGATTGTGTGACCAGTGATGGTTAAGACTCTTGTTGTGGTTTCAGCCAAATTTACCAAAACCAGATTGACAGATGGCCCTTCCTCCCCACAAAAAGACAGCAGAAGAAGAGATAAGGAGATTTAGGAGTTTAGAATGAACTAAACTACTTTAGTGATTTGTTAATACTAAAATAATTTAAAAAAAAAGAAAATAATGAAATAGATACAGTATATACAAAACCATAAAAAGGTCCCAGGATGACGATCACATCACCAGAAGGCATCAGGAAAAGTCCCAGACTGGACTCTGTGACCAACAGGAGCTGGATTCCAGCTCTGGAGTCAGGAATGCACGGATTGGGGTCAAAGGCAAGCAAACAGACAGGGTCCTCTTTGGACATTGGACATGGAATAGAGCTGTCCCTTTGATTCCTCAGCTTTTACACTGAGCATGATGCGGATGGGATGGAATACCCGAGTTGGTCAGTTTTGGGTCCCCTCTCCTGTCCCCTCCTCCCCACAGGTGTGACCCCTCGACGCTTTTCCACTTCCCACCCTCCAATGGGGCAAATAACACAATTCCCTGCCCTTGGTTGTTCCAGCAATAAGGATAAGCAAGGGCCTCTCTGCACCACCCCTTGGTGTAATCAGGTCACCCTGAGAGTTAACAGTTTCTGAACAATGTGCTGTTAATTTCAGAGTTCAGTCAGTTAGAAGAGGCCCAGCTAAAAAAGTAAAATTGTAAAACAGAAAATTGGTTCGTTTTATCTCAAACCAGGACAACCTCCCGTGTGACCTCCTGCGTTGACCACCCCTTGACTGCTGGTCGGGTGATAGAAAGTCTTTTAGGATGACACCAAACCTACTGAAATGAATCTGATCTGGTGGTGAGTCTGGGTAAATATGTGCGTGTGCCTTTAGGTTGGTGGGATGGAAGAGATGTCAGTCCCACTGCATAGCTCCCTATTGTCCCTTTCTCTGCTCCCAGGAGGCCGGGAGAAGCAGCTGTACTGCAGGGATGCCAACTATCAGCAAAATACAGCAATTGTTTGATGAGTTTCATGCTCTTTATCTCCTGATTTATTTACCAGGGGCATGTGTCATGCTCAGTGAAAGCCAGTTGGCTGAGGAGAAAAAGTCTTAAAAACACCCTTCCATTTGCTAATGTGTTGTTTCTTATTAAATAAAATTCTTAGGGTTTAGAAAATTCAAGCATTATTAAAAAAAAAAAAACCAGAAAACAAACAATGGAGGGTAGGGACTGAAGGACCTCCTCAGCTCATGCTGAGAGAAGGCAGCAGCAGGTAACAGAAACCAGGTCAGCCAGGGCTCATCATCTTTTTCTGTTTACTTACCCAGCAAGGATGGGGAACCCCTTGCCCTGGGAACGTTTGGTCCCTGCCCTAAAGTCTGGCAGAGAACCACAGAATGCTGTGGGGTTGGAAGGGACCTCTGGAGATCATCAAGTTCAATCCCCTTGCCAAAGCAGGCCCACCCAGAGCAAGTTGCACAGGAACATGTCTAGGTGGGGTTTGAATGTCTCCAGAGATGGAGACTCCACCACCTCTCTNCCTCTCTGGGCAGCCTCGGCCAGGGCTCTACCACCCTCAAAGTCAAGAAGTTCCTCCTCATGTTTACATGGAACTACTTGTATACAAGTTTGTGCCCATTTCCTCTTGTCCTGTCCCTGGGCACCAAGGAAACAAGACTGGCTCCATCCTCCTGACACCCACCCTTGAAGTATTTACAGATGTTGATCAGATTCTCACTCGGCCTTCTCTTAGCCAAACTAAAAAGACCCAAGTCCCTCAATCTTTCCTCATCAGAGAGATGCTCTGGGCTCATCATCTTTGTAGCCCTCTGCTGTCCCCTCTCCAGCAGTCCCCTGTCCTTCTCTGACTGGGGAGCCCAGAACTGGACCCAGTGCTCCAGATGGGGCCTCCCCAGGGCAGAGCAGAGGGGCAGGGTGACCTCCCTCCACCTGCTGGTCACACTCTTCCTGATGCCCCCCAGGATGCCATTGGCCTTCTTGGCCCCAAGGGCCCATTGCTGGCTTATGGCCATCCTGTTGTCCACCAGGCTTCCCAGGTCTTTTTCCTCAGAGCTGCTCTCCAGCAGGTCAATCCCAACCTGTCCTGGTGCAGGGGGTTATTCCTCTCCAGGTGCAGCACCCTACACTTGCCCTGGTTGAAGGCTCCTCTCTGCCCAACCCTCCAGCCTGTCCAGGTCTTGCTGGATGGTGGCACAGCCTTCTGGTGTGACAGCCACCCCTCCCAGTGTTGTGTCATCAGCAAACACTCTGAAGGTTGAATGAACAGCTTGTGACACTGTCTCTGAAGGAGCTCAATCTGATCTCCACGTACACGTGTGACAGCTGCTGGCCTGGTATTGGCAAGCTCAGGTACCAGTGTCTCCTTCGGGTGTATCTGGAAGGGCTGGCACCTCATGCCGGGTGCTGCCAACCTCTACCCCAAGTGGAATTAATTGCAGGATAGGGCCCTGCTGTGGAGCAGGTAAGAGGGATGCAGAAAAGCAACGGAGGCCAGATGGCATTAGAGAAATGATAAATGGGGGTGAGAAAGCCAGCGTTAATAGCACTAACGTGGCTGTGTTTCCTGAAAACAGAGCAAGGAATTCCTTGGTGTGGACATACTTCTTGTTGGCCAAAAAGCATTCTGAATTCCTCAACAATCAGACAGGAAGTGGTAAAATCCATCAGACAAAATGACCAATGTGTTATTTTTTACCAATATCAAAAATATACTTCAGGTCATAACTAGTAAAGAAAAACATTCCGCAGCCAATCAGATTTATTTTTTCAGCCACGCTAAATTTGTCCGTGATGTGCAGCAAATGGAATTCCTGTATTCAAAAATGTGTTTAAGGAACTTTGCTTCAGTCCAGATCAGTGCTCGTCCAAAAACTTGCACAAACAGAAATTGTGTTTTAGTATTTTCCCAGGCAAATAATCAGAGAGAAAAGCAGAATTATATATTTGTACATAAGAAGTTCCATGTAAACATAAGGAGGAACTTCTTGACTTTGAGGGTGGCAGAGCCCTGGAAGAGGCTGCCCAGAGAGGTGGTGGAGTCTCCATCTCTGGAGACATTCCAAACCTGCCTGGATGTGTTCCTGTGCAGCCTGCTCTGGGTGGACCTGCTTTGACAGGCTTGTTGAGCTAGATGATCTCCAGAGGTCCCTTCCAACCCCACAGCATTCTGTGATTCTGTGTTTCCGTAACCCCAGGGTTTGTGCTGCCGAACAAACAAACAGCTGGGGTTTTTATCACAAACCGACACAAAACATACGAGGTAATTTCTGATGTAATTTTGTCCCGTTGTGAGGTTACTTCTGTTTAGTTTCCCCCACGATGGAAGTCAAAGTGTTGATTTCTGTGTCAAAAGAGGTGTACAGCCTTGTACCTACCTTGCTTTTGGGTGGCTCTTCTCAGAACCTTCTAGCCAGATTTCCCCTTGTCTCTGTTCTGGAGAAGCTCTGCCTTTTCTCTGATGAGTGGAGGTCAGCAGAGTAACGCTGAGGTTCCTTCCAGCTTCTTCCCCTGTAGACAGAGAGGAAGGAGGATGCTAGCTGAATAACTTCTCCCCATTGTGCCCCAGAGGTTAGGCACCCTGCCATGTACAGATGGTATCAAAAATGGAATCATTTTATAAACAAACAGGGAATTAACAGCAGTCTGGATAAATGTATGCTTTGGTTCAAGACTGATGTGTTCCATTCTATGAGAACATTCTCTTAAATAAAGGGAACGTGTTCAGTTTGTACTTTGTTATGTTTTATCACACTGGGGTTTGTTTAAGTCCTTTAATGCTCTCTCTTCCATTGGCTGAGCTTTAGCTACAGAATCAGAATACCCTCGACTGCACAGTCTTGCCTCTGTGCTGGAAGGAGAAGCCACGTAGTTAGCACAATGGATGAAGACGTCCTACACTAAAAACCTGTGTCACTTTTGCAACTGGCTGCATTTATGCAACAAGACACCAGTAGCTAATGGGTCCATCTCAGACATTAACTTGGATGGACACTTTTCCATAGCTGTGGTAATTATGAATACTCTGAAAAAAAAAAGGCTTCTTTGCCAATTGTAGCCCAAGAAAAGCGAATACTTGTTCTCTTGTGTACAAGGCTCCACGTGTATGCAGTCATCTCACTCCATTTCATGCCATCACAAAAACCAGCAGCCTGTTTGTCTGTTGGAAGTTACATCCACATACACTAGATCTTCTGAAGGTCCATACACGCTGTTTTAGCCTACTTTCTGCCAAAGGCACAGGCTCGACCTACAAACCTTTGAACCTGTCATGGGCAGGGACACCTCCCACCAGACCAGGCTGCTCCAAGCCCCATCCAGCCTGGCCCTGAACCCCTCCAGGGATGGGGCAGCCACAGCTTCTCTGGGCAACCTGTTCCAGTGCCTCGCCGCCTCCATAGGAAAGAATTTCTTCCTAGTATCTCATCTAAATCGCGCCTCTTGCAATTTAAAACCATTACCCCTTGTAGCCTATTGGACATGACATTTACATTTATTTGCATTCTCCATTTATCTGCTATGAACAGCCCATAGCAGTCATAGATCCATAACCAGGAAAATCCAGTGATTCCTCCAGTTCTTTCACATCAAATTCCAACCGCTGCCTTTGTTCTCTGGATTCAAACACAACGGAGTTACAGCATCATCCATCCATCCATCCATCCATCCATCCATCCATCCATCCATCCATCCATCCACCCCGCAGGGAAAAGGATTCCTTTGGGGGTCATCTCCCAAAACATCAGGACCAAACTCTCAAAACACACCCAAACCAACTTTTTTTTTTTTGAAACCAGGGTTTTCCAGGAACGAATATTAATAGTCTTGAGGTATATTCACAACAAACACCTTCTGCTGTTATCAAACATATCAGCCTGCATTTGGCATTTAGTTATGCCTTGAACCATTTATTTACTGTCTAGTTATGATTCATGGAACTATACATTGCTGCCAAGTGAATTCCATTACCATGGGGATATTTGTAGACGTTTTAAATAGCTGAGATAAATACAATAAACTAGAAAAAAGCCAAGAAATAAATTGATGTAAAATGGGAGATGGCTGGCTCCAAACTGCAATTCAATACATGGAATTTTTTGGAACAGCCCAGCAGTGACTGCATGAGCTGCGTAATAATGTGCTACAGGTAGAACAATACTGTGACTCTTTTTGCAGTACAAGTGGTCAAAACACTTTTTAGAGAAGGATAACGTAGGCAAATATTTGCTTCCTACATGACTGAACCCTCTTACAGTAACAATTCTCCAGCTAGATATTTCAAGGAAATAGAGAATGCAAATAAATGTAAATGTCATGTCCAATAGGGGTAATGGTTTTAAATTGGAAGAGGGGAGATTTAGATGAGCCACTAGAAGAACTTCTTTGCTGTGAGGGTGGGGAGGTACTGGAACAGGTTGCCCAGAGAAGCTGTGGCTGCCCCATCCCTGGAGGGGTTCAAGGCCAGGCTGGATGGGGCTTGGAGCACTCTGGTCTGGTGGGAGGTGTCCCTGCCCATGGCAGGGGGGTTGGAACTGGATGATCTTGAAGGTCCCTTCCTACTCTAACCATTCTATGGTTCTATGATTCTAAGATGAATAATATCTGAAAACGGGCAAGGGCATCACAAGCACTAGTGTACACATAAAACGTGATGTCGTGCATCCAGTCATTACATGTATAAAAAATAATAAAATAAAAGTGTTGGTATTTAGTGTATTACATGAGGGAGGTGTTCCCATGCACGCTGTAGAGCACAAGATGAACCATCCAAAAACACCCTCAGTGTATAACCCAACAGCACACACTTCATATCTATTCATGCACTGCTTTTAACCATGATTTTTAGAGAACATTGGACATTACTGTTAGGAACAAAACAAAGAATAAAAAAAAAGAATAAAAGTGTTGGCAAAGAGCTTAGAAACACTCTGGGTAGAAAGAGTCCATGCTGCCAGTTAGTCTAAGGACATTTAATGACCCCATGATCCAGAACTGGGAAAAAAAACTGTTGTTTCATAAAACACATCCGTGATATTATGCAAATAACCCCAACTCTAATTTTTCTACACTAACACAGGCTACATGTGTTGCATTAAAATGTACACACTGGAAGGACTGAGACCAAACTCTGGCTCTGGAACAAGCGCATAATTTCTTCAAAAGCTCTCCAACACTCTCTGTCACAATAACACAAGAACTTTTCTTATCTGGAAGACCAAGGCTATGTCTTGGGTTATGCTAATGGAGCCACTTTGAAATAAGCTCTTGAAATATTCTTGGCTTATATAGTGGCTTCATCATCAAAAAGACCATTATCTTCCGTTATGAATCCCAAACATCTACATAACACATTCTTTCAGAACTGTGCTCTGTTTCTAGGATTGCTCAGTCATCACAGCAAAATCACAAAGCGCTGGTCTCCTTCTGTAAAAAAGCAGCTCAGCGTGACGTGATTCATAATACAAATATGAAGGAGTAATCTGAATTAAGTTGCAGCATTTTCCACGTTATGCACCTGTAATTTAATTGACTGGATTGACCTAGAATGTGGCTTAGAGTATTTCTCTACTGTCACATTCGTATTTTAGCTGTTCATACTTTTCTTAGGAAACCTAGTTTTGAAATTTTTTTTTGTTTGTTTCCTGGGAACGGACAGATTTGACTTGTAGGAGAAAGTATAAGCAATTGCAAAATTCCCACTGGCATCACTGGCACTGGGCTTCAGTCAGTTCCACCTGTAAATGGCATTAATCCTTAAACATAGCTTAAAAAAAAAAGAAAAAGAAAAAAAATGGTTTATTTTTACTTACTCTTAAGTGATTTCCATCACCTTTTGTGGCAAGGGATTAATGCCTCTGTTGGATTAACTAGAGCTACTGGCAGAGGTGTGTTCAGCCTAATGCCTGCTGCTAGATAAACTGTCACCAAAGCCCAAAAGCCAGGTACAAATAAACCATCCTCTGACAAAAGCAGGAGGCAAAGCCAAGCAGTGAACTGTCAAGATTGTGTTCCTTGATTCTAGCCCAAGGGTTCAACAACTTCCAGTACCTGAAGGGGGCTACAGGAGAGAAGGGGAAGGGCCTCTTGATCAGGGAGTGGAGCCGTAGGATGAAGATTAAGGGTTTTAAATTGAAAGAGGGAAGATTTAGATGAGATATTAGGAAGAAATTCTTTGCTGTGAGGGTGGTGAGGCACTGGAACAGGTTGCCCAGAGAAGCTGTGGCTGCCCCATCCCTGGAGGGGTTCAAGGCCAGGCTGGATGAGGCTTGGAGCAACCTGATCTGGTGGGAGGTGTCCCTGCCCATGGCCAGGGGGGTTGGAACTGGATGATCTTGAAGGTCCCTTCCAACTTGGACTACGCTATGATTCTAACTGGTTTTAAGCAGGAACCTAAGGATCAAAAGTGCATAGAATATTTGAAATTGCAAAGAGCAACTGAATACCTGAAATGTGACTTTTGGGAAGCTCAGGATGGATGTTCTGGTCCAATAATTTTGTTTATGCAAAGCAACTAGTCAGAAAAACCAGGAAGAATAGCCCTACTACCTTGTGCAAGCTCCATGTGCATGCATGGCAGATTAGACAGGTGTGGAGGTTCAAGTTCCCTTCTCTTGTGACTTGCTGTGCTCCTGCTACGGTTGCAGTAAGTCATTCACTTTGCTTAATCAGCTCCTTGAAGTGCCAGGTGCAGCCTCAGAGGGTGGATCCAAGAGCCAGGTCACACGCAGGGAAGAGGAGGAAGCACAGTGGTAGACTCAGGACCTGCCTACGCAGAGGGAGCAGGGTTCAAGCTGGTCCAACTTCTGGTACGAAGGGAGAGATCCATCGCTTCGGGATGAGTTTGGAAAGAACTCCAGATTCTAGGTAGGCCAGGAACCATGTCAGAAGCTGAAGCCACATTTGAACAGGTAAAGGAAGTGGGGACAGGGTGACAAAGTGATTAAAATGCCAGTAAGTATCACAATCTGCAACGCTGTGCTCCAGTTGTTCAACATTTAGACCCAAGGCACTGCAAGTGGCACAGTGCTACCTCAACTGCTGTCACTTTAGTGCTGGAAAGGACAAGTCCCCATTCAGTGTCCTCGGGGTGATGGAGATGTCCTTTAAACAAAAGGGGATAACAGGAATAGACAAAGGCGGGCTGCTGGGATTGCAGTGGAGTGGGGTACACAGTGCTTCTCTCCCAGCAGAACCTGTTATTGACTTGACTTTTTGAATAAACAGCGTTCCGATAGGAGCAACAAGAATGAAGAGCTGGCAGCTGCACCTGCTGAATCGATACATCTGTCCCCATTCTGTGATATTTTACTATTATTTATTCTACAAATATTTTACTTCTGGAATGGAGAAAAAAAACCCAACAAAACAACTTGTCTGGCGTTTGTTAATTTTAAGTTTATTATTTACTTTAAGAAAAAATATTTTTCTTTCGGAGGGCCTGAGTCTTCTCCTTAAACAAAACAAAACAAAAATGGTGACAAAATGCCACGTTGCATTAAATGCCTGTTGTTTTTTTACCTTGTGTACTATGCAAAGTGTGACAGCAAGAGCTTTGGCTATGGTAGGAAGCATTGGAAACATAAATAGGAAGAGAGCCCAGCACTCTGAGGACCTTGGTCTGGCAGTGGTGGCAGTTTGAGACCCTTTCATGCCCGTGGGACTCTGCTGAGAGACGGCAGATTGTTGGTAGATGTTTGGCTGCAGCACTGGTCATTAATGGTTACACACTGGGATATAGAGAAAGCATCTTAAGGATTTACAGAGACCTGCCCAACCCCGGTGGAGTTATTACTTATTAACAAATAAACAAACGGAGAACTGGAATTGCAGGGCAAACAAGCGCCTCGCTCCTGGGTCCATCCCGGCAGCCGCTGCTGGCAAGCAGAGGTGCGGAAGGTGGCCCACCTCCCACTCCCAAAGACATCTACCAAAGATCATAGAATCAAAGAATGGTTGGAGTTGGAAGGGACCTTCAAGATCATCAAGTTCCAACCCCCCTGCCATGGGNTTCTATGATTCTATGTTATGGGAAATGGGCTGTGTTTTTCCCAAGCCACGAGAATCACAGAACCTTCGTGGGTGGAAAGGACCTCTGAGATCATCCAGTCCAACCGCACACACACAGAAAGACCCCAACCCCTACCANAACAACTTCCCTGGGCAACCTCACTTCCCTGGGCAACCTGAGCTGAAAGATCTATTTTAGATCTTTCAATCTGCCGGCTCACGGCTGTGACTGTTGGACAAACAACGTATCAGGCGGGGCACGGTTTAAAGAGTTGTTCAACAGGTGGTGAGACACCAGAACAGGTTGCCCAGGGCTGCGCCATCCCTGGAGGTGTTCAAGGCCAGGCTGGATGGGGCTTGGAGCAATCTGGTCTGGTGGGAGGTGTCCCCGCCAGGGCAGGGGTGTTGGAACTGGATGATCTTTAAGGTCCCTTCCAACTCTAATCATTCTATGATTCTATGTTATGGGAAATGGGCTGTGTTTTTCCCAAGCCACGAGAATCACAGAACCTTCGTGGGTGGAAAGGACCTCTGAGATCATCCAGTCCAACCGCACACACACAGAAAGACCCCAAACTCCTACAATCTCAGCCATGAGAGCACGCCCTGGTGCGCCACATCTACACGGACATCTCTCACCTCTCTTTGGGAAGCGATTGTTCTTGGCCTGGGGAACACGACTCAGGGTTAGGCTGCCTTCCCGCTCCTACCCATCCATATTCCCTGCCACACAACTGTAACTGCACAAAGCAACCATTTTCCACCTTAAACAATAAGCGCATGTGTGTGCCTCTCACAAAGATCGCATCACTGGGTCCTAATCTATCAAAGCCTCTTTCTTTAGATAATTGAAGTAATGGATGTATACCAGGACGATACAGTAAACACACTACAAAACAAGTGATGCTGTATTTCTCATATTTCTCCCATAGCAATTGTTCAATAGGAGCCTGTGTTCATTAACTTTTACAGCATTTTATAAGCACTGGCTGATGAATATTAGCTCTGTCTGCTTGCTGCTGAGCATTTTTTTAACAGCAAATGGGGAGGCTTAAAAGGGAGCCAAGAAGCACAGATGTTATGTTGCTTCATTCGCATATTCGTAGAATAACATTGTAGGTGGTGGCCAAAGACAACAGCCACGATGGCAGGGACAATGATCATAGAATCAAAGATTGGTTAGAGTTGGAAGGGACCTTCAAGATCATCCTGTCCATGGGCAGGGACACCTCCCACCAGACCGGTTGCTCCAAGCCCCATCCAGCCTGGCCTTGAACCCCTCCAGGGATGGGGCAGCCACAGCTTCTCTGGGCAACCTCTTCCAGTGTCTCACCACCCTCACAGCAAAGAATTTCTTCCCAATATCTCATCTAAATCTCCCCTCTTTCAGTTTAAAACCATTCCCCCTTGTCCTATCCCTCCACTTCCTGACAGAGTCCCCCTCCCACAGGACAGCTGGCTACTTGTGAGTTTGTCAAGGGGGTTTCTGCTTCATAACAGCCCCCCTCTGAACACTGAAAATACAGGCCTCGTTCTGGAAACCTTGATTCCAAGTGGCCCTAATGACTCAGTCAAGCTCTAAATGGGAAGGGTTTGACGGACAAGAGGACATCAGGGCCTGATCACAGAATAGTTGAGTTGGAAGGGACCTTAAAGATCATCAAGGTCCACCACATCCCATACTGGAGCTAATGCTAGGTGCAAATCCACCTACTGAGTCATGTGTGCTTGCGTGAAAAGAAAAGAAAACAAAACCACAGCAAAATAGTCTTCGTATGTCTCACTGGCAAGAAGATGCTGAAACTGGCTCAGCTGGTTGGCAATTGACCTGGTAGTAGCTCTAGTCAGACGATTTTGTAAATAAGGTGAGTGGGTTTAATTTTTGTATCCAAAGACAAGAAGGACACAGATGGGTTCCGAGTTGTGGCAGATTTAACTTTGCAAAGGTTTTTATTAATTTTCCCCCCAAAAGTACCCAGAGACTGCATCTTCTTTCAAAACAATCAATTTAAGTAGAATCTGAAGAGTCTTGAAAAGTATTTGCCGAGTTCAGTTTTTTAAAGTTTAGTAACAGGTTTAGTCAAGTCTTTTCCTTTTGAAGGACGAGCAGCAGATCTCTGCAGGAATGGAAAAGCTCAGATTTATTATGCCGTGCAGAGAACACAGTATTCTTCAAACCTCAGGGACCCATTTGCATTTGCTTTATTTCTTCTCAAAATGCATAGAGTTTTGCAGAATCTTCCTCATCCCATAAATTACCGTCTGAAAAGAGAAACCCCCTGCTATTCACAACACAGAAAAAATGGGACATTAACCTCAAATAAAACCCGCTGGCTTGTATCTTGCTTCCTCATTTAAGCTTGTGCTGGTTTTGCAGTAGATTTCAAAGGTGCAAGCTCCCTCTTGTTTTCCCAATAATCAACCCTTGAAGAACTGCTGTCTTTCTTAAAAGGAAATTACTTAAAAAGCATCATTTTCTTTTTCAAGATATCCCCATCAGTTACATGCTATTCTCTCAACGCTGCACATCTGAAAACCAAGATGTCTCTGAGCGATTTGAAGCCCTCACTGCACAAGAGAAAACAAGTATTGTTCATATTGTTTGTTTTCCCACAATGTATTTTTATGATAGAGCTGTGGGGACCATGTTTTGCATTCAGAGAATGGCTTCCGTGGTGTAAAATGTCTCTTTTTGGGATTCAACCAACCACAAAAGCAATGCAGCTACATCTCGCTGCCATGGACCTTACCACCTAAACCAACCAGAATGAAAAAAAAAAACAAAAGAAAAACAACCAAAAAAAAACAACCAAAAAACCAAGGTTATTTCTTACCTCATCTATTGTGAAAGACAAAGATTTACAAGATAACATTTGGCAGTCCTGAGACCAACGATAATAAAAAAATCTCTTTCCCTTGGGCATCTGAGAACCACAGTATGTTGTAACACCACCACTTCTGAAACAGCCCTGAACCGCACTGTACAGGGCTGCACATACCTTTCTGAAAAGATGATGCCTCTCCCTCGTTGGTGTAAAAAAGTATTTGTTTATGAAATGCACCCCAAAGAAAAAGAAAAAAAAGGAAAGTCAGACATTAAGACAAGAAAGAAGAAGAACTGGATGGAAATTGTAGAGACAAGCATCACCGTTGTTGCTCCGGTCTGCCTTGCTACAACTCTACCTACAGAAATACTGCATTGCTGACAGGTTGCCTTTTGCTGCTGCAATTAAAATTGCTATTTTTATGCTTCAAACACCAAGGAATGCTCTTAAAATGCATTCTAATAATGGCAGAAACAAACTACGTCATAGGTACACAATATGTTCACATACTCTTCCCCTTTTGCCAAGTACCTTTCCCTACTAGAGAAGCATACCCTGCCTCATGTGAAATAAAAGGGAAGGAATGGGCCAGACACGGAAATCCCTACCAGAGAAGCAAGCATGTTAGGTTTCAAATCACACATCATAAATACCAGGCCTCTGGGTATTTCAGTTTGGGCACAAAACATCCCAGCATTTCAAAGGCTCCGAAGATACCTGCCCCAAACGTAAAGAGGGACTACGATTGTGAGAACCGTTACCAGATTACCAGTCATTTTTCTGGCTCTCTTGGGAGTCCATCCTTTTCCAGCTGCCCACCCCAACTTGCAGCAGCTTTTCCGAAGAGCCAGCTCAGGGTCTCAGGAATGTTCTGGACCAGCCCATGTGGCAGCAGGGCTTGGAATAGGCCGTATATGAGCATCCCTTTGGTCTCCCTGCCAGATTTTACCTGGTGCCTGCCAACAGTAGCGTTAAAATGGCATTTTATTTTTTTCTAAAAAAAGAGTTCTCATTCATCTCGGGGCAGTAGGGCACCAAATCATCCTGCCCTGATGGCAGCAGGCCGCAGAGCAGGCCGCAGAGTAGGCCTCAGGGGGCCCAGGGCTGCGGAAAGGCGATGAGGCGGCGTTTACTAACGGGCCCCAAAGGCCCCATTCGGGGGCCCGACAGGCGGGATGGCGCCGGTCCCTCTCAGCCAGCTGGAGGTAGCGGGGAAGCAGGGGGCCAGACCCCGCTCCGGGAGCTCGGCGGGCCTGAGGGCGGCCTGAAGCATGGCGCCACCGGCCTGCCCGCCCCTCCGCCTCCCGCACGCCAATTGCGTGGGCGGGCGGGCGGAGGGAGCGTAAGGCTCCCTAGTGCTGGCTGGGTTCCGCAAGGCGCGTACCCACTAGCGACGCTTCGAGAATAGCGCCGGAGTAAGAGGTGGAGGGGGAGAGTCGTAAGCGGCTCCTCCGCGCCGGCGGCCATCTTTGTTGCGGGTAGAGCCCCTGAGGGGGCTGTGGCTCTC